>JAFISE010000014.1:0-307676 GCA_022560025.1 Stagonosporopsis chrysanthemi | reverse complement strand
TAGCTATTGTATGTGGCTCTATAACCTCATTTTGTGATGAGCTTCAAGGCTCGGAGCGGGCGTCACGCGAATCCGGGCGTCACGCGCACAGACACGGTAAGCTCGGGCTCCAACGCCCAGCTAAGATATGCGTTTCCAACACCTCAACACGGTTTTAAAACGATCAATGAAGGCTAGGCAAGTCGACAGTAGCAGTCTACCAAATCTGACACCCTTGAGAATTTCTACATCTATTGTAGTTGCTGAAATATTATGTTGTGAACCTGTGCTCTTAAGTACAGCTTTCATCTTCCGGCAAGAGCCGTCACGACCACAGTACCCCAGATCCAGCTAAGCCGACCCCGCATAACGCCAACTTAAGTCTTGGAGCTAAGCGCCACTTCCGTTCCGGATTGATCGACGAATTACGCATAACGTTAGGGATGCAGCATTTCAGCTCTGCATCAGACTAGTGAACGTCGTCACCGTAATTTTCATGGCTCGGTGGATCATAACGACGGCGGTGAGCGCCCTATCAAAGGGTGAAGGAGATGCAGCCCCACTAGCCAAGCAAGACTTGAGCCCGAGGGAGCGCCTTCGACACATTGCTAGTGGATCTACTCAAGATCTAACCGCAGGAGCCGATTGGAGTTGTTCGATTTGGTGGAGGGCAATACCCTCCAGCGTGTGGTTGTACCTCCAACGCACGTCCGTGCCGAAGAGAGCCGTTAAGCCCAACTACTATGATATAACGCATAAGTTTTGTGGGTGGGTCTCTGGGTAGCAAACGCCGACAGCCAATGTGTGGAAATCTTTACAGCTCCCTGTTTGAGCTCCTCTTACTGGACAGACTTCTAAGTTGGAGTCTTGTTGTATTCGGTCCGCACCCGTGGACGCCCTTCCCCACCTACAACGTCTACGCGGGATTCGGATTTGTCATCGCCGATAACTTCTGATATTTAAGATAGCTGGACGACCAAGCGACCGGCCTTTCCCAGCTGCCTCGCCTCACGCTTGTGCACACACACCCTGACGTTCAATCTCCGACTTGAACCCACAACTTCTTCTCAGCTTGAACTCGCACAACACCACAGCATGGCGAAGCTTGTCAACCCCGTCGAGGTTGCACACAGTCCACCTGTACTTGCTGTCCTTGCTCTTACTACACACCTCGTGCTCCACCGTGATGAGTGGGATAACAACATCAACATGTTTCTCTGGATCTGGTTAATTGGTTTTGGTAGTATTGCTACAGCCGAGTACATCCAGGATTCTCGAGCCAGTTCAATTACCGCTGCAGCCAAAGTCACGACTGTAGCGGCGGCAATCTACTTTGGCGTTTTGTTTGCAAGCATCTTGGTGCACCGGGTGTTCTTTCATCGTCTGCGGAAGGTAGTTTACACCTTAGTCAAACTCGGCGTCTCTGATATCATATAGTTCCCCGGCCCTTTCGTCGCCCGCATGTCCAAATTCCATGCAATCTTCGCTGGTGTGTTTCCAGACCATCAGTACTACAGGTACAGTGAGGCGCTACAAAAGAAGTACAAGAGCGACGTCATTCGCACTGGCCCCCGAGAGCTCGCCGTCTTCACAGCAGACGCTATTCCACTTGTTCACGGACCTATGTCAAGGTGCAGAAAAGGCAGTTGGTACGACAGTTCCGACCACACTGGTGGCTCATCTACGCACACGACCCGTGATAAGCAGGAACACAGACAGCGACGTAAGGCTTGGGATCATGCTTTAAGCGCAAAGGCCCTGCGCGAGTACGAGCCAAGGCTCAACAGACATGCTCTTACACTCATGACTAAGTTGAAGGAGGAGGCCAGGAATCCTTCGGTGCGCATCACCAACTGGATGAATTTCTACAGCTTCGACGTCATGGGTGACATTGGCTTTAGCCGCAGTTTTGGTATGCTAGAGAAGGGCGAGGAAGACCAAATGATCAAGCTCCTGCACGCAAGCCAGGGGGTTTTCTCCATTTTGGGACACATTCCGTGGGCAGCGAATCTGATCACGCGGATATCTATCTTTGCCAAACCCTTGGTCGAGCACGTCAGATGGACGAAAAAGGTTCTAAAGGAGAGGAAGGCTGTAAGTGAGGAGCAACGTCCCATTGGACGCAACTAACAGTTCTAGATTACGCCCAAGGAGAACGATGTATTCAGTTGGCTACACGACCCAGAGAGCGCGGACATCAAACCAGAGCTAGTTGCTGATACCCGCCTCCTTATTGTGGCTGGCAGGTACGCTGATGCGCATTTGATGGAGATAAAACACCCAGCTGACCACCCACAAACAGCGATACTACATCCGCAGTTTTATCTTTCGTCGTATATGAGCTCTGCAAGAATCCCGAAGTCCAGTCCAAACTCCGCAAAGCAATCGATGCCGTAGGCAACGGCAAAGGTCACCTCGACGTTGCAGATGTCCAGAACATCCCCTATCTTGATGGCGTTCTCAACGAAGCCTTGCGCCTACACCCAGCCGTGAGCCCCCCCCCCCCCCCCCCCCCCCCCCCCCCCCCCCCCCCCCCCCCCCCCCCCACCCCCCCCCCCCCCCCCACCCCGCCCCCCCCCCCCCCCCCCCCCCCCCCCCCCCCCCCCCCCCCCCTCTCATCACCTTTTCGTCGACCTAACTAACCCTCCTCCCCCCTCCTTCAGGTCCCTTCCGGCGTCCAGCGCGAAACCCCACCCGAGGGCATCACCTTCCCAGACGGAACCTACATCCCCGGCAACATCTTAATCTGGATGCCAATCCACTGCCTGCAGCGCGATCCGCGCTACTTCGCCTCCCCGCTAACCTTCATGCCCGAGCGCTGGACCGATGAGCGCCCCGAAACCATCATTGACAAGCGCGCGTTCATGCCTTTCACCACCGGCGTGTACAACTGCGTCGGCCAGAAGCTGGCTATGTTGGAGTTGAAGAGTGTGATGGCGAATTTTGTACGCTTGTTTGAGGTGGAGTTTGCGAAGGGTGAGGATGGTTCAAGTGTCGAGAGGAAGAGCCGGGATTGCTTCACGACCAATGTTGGGAAGTTGGATGTTAGGCTTACGCCGAGGTACGAAGCCTGAGCAGCAGTAAGTGAACAAAGAAAGAAGGGACGTGGGGAGGGAAGTTACAAGTTGGTAAATGACAGATTGACGATTGGTGAATCAAATCTTGAGTTTGTGAATAGTCCCATCACTTCGCTTCTCCCTTCTCCCTTTTCGCAACCTCCATGGCAGCAATAATCGCACACCCGATCCCACTCCCATCCTCCGCACTCCTAATCCGCACCCGCCCCTCCTCGCCCTCGCTCCACCCCAACGCCTCCCCCAGCGCCCTCGCCCACCGCGTCTTGAACTGCGGATGCTTGTTCGCCACGCTCCCGTCCGCCGCAACATTGCCTTCGCTAATCCCCTCCTTGAGACAGATGGCCGCGATGCCGCACGCGCACAGGCGCGCGCCGCGGACGGCAATCATCTCCGCCACGCATTTGGCGAAGCGCAGTTCGGCGGGTTCGAGGACGAGGTTGAGGGCGGAGCGGAAGAGGGCGCGGGACGCATCGAGGCGCGGGGAGGCGTCTGCTTCCAGGGCGGAGAGAAACCCGGTATCGAGTGCATACGGCGTTTCCAGGCGCGACGCGTCTTGGTTGCGGAAGAGCAGCCCGCGCGAGAAAAGGTCCAGTAGCACCAGGCGGTAGATTTCCCCCAGGTACAGCCCCGCGGACAGCTTCTCGAAGGCCTGCTCGCCGGGCCGCGGGCTGGCGGCGTCGATCTGCGCGTCGTAGGCTGTGACGGGGAGGACGCGGCGGGCGTTGTCGAACGCGCCGTACTCGCAGTTGATTGCCATTGTGCTGCTGTGGGCGCGCGCTGCCTCGCGGTCCGCGTGCTTCATCTTGCCGATGCTGTCGATGTGCGCCATGTAGGCGGCGTTGCAACCGGTGCCAAAGATGGCGCCGATTATGGTCGCGGGGTCGTTGTATGCGGAGGCGACGAGCGCGCCGACTGTGTCGTTGATGACGCAGATGAGGTCCAGAGGGAGTTTGCGGACGGCGATCTTGTCGCGTAGCTGCTGAGCCACGTCGTGATTTTCCACGCCGGCGATGTCGAAGCCTTTCGTCCAGGTCTTGAGCACCGCGTGGTCGATACGGGCTTGTGTTGCCGGGTACGAGAAAGTGAAGCCCAGCGGCATGGGGTGGGATTGCGTGTAGTAGTTACGTGTCCCCTTTTGCGTGACAAAGTCCTCAAGTTTAGCCGCGATGAAATCCCACAGGCCATCAGCATTGCCCGTTTTCAGCTCCTGGGGTAGTCTGTACTGTTCCTGCTTGAGTTCTATTTTTTCCTTGCCCGTCTTCGCATGCCCGTGCAAGGTGATCTCGCAGACGCGGAGGTTGGTGCCGCCCAGGTCGAGGGTGAGGTATGTACCGCGCTCGTTTCCGGAAGGGAGATGAGGTACCCAGGTTTGGTGCATTGCAATGTTCTGATTGTGCTTGGCTAGGCCTTCGTCTAGTTCTTCGCGGAAGCGTGCGACTATCTCCTTCAGCTTGTCGCTTGAGATCCAGAAGTCCTTCCCTAGACGGTCCAGCTCTTGCTGTAGCTCGAGAGGAAGGTCAGACACGTCATCTTGCTCTGACCCCTGCTGTCGTGAGCTAGACGACGCATCATTGTTGAGTTGTTGTGCCATGTCGTGATCTGACTGTTTTCAAGCAAGAAGGAAACGCTGGAGTCGAACGCAAGAACGGAAGATGCAATCAAAATGCTGAATCTAGTGGTGAAAGCAATGGCACAGAGCCACGGATAGGTTATCGAACAATGTTCCATAGTCGACATGATGACATCAGACGTCTCTGAGCACCCATGACCGCCAGAGGTGGAACAGCCCATTGATATTTTCGCTGTGTTTTGTCGCAATGACGTCCGGAGCAAGAAACTTCGCGAGATATTCGGGCCACGGTCCGAGAAACGTTGTGGCGATCTGTGGGTCTAGTGGGTCTGACGATAGGCTCCTCGGAGAGGCCTGTCACCGCAGCTTGTCAGAAGCCGATATCTGGATCGTGTGTAGAATTGGTGTATTGATGTGGTTGTCTGTGCATTGACAACGCGGTGTGTAGCTGCCAAGTACTGCCCGGAACGCCTTGCAATGCAACCCCTTTTTGGTGCGGTCTATGTGGTATAACAAAAGAAGTCATGGCTATCAAAACCCGCAGTGGCGTCTATCACTTTCCCATGTTGAAGGCTTAAGCCGCGCACTTCTCCTTCTCCCCAATGCTCTCACGCTCATTAACAGCCCTCGGCGGCTGGACATGCACCGCGCCCTCGTGCTCGCTGTGCTCTTGCGCAGCCGCGCGCTGGTTCAACAGACTCAGATATGTCTGCCAGCCGATCGCAATCACGCCGGCAAAGATACTTCTATACTGTATAGGGATATACGTGAAGCTGAACGCCGTAACTACAGGCCAGAGCTTGCAGCTGTTGATCCAGCTCGTTGGGACGGTGTTCTTGATGCGCTCTACGATTTTGTCGAACGAGGCGCCGGCGAGCAGTACCTGCATGCCGAAGAAATACGAATTGAAAATGGGGGTGAAGAGGATTTGGTTCACGACGACCTGGATTGGATTAGCACTTCTGTCTCTCTCAACGGACCCCTACAGAGCCCCCGAGAATGGAAGGGAGACTCACCTTGGTCGTCAAACTCAAGATCTTCGACCCGTAGTTGAAGTTCATACTCAGCCACAGGAACCACTTGTAGCTGGGTATACTACTGATCCCCCCAATCATCAGCGCTCTCCCTGTGCGCGCCCAGTCCCTGTCCTCGCTCCATTCCTGCACCCACCCGCGCTCCTCCTTTTCTTCTCCCACTTCGCCTTCCTTGACTTCCGGCTCTGCGATGCCCTGCGCTACGAGATCGCCAACAAAGTATATCACCAGCGAGCTGACCAGCTGCGTCAGGTACGGTTTGCGCTGCTGCACGCGGCCATAGGCGCGGAAAGGCTCGATGACAGGCTCGAGCCAGAGCCAGGCGGGACCGGGAATGGTGGTGGGCGGCGCACCAGTCGTGCTGTGCGGCTTCGAGGCATATTGTCTGCACTGGCCATGCGCTGGAGTCGTTCGTGGTGCAGCAAAGTGGCGGGTGGTATTTCCGGGGTGTTGACTGGAGTGCCGAGGGTAGGCGTGCGTGAAGTGCGTTGTGCGCCGGGAGCTGGCACGAGCCCAGGCGCTGGCGGAAGAAATCATGGTGGACGAGGGAGGTGCGGTCTCATCTGTTCTAGCAGCGAGGAGTTTATGGGAGGATGGGAGGCATTGTGGGGGTATATGTTGAGCCGGCTTGCTCGCCGTACGCTTTTCTAACGCCTTTCCGAACCCGAGGCCGGTCTGCGGAACGCCTCGTGCCTTTGTTGGTCGGGCGCTCAGGGTCTCGACGCTAGTGGGAAAGGCGCAATGCGGCACGTGTTTTGCGTGTCACAGGCGTCTGGCATGCTTCAAGGGGCGTGTACACGTGGTCAATCGTCGTGCTTCGGAAGTCAACACAGTAATTGAGGTAATTAGTCGTTCATTGGCTGAGCCTACTGGATGAGGTGTTAAGGAGTACTGCGCGTACAAGTCATACTGAATAGCTTGATGGATGTTTTTGGTCTGGGACATCGACGCAAGCGTACAAGCTGTATGGTTGTGTGAGACACAGACATCATGTCCCATCTACAACACGATCATGCTCACCGCCACAGCGGCCATAACGGTTCCCCACCGTCCCAGCGCCTTCTCCGCAGCACCCCCCATCATAGCGTTGTTGCCATTTGCAACCGACCTCATCGTCGAGTTGACGCCCTTGCCCTCCGCAATCGTTCCGTCACCAGCCCTCTTCTGCCCACCGGCACTGATGCTCGTCGGGTTGCCTGTGCTGCCCGTAACACACATGTCTGTGTTGTTCTTGAACATGCGGTCCGCAACGCCCTTCCACAGCTGTGTCACGTCTGTAACCATGGCTGCAGTAAAGAACATACGGCAGTCAGCTGCCTCGTACATGAACTCGAGCGGCGTGCCTGAAGCGTCGTTCTGGCGCAGGTTATCCTTGAGGTTCACACCGCCTGCTACGCGACCGCCTTGGTACGCGGAGCGCTTGAAGAGCTGTGTCGCGGTGGCAGTCTTGCCGAGGTCCATGGTGTCCCATTGAGCTTGCTGTTCTGGGCTTCCAAGGCTGGGATATGTTAGTGAGCTGACGTGAGGTTGAGTAAAATCGTTCAATACGTACAGGTAGGTGGCCTGCATGCGCAGCTGGATGTCATCCCAGGAGAAGACTTGGGCGCCCTTGGTGCCGCCAACGCCTTGCATGGGGCCTTCCTGAGGCCGGCCGCCAACCGCGATGGTGCGGACTGCGCCTTGGTTCTTCAGGAGCTCAGCGGCGATGGCGCATGTCGAGGAGCACATGCCGTCATGGAGCTATGGAACGTCAGCATAGAACACCACAAGTAGGTGCAAACTCACCATCACCATGTCTGCGGCCTGAAAAGGCTGCGGCGTACTGGTCTCGTTCCGATTCTGGTCGAAGCCAATGATCGAGAACCCCTGATAAGAGGTCGAGATAGGGTCACTAAAGTTGTAGCGAATGGTCGTGGTGAACTGATCTCCTTTCACTGTCTGAGGCCCAAACGCAGCGTCTGAGGACACAATGGCTTGGTTGTTGACGTCGAGCTGGTGCTGGAAGTTGAAGCTGGCAGTGATTCCGATGACATCGTTCGAGGTGGCACCATTCCCAAAAGACTGAACAAATGCAGTTTGATTGCTTTGAACGAACGTCTTGTTTGCGAGGAAGTCGCCTGTCAGTTGATAGGCTGACTTGAGGGCATCGTTAGCACGGAAGCGAGTCCCGCCGAAGGGCTCTTGATCGGCCTGAGGATAGACCTGTTTGAATGTATCGTAGCCAAGAATCGCGTTACCTGTATGAGACATTAGCATCGAACTCCACATGGCACTTTCAGCGGATCTATTTACTCACCTCCTCCATTGCCCCTCATGTCGAAGATCATCTTTGTCTTTCCTTGAGCTTTTGACATACGGATGAAATCTCGCATCACGTTTTGAAAGCTCTGAACATCCGGAGAAGAGTCATATGATGGGATACTGAGAACTGCAACATCCTAGCACGTGTCAGCTTGGCTAGTCGCTGTAGTGGTTTTCTTACATCGTATCCAGTATCATTGATGTAGTAGCCACCGACAGAAAGATTGGGGTTGATTATCTCCGCCTTGGGGTAGCCAATGTGCGATGGGGTAGGGGTAGGAGTCGGTTGGTTGACCGTCGTACTAGCAGGAGAACTTGGCGCCGGTTGATCAACCTGAGTGACGGGCTTGGGGCCTGTACAGAATTGCTGGAAGAAAGTTTGTCCACTGTTGACGCCAGTAAAGTTACCAAAAACAACAGCAACATTCATTTGATTGAACGTCGTTCCATTAGCGAATTCCATGGTTGTGTTCGGTCCTTGATATTGACCAGTCCTGAAAGAACCCAAGAAGACGGTGCCGGAAGCAATCAAAGCTTGCGAGGGGAACAATGCGTTCCATCTAGTATCGGCATCGTGGAAGTCAGATTGTGTAGAGGCGTCTGACAAATACGCCACGGTGTCCATGCCGTTGATCTTCTTGACTGCAGAAGGCTTGTATGACGAATCGTTATTAGCCTTTCGGATATCTTGATAAAGAAAGACCTCTGGCACTGCCTTGCCATCAGAAGAAACGGAGACAAGCTCCGTACCTGGAGGCCGCTGGAATTGCATAGCGGACGCAAGAATGTCGGGTTGGTATGCGAAGTGGTTGTCGTACGCTCGGTTGAATAGCGTCATCATGCCCATCTGGAATTCGTACTCAGTTTTGAAGGTCCCGTTGGCCAGTCCTTTCTGCATCAGATCCAGCTCGCCCATCACGTCAACAGGCTTTTCGGTGTAGTTCGCCGGGGGATCCTTCAGGTACGCGATATTGGACTGCCACTTGACAAAGAGCTTCACGTCGTCGATGAGTTTGATGTTTCCCTCCTTGTCCAAAGGTACGGAAGCTAGACACTTCATCCCTAGTTCTGCGGGCACAACTTTACGGGCCCCAGCTGGTGCTGCAGCGATGGCACGGCTGATAGCTGCGCAGGGCTCTCCGCCAGCAGAGGCGGTCGAGTTGGACAAAGAACTTCCACCAGGTGCCGTGGATGTCGCATTGCTCGCAGCCTCGGATACCAAGTCAACGCCCGCTTGGGTCATGACCTCTTCCATGTCAAGATCTGGAAAGTCTGGCACACCATACATCCAGGGGTGGGGGTTCCCAGCAGCCGTAAGGCCATAGGAGACGGCCAATACAACAGTCGAGAGATGCATCGTGACTTCTGGTGGCTGTAGTCGTGATCTGATTTGATCGACGAGTGTCCTCAGGTTGCGCTGAGGTTGCCAGAACCGATTAAGTATTAGTATATAGGCGATCCAGCGCTGGCGAAAGCGAATTAGGTACAGAAAGAAATAGCTACGAAGACAACGAGGCCATAATCAAGCTCACAGAGCTATGGAGAGAAAAGGGAAGAGATTTCACGGTGCAGCAGCAGAGGCCCTCACGGGTTCCTAAACATTAGCCGTGACCAAGTGCTCGCCAATGGTGGTGGCGGCGAGTATCATGGCAGAGGGGCAGTGCTAAGAAAGGCAAGCTTAGCCTGTAGCATGGCTGCGGCATTGTAGAAACCATCGCTGCCGGTTAAGAGTCCAAATGTGGGACACGAAACAGGTCGTGTGTCTATTACGGGTCCTGTGATGATTGAGGAAACGCCCGCAAGGCTACAATCGATCAAGGCAATCGCGCATCCGAGCAAAGCTCAGAGCCTAATGCCGTTTTTCCGACGGCACAGATTCTTGAACGAGCTCCATGAAATCGGCATCTCGGAAGTCGATGGTTGGGCTGGTGTTGTGAGCGAAACTGACACGAAACGATGTTGTTGGACTAAGCCGTGCTGAGCTAGCCGCCTCCCAGAGTGAAGGCAGTAAAGTGTAGAGACGCGTTCGTGTTGCGTTTTTGCCTTTGAACATATTGTTCGTAGCACTATTCCTCAAAATAGCTGACGGCCTGTCCTGCATCTGTCAATCGAGCCGGAGTCCTGCACGCCATGTTGAGCGGGTTTGAGTCCCTGCTCCTCCTGCACATCGTCCGACATTCATCCTTGGATACCTTGAACACAGCAGCAGGCTGGCCAGCCTTGTAGCTGTCTCTTGGGCTATGGCACGGTGGCAATGAACGGTGTGAGTCCTTCTTTGATTGTGTGAGTCCTCGGGAAAGGTGACTGACGAAAGCGTCAGCAGGTCTCGCACCTTCCAGCCGGGCCCGCCAAGCCGGGCGCCTCCATCCACAGAGGGCTGTGGCAAGCAACTCAGCCCAAACTAAAACCCCACAACTCCCGCTTCACCAACACCACTCTCCACTCTACTCCAAATCCGCAACCCACCCGACTCGCACCCGCAGCGCGCCTCGTCCAGTCTTATGTCCACAGACATCCAAAACCTCAAGTCCTTCGATCCGTTCGCGGAAGCCGAAGACGCCGGTGCAGAGATCAAGGTTGGCAATCAGCAGAATTACATTCACATCCGCATTCAGCGTACGTAGCCCTTTCCGCAGCATGAGATCACTGTTATGTCTGTCGCTCCGTCAGCGTGTTTCTCTTCACATTCCAGCGCGCCGTCTCCCCACCACCCCGGTCGCAAGGCTGACAGCCCGCAGAGCGCAATGGTCGCAAGACCCTAACGACGGTCCAAGGCCTGCCCAAGAAGTTTGACCAGAAGAAGATTCTCAAAGTCATCAAGAAGCAATTCGCCTGCAATGGCACCGTCGTTGCCGACACCGAGATGGGAGAGGTGATCCAGTTGCAGGGCGACCAGCGCAAGGACGTCCAGGATTTTTTGACAAACAAGAAGGAGGGCCTTGGTCTTGATGCAAAGACGATCAAGGTCCACGGTTTCTAGGCTGAGAGATGCCCTGAGCTGCTGCCCGCGCCGCGTGTGCTGACAACGCCCGCGCACGGCCACATGCCTATCTAGCATGTGATAACGGTGTTGAGGCTAAGAACGCGGCACCTGTTGCAGATTCCGGGGTTATGACGAGTTACTTTTCTATCGTCGCTCCTTTAGATGGAGGTGAAGGGAGCGTGGAAGGTCAAGTTGACCTCTCTACCGGGAACATAGGGAAATGCAGAGATATGATCACGTCAGATTAGGACACTTTGAAGACCTGTCTGTACTCAAATGCAACATCCATTCGGTCATTGCACACAGTCGCGTCTCTTGTCCTCGAACATGATTGATTCATTGCAGCACGTGATCTATCACGAAAACGCGTCATGTCTGTGCGCCGACGCGCATGTTCCACTTACCACAAACAAGTCGTCGTCGAACACAGTCCGATGCACATTAAAGTTGTATCAAATCTTAAGCTCCGTGGTCAGCCAGAAAAGACCCTCCAACACTGAGCGCCTCATTCAACCATGCGACCATGCAAACCTTTGACCCCGAAAATGGACAAATCTACACCGAAACAACATCCAGTGCTCCCTCCATGACACCGAAATGGAAAAGCCACAGCACTGGCCGACCCATGGTTCCGCAGAGTTACAGAAACCCCGCGAGAGGCGCAAGCTCGCTCCGCGACATGGCGCTCCGCAGCTGCTGCTGGAACGTGCTGCTCTTCATGCCCGAGGCGTTAGAGGAGGTCGGGTGGTGGTACGCTGAGATGATATATCGGCGGCTGAAGGAGACGTACGTATCTCTCCTGCGCGTCTTTGCCGACCAGAATCCAGCATTGAGATGGTCCGTAAGTTGACGTCCACAGCGACACACTGAGCTTCGCTGCGTGGACCTTATTCCAGCGCGTCTTCCCCGACCAAACAGAACTGAGTTGCCGTTTTCCCATCACACGAAAGCATACCGCGGATTCCTGGCCCTCAATCGTGGATGCTCTGAGCAACTTGAACCCCAGCGTTGCAACACTCCTCTCCGCACCTGGCCTCGGCCTCTCGCTGCAGCACCTCCTCTCTCTAACCGCCGTGCCCAGCCTGACAGCTCTAGTACACCTGCTCCCCTCACGAGCTCATCCACAGCCCATCAATGCGTCTGATTTGCGCATCTGGACCCGCGCAGCCAGGGAGAAGAACGCGCTGCCCGCACTGCGAGTCCTCGTCTTGTCCTTCATCGCAGACGACCTCAGCGACGCCGCCATCCTGCGTCGCCTCTCCGCCTTCCCTGCGCTGAAACTCATCGGCATCTCAAGGCCGCTTCCGCGCCGTCCCGCAACTACACAAGACCAGACCGGAAACGACACCCCGCACACGCGGTGGACACGCCCCGACCTGCCGCGCTCCGAGGAGCTCAGCGCCGTCCTGTTCGGGCGCGGGCCGCACGCGCGGTGTGCAATCGCCGAGCGCACGGAGACGCTGCACACAGCTGCTGTCGGCTTCTCTCCTTCCTCCGGCCCCGACCAAGCCCGGATCCAGCTCTCGCTGACGTGTTGCGGCGAGGGCTCGCTAGGCAGCCACGGCGCCGTGGACGCGACGTGGTACGTACGCAGACGACGCGCGACCCCTGAGGAAGGCGACAAGCGGGCGCGCGACACGCGGAGCGCGAGTGGAGAAGGACGAGGTGCCAAGAAGCGGCGGATGCGGCAGGACAGGCAGCAGGATGTTGGGGCGGTGCTGGGCCTGTTTGGGTGACCTGATGCCGGTTCTCTCTGCGTGCGTGCGTGCGTGCGTGCAGCAACGCCGTCGTACTATTATAGTAATAAACACATCCAGACCAAACCTCCGTATCTTATCGTTGTCAGCCTGCATAGTCTCCCCAGTGCCACTGGCAAGTCACGAGGAATTTATCAAACTCCCTCTCCCTCTGCCTCTCCCCAGCTACTCAATCAAAACCCGCCAGCGCTCCATTACCATACTAGACCTCTCCCTCCCTCCCATGTACTCCGTGGAAGACTAAAATAAGAGGGGGGGAAGGGGGTGGGATCAGACAACATACACAACAGTACAGGAAGTACGGGGCTCACCATCCATACATCCAAGTATGTATGTATATATGTATATACACACATACATGCATTAACAGCCAGGGGAGCCAGCAGATGCAGATGCAGATGCAAGTGCAAGTGCAGATTCAAACATAGGAAAGCGCGTGTGTGGTATAGATATTCCATTCCCCATCACAACCCCCAGCCCTCATCGCTGCATAAGCAACCAGGCCAGCCACCACGGGCACGTAATTTGTGCTTGCTATGTTATCACTGAACCTCTTTTGATATGATGTGATGTGATGTGATACGATCTACTCTTATGGCGAGCGATGCCATTCCAACATCCCCCCCCCCCTCAGCCATCCATCCATCCATCCATCCATCCCCCTCGCCGTCGCCTTCCCTAGCCCATAACCGATTATGGAAAGGAAGAAAAAAAAAAGAATCCTTTTCGTGTGGTAAAAACGCCTTCACACTCCGCCAAAAATCCCCACCTATCGTCCCCTCCCCCCATGCCCCAGGAGCTCCCATGCCCAGCCTCATGCCCTCACGGGCAGATAGACACTCCCAGCAAGCACCAGATTCATGCGGGTACAGACGACTTTATACACGGGGGAGTCCTTTGTGGGGAACGCGCTGATCTGGTCGGCCGACACTCCCGACTCCTTTGTCGCCTTCTTGTTTGAAGAAGAGACCGTGGTGCCGCTCGCGCCCTTTGTGGTGAGCGCGCCGTCCGATTTGGCGTTTGCGTCGTTCTTGGTGCCCGAGGACTCGGTGGTCTCCTGCAAGACGTCCCACACGCGGACGGTTTTGTCGGCGCCGGCAGACACCAGGACCGAGGACTCGACGCTCCAGGCGAGGGACCAGATGCCGCCCTTGCCGTGGCCGCGCATGCGCTTGCGGCGGCGACCAGACTCGAGGTTCCATAGCACAATGTTACCTGCGTCGTCTGCAGAGGCGAGAGTCTTGCCGTCGGGGGAGCAGGCGAGTGCGGTGACGTTGCCCGTGTGCCCCGTGAAGAGGCGCAGGCAGTTGCCGCCAGAAATGTGCCACATGCGGACTGTGCGATCGCAGGAGCCGGTGAAGACGTAGAGGTTGTTGGGGTGGAAGGCAACGCAGTCGACGTCGTTGTCGTGGCCGACGTAGATGCGGAGGGGCTCGATGTGGTCGGTGGACCAGAGGCGGGCGGTGCGGTCGTTGGAGCCCGTGAGGAAGTAGTGGCCATAGGGGCCCCATTGGAGGTCCCAGATGGGGTTGTCGTGGCCGCGGTAGGCGACTAAGCATGTCCATGTGTCGAGGGACCACAGGCGGACGGTCTTGTCTTCAGAGCACGAGAGGAGAAACTGAGAGTCGGTGGGCGGGCCACCCTCGACGCGATTAGCGGTGGATGGAGAGAAGGAGACAGCGTAGACAGGACCGGCGTGGCCAACAAGACGCCGTGATGATGATGGTTGTGTGTTGGTCTCGGGCAGCGAGGATGTGAGTGGGCTGCCGTCCATAGACCAGACGCGAATGTACGACTCGGCCATACCGGCTGCGACGAGCTTGTTGTCACCGGAGAATTCGATGCAGTTGATGCTGTCGTAAGTGTTGTGGAAGGTGTACATGGTGACGCTGACAGCCGGCCCAATACCGCCCGTGCGGCCTTCCATCTTGTAGCGGTCACGGTACTCCATGATCTTGGACACCTCCATCGAGACGTCCCGCGCCAGAGACGGCGGCAACGGTACTGTGTCGCGCGACGGACCGTCCTCTGTGGGTTCGCGCTTGATGCGCTGGTCATACTCGTCTACAAGAGATGACTGCCCTGCTCTGGGGGCATTCTTCGCGTCCTCATCCTGCAGTGCAGCCCGCACGTCGTCTTGAAGATCCTGATCATGCGGGTAGGGGCCCAGCTGCAGACGAATGCGCGCAGCATCAGCTTCAGGGTCGTGGCGGCTTGTCAGCGGATGTCCAGGGTTGTGTCCCGGGATACCCTCATCCTCTGCTGGCAGCTCGTCGTCTCCCTGTCCACTTGCCAGAATCGCTGCTATGCTCTTCTCGGCAGTGGCCGTCCGGTCGAGGGTGACGATATTCAGATGCTCCCGGATGATATCCATGAGCGCCTGGCCGCCGTCGAACATCTTGGACTCCAGAAACTGGATGAGGTTGTAGAATGGCATGGTCGTCAAAGTCAGGCGGTACTTGTTCTCGTTGTAGAGCTTCGCAATATTGCTCTCGGTCAGATGCGAAGGCAAGCGCACTTGTCTCAGCGTCTTGATCTCATCGCCATGGTCGCGCTCAAACAGGTTCTGATACGTGGCAAAGAACGTCTCGGCGTCTTTTGTGAAGTAGTCGCGCACCAGGTCCATGAAGGAGTACACAAACACGGGCCACAGCAGCTTGCGCAATTCCGGCCGGTACAGGTCGAGGTTGTCTTCTGTGTATTTCCGCAGCAGCTCAAACGACTTTGTGTACTTGACGCCGCCGGTCTCGGTGCTGCCGCTGATGAGGGGCTGCCCGTTCGGCTGGGGCTCCGACTCCTTGCGGAGCATCGCTTCGGTGCGGACATAGCCTTTCTTGGACAGATATTCGAGCACCTTGGACAGTCAGTAGTGCAGCAAACAACGACAAGCGAGCAAATGACAAAGCGATAGTCAGGATCAGCTTGATTTTTATACAGTCCAAAAGATGATTTGGAAGCCATGATGAAAACGCCGGGCTAGGAGACTGACGATGTTGGTGTATTTTTGGTCTGAAGCATTCGGGGTGCTGTTGTACGACTGGGGCTGGGCCGGTGGGCGAGCTGGGTGTGCCTGCCCGTACACTCCTTGAAAGCGAGAACCGGGCACGACACCCGACATGGTGGAAGGACAGATTGGAAGGACGAATGGGAAGGAGCAGGTTGAGAGCACGACAATCGCAGTCGGAGGCCCAGGTGCAAGAGAGACAAAGGAGCTTATAACACAGCAAACGGCGTCGCTTTCACCTCGCCCAACGTTCCCCACTGGCGCGCATGTCATAACAGCAGCGCACGACCCAGACATGATGGCAAAGTGAAGGAGACCAACAAAGCACTCACAATTTGATTCAGGTTCTGTTGCGACTGCGGCCCCGTCGTGGTCGGCGGCGGGGGACCAGCGTTCTGCTGCGGCGCCATGCCGCCGTGCTGAGGCAGGCCAGCGCTGGGGGGTCCATTTGTGCCGACGCTCATTGCGCGCGCAGGCCCTGGGCCCGGGGGGCCCGACATGACGGCTGCGGCCTTCTTGGATGCGGGCGCGCCGTGTCGGTACCTGAGGCGTGACGGCGTTGGTGTGCGCCGGCTGGTGGCTGGCGGGTGGCGGAGGTGTGAGAGGGCACCCGTGTCGGCGACACAGTGAGAGACGCGTAGGGAGCACGCGATGACGCGGTCGAGATAGCCGGGTCGTGGAGCTGCTGACGTCGCTGTCGCATTGCGGAGTGAGCGGAGGTGCTCGACATTTGGTAGCGATGGCGCACCAGCCACGCCTCATGCGCCACAGCAGGGGAGTGATGCATCATTAACATTAACATTTCTCTTGGACGTCTCGGCACCACCACCACCACCACCACCGAGCTCACCGCACCCCCATCGCTGCAACCAGCCGGACCAGGCTCGCGATCCACGTCTCTTGCGACTGTTCCTCGCCAGCAACATCCCCACACATCGCCCTCGTCCAGTTTTCCCACCCTCCACCACGCAGCAGCCCGCCATGGCCGACGACACACGGCCAACCTCGGGCGTGCAGACGGTGCAAATCGACAAGCTGCCCCCGCAGCCCCGCGCGCCCGCAAACAGCATGCCAGGAGGAACAGCACACACGGCCGGCGGCGAGAAAGTGGACGGCGACGGGCCCTCGTATATCGACGCCGTGCGCAGTCTAGGCCCAGAGTACTACATGAACTTCCACAAGCGGCCGTGCGTGCGAGACTCGCAGCTGCAGGGGCTGGCCGCCGGGTTCGCCGGCGGGAGTCTCGCGGCCATCATAGGGAGTAGGTTTTGCGTGTCCCCAGTGCGCGCTGAGGAACGGGTAGCTAACAGCAACGCAGAACCCGTGCTGATTGCGAGCAACTGGGCCGTGGCGACGTGGTGCGGCGTCTCGGTCGTCTCGTACCAAGTGTGCCAGTACTACCGGTCCAGGGAGAAGGCGGGCATCAAGCAGGCGCAGGACCTGATGGCGCAGAAGCGCGCCAACATCGAGGCCAAGAAGGAGGCCCGCAGGCGCCAGCGAGAGGAGTTTGATCGCCAGGAAGAGCTGCGGCGGCTGGAAGAGGAGAGGCGGAAGAGCTGGGGCTATTGGTATGAGAAGAATGTCAAGTTCTGGTAGGCCTTGTTGTGCATGCACTGAGAGGGAGATTGGGCGGGGAGAGTGCGGGCGGTCGTCACTGTATGATGATGATGATGATGATGATGATGATGATGATGGATGAACGGAGTAGTCGAGTGCGCCATGTACAGAAACCCCCTGTAAGAGTCTGTAATTATCTCTGTATGATATGAGGGTCCTGATGCCGTGGATCACAGCAACCCCAAAGAAAGAAAGAAAGAAACAAAGAAAGAAACAAAGAAACAAAGAGAAACGACAGCAATGCGCCTTCATCGCCACAAACGCCGTGCACCTGATCGCCGTTCCAAGACGCCGTTTCCTTCTAAAGAATCCCCCCTTCATCAAATTCCTGCCAGCTCACACGGCGAACTGGACCTTCCGCCTGGCAACCTCCATGGGCTGCGGCGGCATCTCCCTCTCGACCACTGCGTCCCTCTCAGCCTGGGGCCTAGCACTGACCCCGCGATGGCGCCGCTGGCTGCGCTTGGCGCGGGCCTCGCGCGTCTCCCTCGCCTTCCACTCCTGCAGCTGCTGCCTGCGCCTCTGGGCGCGCTGGTAGGCGATGGCTGGGGTGGGCTTGAAGCCGATGCCGTTGAGGCCCGTGCCGTCGTCTTCCGGGTCGTTTGCGGGGCCGGTGAGGTGGCCGGTGATTTCGTCGTCCTGCCACGTGAGGGCTGAGAGCGGGGGTGAGGCGGGCATCTTGGGGCGGCGGCCCTGTTGTGACGACGACAGCGACAGCGACGACGACGACGACGACGACGACGGCGACGACAATGTGTTTGGGCATGCCGAGGCGTGGCTGCTTTGGCTGTCGAACGAGGTCTGGGGCGACCATGTGGTGCCGCATGACGAGACGAAAGTGGTGGGTTGCGCAAACGCGGCAATGTGTGTCGCGATGCGGGGTCGCGGCGCTTGAGGTGGTGTCTCTGGTATCTCTCGAGGGGCGTCCATGGCCGGTTGGGAGGCGGCATGGTCCAGAATGGCGACCTTTCTATGGGGCTGTGTTTGCGAGTCTGCTGCTTGCGTGCGTGCTGTCTGCGGCTCGTCGCCGTGCACAGCGCCCAGCTTCGGCTTCTTGCGAGTCACATGGTCCGTGGGCGTCAGCGGCGACATGGGAATGGCCGCGGTCGCGATGAGCGTCATGCCCCGGAGCTGGTCTGCGACTGCATTTCTGGGGCTGTCGGCGCCCGACGAGGGCGCGGGACTGTCTCGTCGCGGTGGGGTTGGTGCGGGTCGCATGGCCAGGGCCGTGTTGAGCAGCGGCATCTGCTGGGGCGGGTCGCGCTTGCGCTTCGGCGAGGGGTGAGCAAGCTGCATCGGTGGCATTTCGCCGGCTGTGGCCTTTACATGGGGACGAGATCCAGGGCCGCCGCCGTCACGAGGAGCGCAGAGCGTCTTGTTGTGGGCTGCGGGCTGCGAAGCATGCCGCCGGCCGCCCGTGATCGCTGCTGGCGCTACGGGAAGCGAGGCGGGGCACTGCATGACACTCGGTAGGGCTGAAGCATCCCTGCATCGTCCCATAGTATGTACACCACAGCCCTTGCGGAGCACATCCGACTCGTCACTGGCGGCATGTCGCCTTTCCCTTCACCGTCGCTGCTCGTGAGTGCAGCCTTGCAGTACAGTGATAGTCGCACTGCGCACGGCCGTCTGAGAGAGCCGTCCTGACTGCCTTCTTCCACCCCTGCCTGCTGCCTGGTCGTAGCGTCGACTGACTCGCCTGAGTTCTGCCAGACATGTCCGCGCCTTCACCTCACCACACCACGCGAGAGTGGTGCTTGCAAATCAACCTCTTGATCGTCTCGACAGCCTCTCACTTGCCTAAAACCTCGGTAAATTACCCGACAGCTAGGCCCACTGCACGTCAGCATGCAACAAAGCTCCATCACCGGCTTCTTCAGGAAAGCCCCCCGGCCAAACCCCTCTGGAGAACACGAACGTCGATCTAACAGCGATCGACAAGAAAGACGCCCTGGGCCATATCGATCTCGTGGGGCGAGTTCGACACCAAGTTCGCGTGGGCAGCATCGAGGCGGCAAATCACCCCGCAACATGGAGCTCAGAAAGGTCGCCCAAGAAACGAAAGATGTGCTACCAGCTGTACTCAAGTCACTGCCTGGATTCGGAGCTGATGTCTCTTCCGTTCATGACTTGACTGGAACGACGCCGCTCGATGCAAATGACTGTCCAGGATATGTTCTCCCCACAAGTGACAAGGACTCCGGTAAAGCGGGCACCAGGATTCGTGTCTTGGACAAAGACTCTTTTGACGCGGCCATTGAGCTTCAACCCAACTACATCGCTCGTCTTCACCTCACCACTCTCTCAGCAACAGCAGTGTCAGGTCCTGCAACCAACGCATCGGACGATCCCTCCACTCCTGACAGCGAGGAAATGGATCTAGACGGCCTCCCACTGCACCAACCTCCCAAACAGCCCTGGGACCTGTCTACACACCCACCAGTACCATCCCCCCAACCAACTGCCTCCACAACCCGTCGCTCCACTCAACCTGTCCTAGTCCTCAATCTCGCCTCCGAGCGGCACGCAGGCGGCGGCTGGCAAACCGGCGCCATGGCCCAGGAAGAAGCCCTCTGCTACCGCTCCTCGCTCTACCTCTCGCTACACAAGACCTACTACCCGCTCCCGTCACTCACCTGCATCTACACGCCCTCGGTGCTGCTGATCCGCTCCGCCACCTCCGCAGGACACACGCTGTACAACGCCAACGCCCCCGATCTGCCCGTCACGTCCGTCCTCAGCGTTGCCGCGCTCAGGCACCCGGGCCTCACAGACGACGGCGCGGAATTCAAGAACGCGGGCCAGCGCGCTGAAACCAAGAGGAAGATCAGAGTCTGCTTGAGGGTTGCGGCGCGCATGCGTCATCGCAAGCTGGTGCTGGGCGCGCTCGGGTGCGGCGTCTTTGCGAACCCGCCCGCGGACGTGGCGCGGTGCTTTCTGGAGGTGTTCCGCGAGACGGAGTTCCAGGGGGGCTGGTGGGAGAGCGTGGTGTTTGCCGTCATGGACAACGCGAGGGACGGGAAGGGAGGGGAGGATGGGGAGGGCAATTTCGGGCAGTTTTACCGCGTGCTGCACGGGGAGATTGTGTAGGGGGTGGGGTCGAGAAAACGCGGGTTCTGTGGTGATTTTGCAGCACAGAGAAATAACAACCGTATGAACATGTGCTATCATGGTATTTCGGGTAACCAAAAAAAAGGGGGGGGGTAATCCACCATCCATCCATCGCCCCCTCAGTGCTCTTAAGAAGCTCCCCCACGAACCACCCATCTCACCAGTCCGCTAAAACACCCCTAGAACACACACCCTCATGTAACATCCAACCCAACCCCCCCGCCCCTCACACCATCTTCTCCGCACTTACACTCCTCCGCACTTACACTCCTCCGCACCCCCCACGCATCCTCCACACTCGGACTCCTCCCCAGCGCCCCACCCCCGACCGCAACCGCAACCTCCGCCACCCCCATCATCCTCCTCGCACTATCAACAACACAAACCTCGCGCTGCACACGGATGATATTGCGCAACTCGACCTCATCCCCCCGTCCCCGTCGCCATCCCCATCCCCATCCCCGTCGTCACGCCCCTGCCGCGCACCCCCCCCCCCTCCCCGGTTCTTGTGCAGCACCGCCCGCCCGCTGCGGCTTTTGCTGCGCCTAGACTGCGCCGCGCTGTGTATTGCTGTCGTCACCGTCACGGTCCCGGAGAGGCGGGTGGTGGGCGGGCGGAAAGGCTAGGGCTGAGGCTGCTGCGGCGGCGACGGCGGCGGCGCGGTGAAGTGCCAGATGTGGGTTGTGGGGCTGTCTTTGGTGGGGGCGGGGGCGGAGGAGTGGTGGTGGTGGGGGAGCAGGGGGAAGCGTTTCTCCGGGGCTGCGGGGATGGTGCTGCGGGCTTCCAAAGCAGTGTTGTTGTTGGAGTGAGTGTTGTTGCTGTTGTTGTTGTTGCTTGTGGCGGTACGAGTAGAGTTCTGGGGCTGGTTAGCATGTGGAGGTGGGTGTTGGTGCTGGTTCTGGGGATGGTCGTCGGGTAGGAGTTGGAGGGGGGGCTTACCGCGGAGAGGGAGGACGAAGAGCAGTGTAAGGTAGATGTTGACCACGACCTCGAACGTGATGAGCGGCAGCATGGTAATCGTCTGCATGCCAATGATACACACGCCCTTATCGTCGATGTACGTGATTCGCCAGACGAAGTTCATAATGACAAAGATCGTGTATGGCAGCATCATGAACAGACAATTGAAAAGCCACAGCTTGGTCTTCAGCCGGGGCTTACGCGAGCCGCGCACAATGTACGCTCGCTCAACGAGGAAGTAGTAGATCAGAATCTTGGTCATCATGTAGCATACGAGGCAGAGGAGGATGCCGCCTTCGCAGACTGCGCGCGAGGAGTTGATGCCCAGGCCGTGGACAATGATGGAGGTTGCCAGGACGAAGAGGGTGGAGTCGACGTAGATCATGAGGATGACTGAGGTGTTTAGATGGGACTTGGAGATGTTGCTATGGTGGACTTACGCCATATTGCCAGAGGGAGCGTTCCTGTGGATGTCAGTGAGAGATACAACACTGCGGACACTGTGTAACTTACGCCAGTTCTTGAGCCATGATGTCCTTCTTGCTATGAATCGTCAACCTCATGATCCAAGAGATATCTCGAGGCTATCATGATGCTCACTGAAGCATTTACACAGCACACCAAACGTGCCCATCTGGAGCACAATACTAACGACCTGCCCTGGTGTCGGCACCAGAGCCGGGATGTAGTCTTGCGCCATACTGTCCACGCTTGATCCTCCAGGCACGTATAACGCCTAGTCCAGCTCTTTCAATACAGACCAAAAGCAGCGTTCACTTTCCAGGCCAAAAGACCAAAAGACCCAGGTACAAGATCGTACGATTCCGCGACCCCAGCATAAGTAGATCCCAGCATCTTCAATGCCATGCAGCTGCACATCATTTCACGCCCGAGTCGCAGCCACGGCAACCTTCCGCGCCGAACCATACGCCTCAAACACAGGCACGATAGGATCTGTCTTCCCGCCCAATTACCGCCGCCAGTGCCACGCCCTCCCGCGCCCGCCGTGGCGAACATCGCGGCACCGCTTGTGTGTGAACTTTAAACTCCTCGGAGAAAAGCCCCGTGCTGCTGGCTTGCGGGCTGTCGCGCCACGGGAAAGCCAATCGCCCGGTCGACGGCTAGGCGGGGCCTAACGAGCCGCAATCCGAAGGTGGGCGTTTGGGGGTTTGGGAAAGAGATCTGGGCCTCTGCTACGATAAGAGGCGTAGCAAGTGTATTGGCAAGGGGGAGTCGAGGGAGCCGCCTTGGAGGGATGGCGCCTGTGCAATGTGGTGGTGCACGCATAGTGAGTGGGAGTTTGAGTTTGATGGTCTTCCTGTGAACGGCGACCTCACATGGGCAGCTTGTGGGGAGCGAAGTTGTGGTAGATGGCGCAGCTCAACGTTTCGGGAAGGGAGGTGAGGCGAGTACGAGATGCACTACGCACGTCAAAGCAACCCCAAGATCTCGTGTCAAACCGATTGATGTGCGAGACGAACACGGCCCAGCAAAAGTGTGGTCAACGATGATGCGAAAGCAACTCTAAGCTTGCAAGATCTCGAAATTGAGTTGCAGCCTGGCCATCGTTGGGGGTTCCTTCTTCATCACTACGTAAAAATCCACGGAGTTACTTCATCGAGCATACCGATGAGCTGCTTCTAGATGCTGGACCGTCTAGATTGGAGCTTATGATGCAGGCAGCGGGTAGACCAAGACAGCACTATGAAGTGCAGAGTTCATGGTCCAGCCAGTTATCAAATCTCCACCTCATGGTAGCACAAGTCCAACTGCGATTGGGCAAATTTATGCCAAACGTCTGCAAAGAGCCGGCTTCATGCGCCGTACTTTTGCAATGGCATAGGATTTGCAGTGTGTGTGTATATGTGTACCAGATCAGAGTCTGTTTGGTCGGACGCTGCGCTTTAACGATGTACCTGAGTGCTTTTTCAGTCATATATTCCGTGATGACCACAAGCCAACAATGGTAATAGATATGTTAGCCGGTGGTAGGTCATCTGTGAAAGACCGACCACACATGTCAGACAATAAAGGCTTAACGATGAATGAGCGCAGGGGCTAAAGTAACAGGGTCGAGACTAGGACTTTAGCAGCTGCAGTGATGTGGGGGTGTTGAAGGAACGTGGATATTGACCCCGCGATTCAAGCTTGCGTTTCATTGAGCTGTCGAAGATGCACACCCATCGCGCTCAATAACCCTGCCGACTGGGTGCATTAACCTTGCCGCTCGAGAAGGTGACTGTCTGCTTGTCAAGTGTCTTCTGCCTCTGTTTTGCTGTGATGCCAGTCCTATCTGTGGTGGGTTGAGCATTCATAAAGGCGTCGAACTCGTCGTCATCCACGCCTTCGGTTGATGCATCGGTCTTGAATCCCTCCTCCTCTTTGGGTGCCGGCTCGGTACGTACTATACGTTCGGGTACTTTCTTGGTGTCCTCTTCGTCTTCGTCTTCGTCATCATTCTTTGACAAGGGGTTGGCGAAAGGCTTGGATGCTAAGACGCGTCGGCGGAGTTCTGCCATTTCCTCCTCGTCATCAGATTCGGGGAGGCCGTAGGGATTTTGAGGGTCAATCTCATCTTCATCCTCATCTTCACCCTCCTCGTCGGACGACTCATCGATGACTCTTCTGTTCTGATTGCCTCCAGCCCAGACATCGTCCTCGGCACCATCCTCCTTGTCGGCCCGGCTCTGCTCATACTCCTGCTCGATCTTTGCAAGCCATACTTCCTCTGCCTTCTTGATCTCGTCCTCGTTCTCGCACGCCTCATAGCGTTTGAGCAGCGCAGCGTTGATGTCCAAGAATGCTCTGCCATACGAGAAGGTCGAGAGAATGTCCTCGGCCCAATCGGGGTGGCCGCAGATATAGAAACACGCCGCAAGCGCCTCAACACAGTTCAGTCTCCACGGCTTGCCGTAATTGGTGGGATTTGCCGCGACGAGGTATGGCAGCAAACGCTCGCACTTGCCACCAATTTTACCAAATGGTACTTCATCAATCCTATTCCAACTTGCCTCCACCACTGCAGCGCCGTATTGGTCTAGTAGCTCCTTGTCCTCGCGCGACACGATTTTCTTGCCCTTAGGACTGACCACTATGCCTGCAAATTTTTGCCCAACGTGCAGCTCCCTCATCATGCCCAAGCGCATGAGCCGCTTTCCGGAGCATCGTTTCGCATCGCAATGCCCAAGATCCCAGCATGCAGCTTTGAACTCTGGCTTCTTCGGACGAGGGTTCTCTGTATCATCTTCGCTTTCAGACCCGGAGTCACGGCGGGGACGTGGCGGCCCTGCGCCAACCGGTCTTCCGCCTCTTCCTCTGCCTCCTCGGCTCGAATACTTATTGTTGGCCTTGAAGTCTTTCTTGTGGCGGACCATGTTGAGCGGCTGCGGTAGGGCCTGTGGAATAAGTGTAGTGGGGTATGAGGATTCTGGAGGGGCAGTGATATGATTGACTTCACGATAATTGTCGCATCGCGCTAGTGGACCAGGGTCCAATGACGTAAGTCGAACTTCACACAAACACAGCATAACACGAGAACTGATGTGTGAAAGCGTTCTATCAGCGGTCGTTTTGGTGACTGCAGGTATCATTATGCTGAATCATCCCTTGACTTTTGTGCCAATACGCTACGAAACGCCCAAGCTGGCGATCTCACCCTGTTCGCTCTTTTGCTGTCCGCCAAGGGAGTAAGATGCCTTCCAACGCATCTTTACGCTGCTTCCGTTCCCACTTTGTACGTTGTTGACTCGGATGTTTTGTGTGATCCCGTGCTTCTGGTTGGGCGCAAGCGTAACGCCCGATTGAGGCTCGAGCTGCAATTGCGCACCCTTCGCTGCGTTAGCTCTGAAAGATGAAATGCAACTGATGTGTGCTTACCTTCGATGCTGCAACCTGCAATGTCAGGCCGGAGATTGGCAGAGGTGTGTTGTTCGATACTCGAGAGTTGATGAGCAATGTTGTGTCGGTCTCACGCGAAACATTAAAAAGCACGTTGATGCTCGTATTGACGACTGTAAGCTCCTTCGAGCTGTCCGGCACAGAGGATGCAAAGGTCCACTCGTCGTCGTCATTGGCTACGCTTGTGCTACTTTGAGCAAGGTTGGACGTTGGCCCGGAGACGTCACCACCCAGGAGGTCAATGGCAGCAGACGCAGGTGCCGGTGGCTTGACAGACTGCTGATATTGGAATGGCGAACCCTGGCGAGGCGTCGATGCGAGAGCAGCGAACGGGTCTGGTGTACGAGAAGTCTGGGTAGGCCCAGGCGAAAAAGTGGCAGATGGTGGCGGTGAGGTCATCTGCTGTGGAGGTGGTGTTGAGCGTGGCCCGGATGAAAATAGGTCTGTGATTGCCTGGTTGGAGGCTTTTTGATGCTGCGGAACTGGCACTCCTGAAAGGCCAAGCACTGAACCGTTGGAGGCACCAAGTGAAATGCTGCCTGACTGACCGTAGCTGTCGCCAGCAAGAGACAGTCCAAGCAGATCGTCCTCCAGAGCGTTGCCCTTTGCAGCTGGCTGTCCTGAGGCCGCACCCGAGGATTCTGCTGCTGCAGGAGCAGGTGTGGGCTCGGAGTCGCCAAAGTCGATCAGGTTCAATTGGTTGTTTGCGCCCTTCGAAACTCCCGCACCACTGCGCCCTAGTGTGCCCTGTGGTATCTTGTTTGCACCCTCGATATCGCCGTCCTTGATCAACTTGTATCTTTGTATGGTGCGGTGTATGCTGTCGTTGATCTCGAATAATTTCGCGACGGCTTCTGTATCTTCCGAGTCTTCTTCACACATCTTGTGGATTTTAGGCTGCGCGCTCTGCAAAGCACTAGCAAGTTCTTCGAACACATCTCCCTCTTTGAGCTGGTCCCCGGGCTTGTAGCCTTGTAGCATCTCCTCGAGAATCCTAGCTTTCTGTTGGATCTTGCCGACCTCCTCGGCCGCTTTCGCACGCCAATCTGTCTTGTTCCTCTGGTCGTAGCCAGCCATTACTTTCATAAGTTTGTTGGCTTCCTGAAGATCTTGAGGTCCGCCGCGACGAATGAGTTCCTGCAGCTTCGCAGACTGGGCTTCTCGCTCCTCTCTTTCCATTTCTTCCACGGACCGAAGGTTCTGCCTACGATTAGCTTGTTCCTATTCTGTTCGAATACGCCTTGACATACATCACTTGGGTTCAGCACGGCAGCATCTTCCTTGCGCACTTCTGGGAATATGTATCCCTTGTAGCTTAGGAGTCTGTGCATGTCCCTGATGAAGCCCAAGTCATCCTTGTACCGTGATGTCTGGCAGATGGTCTGCCGCCATTCTTCGATCAACTCGAGGATTCGATTCTGAACGCGCGAGGAATGCACCGGTGGGCGCTCGGGAAAACGGCGAACGAGCTCGTTGAGAAACTCCTTGGTGCTGATCTGGAGGTGAAAAGGGTAGCCGCAGTTCTTGACGCAGATGTCAAGGAGCTAGAAGGTGGTGAGCTGTAGGTCGGACTGGGCGGGGCAATTCTCCATACACTGAGCGCAAGCAGGGCGACGTTCTGGTTGCGGTGGTTGACATAGTGTACGATTGACACGGCTGCTTCTCGAGGCCTGCATAATCGTAAGCTGCGCGTTCCGTCGTTCCCGTATGAGGTAACCATACGTAGAGCCCTTCTTCTGGTTGATCAAGTCGGTGATCTCGAGATTCAGCGCGAGGTTCGGCTCGAAGTTCTGCGGGTCGCAGGCCTGCACTGTTACACAGTTAGTCTACCGCGCCAACCACACCGCGGTTGCCTGAGCCCGTACGTATGAAGCGCTGCAGCGGCGAAGTCGGAGCCTCGCCAAATGCGCCGTAGCGGTCGCGGGCGGCCATGCGCGCAGATGCTGCCTCCATTGCCGCCGCTGATGGAGATCTGCTGGTATAGTTGGGAAACACGGTTGCGCACGGTTCGGGAAACTGGGGGGTAAAGACAGATAGACGTATGACGAAGCACCCTATGCCCGAAAGAGGTGCAGATTGAGGCGTTGGAGTTGGGGTGGACAGCGGGTATCCGGCCAATCGATTGTGACGGTGGCTCCGAGTGAGCTGAGCAGCTTGGCACCAAAGATTCGGATGCCTTTCAAGCGTGATAGACTCCTCACAACTTCACTTGACATGCAGAGTGTCACAATCTCGTCGAGAAGGGTTGCCATTTGCTCAGCACTTGATTGGATGCGGTCATAGGCACTACGAGAAAGAGCTGGGCGTCTTGATATGAAAATGACGACGACAACTACTCTATGCAATGAGCACGCAAGATGCGATACCTACAGAATGCCAAACAGCACGCCGGAACGATCTGCCTCACGCATACATAGGTAGTACGGTTAAAGATCGAAGATCCCCCTGGCCAGATTCTCCTGTACAGTATTCGCTTTCGCACTGTCCTTGCCTGCACCCTGTGTAGATCAAGGAATTCTCCGTCGCCTCTGCAGTCCAGCCTCGCGTATGGGCCCGTCCACAACCGAACGAAACAAAAGATCGCGTGTTTAACGACCGAATACAAGCATCCGCGTGCTTCCTGCCGGTGGGCAGCTGCCGAAGTGGTGGCACGCACCGTTTACTGCTCCTCCGCCGCCTCAAAGGGGTATTTCATCTTCATGAAACATCTAACCGCACCGGCATGGCTCCACTACGCAACGGCAGAGCAACCCTACAACTCCATCATGAATTTCCCTTGCCCATGCGCGGACTGTGATTCCTCCTAGCTTCGGCGCCGATGCATGAAGCAATGTACATGCCCGTATTCGACACAGTAGTGTGGAGATGTAGGTATATATATGCATATAGCCTCACTTCCAATCAACCTCAGGTTCTACATTCATATTTCGGTTACTTGACCACTACATTCGTTTCAGCCCTTCGTTCTGCAACTCATCATGGTCAAATTTGAGCTCATGGCCGCTTCGGCCCTTGCCATGGGTGCGCTGGCACACCCTACCATCAAGCATATCGGCAGCGAGAAGCGTTTCTGCGCCAACGAGGCCCCTGAGGCTATCTTCGCTCGCGATCTGACTTCTCGCGCTACCATACCCAAGGCCACGAGGTGGAACCCTCCCGCCTCCATGGTCACCGCCCTCGACCAAGTCTGGAAGCAGACTCTCAAGGAGAACCCCGACGGCCTCAAGGACAGGAACTGGATCACCGACCAGCTCATCGCCAACAACGGCACCCTCAACTACTGCGTCCGCTGGAACACCAGTGCTCACAAGAGCACCGCCGCCAACCGCACCAAGATCACCGCCGCCCTCCAGCGCTCGATGCAGAAGTGGTTCGACGTGCTCGTCGGCTTCGAAGGCTTCCCGCTCACCAAGCTGAACGTCAAGACCGTCGCCTACGCCGTGAAGAACAGAAACATTATCGAAGGCTCCACTTCAGGCCTCGACATCTACACCACCGCCGATGCTGACGGCGTGCCCGAGTGCGACGTCCGCTGCTACCGCGGCGCGCACCTCGACGACCCTAACGGCGTCAGCTCGTGCCCCGGCGGCAAGGACAGACGCTACGACATCTCCCTCTGGCTAGACGAGAGCCTTGAGGGTCAAATGGGAGGGTTTGGCTACAACTGGGGCCAGGAGCTGGGCCCGGATTACGTTCTCAACAACCTCGACGCGGATAACATCCACATCCTGCTGCACGAGATTGGTCACGGCTTTGGGCTTCTTGATTTCTACGACTGGACCCCTCAGGGCCAGACGAGCTTCATTATGATGGCTGGTTCGGCGATGGAGATTACTGAGTTTGATGCTTGGATGTTGAGGGATTGGTACCGCAAGCTTAAGGCTGCCCGTGGTTGGTAGAAGGGCAATCTGTAGGGCTTCATCTGGTCGCGACCACGAGAAGGTGGGTGCGCCCAGTCAAGCCCTTTTGCGTGCTGATCCTCTCGGTTCACAGCGGATGGACAAGCGTGCCGGCTCAGGGGTGAAGTGCGATCTTCTGTACGTACATATTATTTTCCTACACATACATATTATTCAAACGGCCAACACAGCTTTGTCTGGCCTGACAACACGTGTATGCCTCTTCTATTGTGAAATGTTTCTTCTCTTCTCCCTACTCGTCTCGCGCAGCTTGACACAGATTTATGCAGCGATCTGCAAGAAGTCCTTCACAAGGTACGCAGTGTATCCGGCCAACCCCAACAGCACACCCTGTGTCCCATAGTATCCCAAAATGCGCCCAGGGCCCATGGAATTCTGGATCAGAAGTCCCAGCTCAGCGTGACCGATGCGGAGCGCGAACAGCGTGCCAAGCGCCCAATTGAGATAAGTGCTACACACCATTTCATCAGCATATAGTCTACAGCTCAAGCACACGCCGAGGTTACACATACCGGTTCGCGCCATTCAGCTCAGCAAGCAGCGCAATAGCCAGCGCAAGCGGGACGTTCTCCGCAAAGTTCATCTGTGCGCGCGTCGCAACATACATAGGGTCTTTGGTTCCTTGCGATTTGTCTATCGAGTCGCCCATGTATGTCTTGGTTGTGAGTCTGTGGTAGACGATGCGATTCTGCAGGAAGACGTAGTAGGCTGCGAAGGGCGCGGCCCAGGCAGCTGTCGCAGGGGCGAGGAGGGGCATTGGGACGCCGAGGCCGATTTTGGTCGCCATTGTGGATGTGGATTGGGTGATGAGGAGGTTGAGGGAGTGGTGTTGTGGATGGTGAGACTGCAAGGTAAGACTGCAGGGTGGTGTTTGGATATTTTGGTGGAGGCGAGCCGGTCGTGACGTCGTCGCGTTTAGCGCATTGGTGGATGTCCATTCTCCGAAACCTCGGAAGGAATGTGAACGGTGTAGCTGCAAAGATGTTCGTTACACATGGCTTGAACGACACGTGAACTTAGGAGGCTCGTATTGGTGTTGGCCTCCAGGTTGTAAAATTGAACGAGTTGACTACATATATACATGAGTATTGTACAGACGTGACAAGTACCTGCTAAATTCTGAGGTTTTCAAATACGTGTTTTACAGTTGTGAACTTTACCAACACTTGAGCACGTTTTACCGTCTCTGCGACTTCTTGTCAGCATCATTCTAACAGGGATCGCATGTTATACTAACAGGCTTCATATGTTCAGCATCGTTGTCTTTGTTGTCGTCGCGGACTTCTTTTAGCATCTTGTCAATACCTCGCTCTGCGAGCACTTTCTGTGGCAAAAATCAGATGAAAGTCCTGTCTTCGAACAGGAACACGTACCGATAGACACTTCTCATACTGGTCAAAAATGGGTTTGCATTCGTCTGTCGTCGATGTACCTCTCAAGAATTCTGATAATTTGATTAGCAGTGTTGACGAGAGCGCCAGTAAATCGAAGGGCAACGTACTTTCACTATACCACTTCAGGAAGCAGTTATCGTATTTTCTCCTTCCGTTAGCAGCTAATAGTTCAAAGAGTGATCTGATAGACATACTCTTTGACTTCGTTGCACTCTGGTGCTAAGGAAGCAGACATGATGTTGGACGTGTGGAACGGAGAATGACCCACCGGCGGCAAGTGAAGGTCGCGCGCCGCGCTTGCCTGCAGCTCTTATCGACAACGCTACGCCAAGACCTCGAAAGAAAGTTGCGACAAGGCGTGCGGTCTTTGTGCTCATACACTGCCTGCGTCAACAAAGACGCTGTGATCTACAACGCCACTGAAACCACTGCAGAAGTATGCGCAGTCAGTGAAGACGTCATGGAATCCTTCAAGTCACTTCAAGACGAGATTTCCAAGGCTCTAGTTTCCACAACACGTTCCGCGACACGCATTGCCGGCGCAGACATTGCCTTCCAGCGGTCACTGAATCCAGATGTCGGTGCGACCCTCGATGTCCAGAATGGGCGCCTTCTCCAGCTTGCGCAACGCCTTCTCGAAAGTGCTGCCGCGAGCTCGGACGCCGTAGGTCCTAAGCTACCCGACGTCGAATCCATAGACGGCAATTGGAGGGCAGTCGTTGATGTCATCGACAGCTTGCTTGAGAAGGCCGACACAAGTCTCGACGAGTACACTGGGGTTGTGAAGCGATTGAGTCCCAGCGCGGACCTGGTAAGCAGAACGCGTGCATACTGCACAAGCACAGACTGACAGAGTACAGGTTGCTGCAACGCCACGGCCCAACATCGCCGAGAAGAAGCACCTCCCGAAGCCACAGCTCAATTTCGAGAATGTGCCTACCAACACCGAGACTGGTCCCTTCCGCCCATTACTCGTGACGAAGCCTCACGCGAAAGTCCCGCTCGAGCAATGTTTGAAGACCTTCAAGGACAGCCGAGGCCGTGAACAGTACCCGCATCCCTACCAAATCGAAGTCGAAACGTACGAATATCCGCAAGCCGTCTATCAATATGCTGAGCCCAAGCAATACCCTCCTTTTGAAGACACCACCGCCACATTCGTCGACACACCCGAAGCAGTAAATGAGATGTTGGCCGAGCTCAAAGAAGCGAATGAGGTGGCCATCGACCTGGAGCACCACGACAACCGCTCGTACATCGGCATGGTCTCCCTCATGCAAATTAGCACGCGCGACAAGGACTGGATCGTTGACACACTAAAGCCTTGGAGGCGGAAGCTGGAATGCTTGAATGAAGTCTTTGCTGATCCCAGCATCTTGAAGGTGTTGCATGGATCATACATGGACGTCATCTGGCTCCAGCGCGATCTCGGACTCTATCTAGTCGGTCTATTCGACACGTTCCACGCAGCACGATCTCTAGGGTACCCGGGCGCAAGTCTGGCATACCTGCTCGAGAGACATGTCAACTTCAAAGCGCAGAAGCAATATCAAATGGCAGACTGGCGAACACGACCGCTCAGTCAGGAGCTCTTTGACTATGCTCGCGCGGACACTCATTTCCTACTTTATGTCTACGACAAGATGCGAAATGAGCTGGTAGAGAAGTCAGACTTCTCTGATCCCGAGAAAAACAAAGTCCACGATGTGCAGGAAAAATCAAAGGAATATGCTCTACAGCGGTATGAGCACCCAGTGTATGATCGCGAACTAGGTCTTGGGCCTGTTGGATGGTACAAGGTCATCTCAAAATCCCCTGTTACATTCACGCCACAGCAGTTCGCTGTTTTCAAAGCAGTGCACGAGTGGCGCGACAATTTGAGCCGACGGGAAGACGAGAGTACATTCTTCATCATGCCAAATCATGCATTGTTCAGCATAGCCCGAATGATGCCTGTGGACAAGCCGGCACTCTATACTGCTATCCAACATGTCTCGCACCTCGTTCGAGCCCATGCGGATGAACTCATAGGCGTTGTTACGAAAGCGAAGGAGGACGGCGTGGACGGACCCGAGCTCAGCGATATTCTTACTAAGATCACAAATATGAGGGATGCAGAAAAGGCAGCCAAGTACGCGTCAGACACACCCGCGAAGGCTGCACCTGCACCAGCTGCGCCACAAACAGCGATACCAGCAGCGCCTGCACCTCTGGAGAGCAGCATTGCACCCCCAGCGGTCAGATCGTCATCTTCAGAGTTTTGGGGTACATTGTGGTCTTCAGCGTCAGCTTTTGATCGTCAACGAACCCTAGATATTGCCCTCGCCCTACCATTACCATCACTCACAGCCGAAATCTTTGCTGAAACCAATGGCAAATCCGAGACCAGCACTCCCAAGACCGAGAAACCGCAATACATTTCCAAGGAGGATCGACCACAGGAAGACCAACGAACTGACATGTTCGTCGTGAAGCAGCTTGGTGGTACAAAAAGGAAGCGCGCAGAAGCTTCAGAGGCTAAGTCTGCACTCGACCCCATGACGAAGAACGAGATCATGCTGGATGGTCAAGTCGAAGAGGAAGACGATGAAGAAGCGGCGCGAGCAGTTCGCAAAGCAGCCCGCAAAGCCGAGAAGAAGCAAAAGAAGCAGGCAGCGCAAGCTGCAGCACTCGAAGGCACGGGAGAAGCCGCCTTCGATTACGCCAATGCGCCAACGGTACTGCACGCTGCAGACGAGCAAGCAAAGAAGGACGCAAGAGACAAGAAAAAGGATAAGAAGGATAAGAAGAAGAAGGGCTTCCAGGGCTTTGCAGGCCTCGCGGATGCACCTAAAGGGCTGCCAAGGGCGCAAAAGGAAGTCGCTGGAAGGAGCAAGACGTTCACGAAATGAGACAGGGCCGGTCAGCATTAGTTGGGCGTTTGTCGGCGCATCATCAGTCCCGCATTGTTCTGTAAATAGTTTTTGCATCATGATACCTTACTGCGGCGGTATCAATTGAAGATCCAGCCTCAGCCTTCAGGGCCATCATCACAGTGTATTCTACTTATCTTGTGCGAGTAAGTGTTGTTAAGTCCCATTATCGTCGTATAAACAGAGGTATCGAGGGGGTCCAGTGGCCAGACGGCAGGATATGGCTTTCACATTTTGCATGTTCAGCGACATGGAACAATATGTAATACCCACATGCAATGCACTTTGTGGTAATCGGCGTGACACTTCTGCGTACTAGGGCTGAGCGCGCCTGTCCATACAGCTAACCCTCCTGTGCAGCTTTCGCACCGGCACATCGACGCATACTGTCGTGGTTTTCACTTCCACATCGCTGCAGGGTCTGCCCCGTGCCCTTTTCTTCTTACGTGTGCAGGTGTGTCAGACCTACCTACGGTAATGCGGCATGCCTGCTGGATCTATGGTATGCGTTTGGTCACTGGCCGTTCTACAAACAATACGACCTTTTGATCCGTCCGCTTTGTCTCTCACTACTTTGTTGGCCAGTCATCCAGAGTTGGGTGTCCTACCTCAACAACCAAGCGCAAGCTGAGGCCTATCGATCCTCATAAGATTGTGGCCGTTAGTCGGACGCAGGCTGCCAGAACAGCAGAACTTTGGTGGATGTGACAGGGTTCTTGGGAGCGGCTGGACATGAACTCGAATAACCCCCAACAATCTGCCATTGCTGGACAGCGATGAGCGTAGCGAGGTGGTGCGGCGTCTTCACTAAGAAGTCACTAATGCACGGCGCTCAGCACCACCACAGGCACAAGCAGTTCCGACAGCACAAGCACCGTCCGCGATTACGATGGCTGCTAGCTCAGTATCGAAGCAAGCTCACTGAAGGTTTACGAAATCTGGTGAAGGGGCTGGGGGGACCAAATCGAACAGAACAAGTTTGTAAGTTGAAGGTTGAGCAATAGGCACCGGAGGAAGCAAGAGCCTGACCCTACAGTGCTGCGACTCTCGCTGTGCATTGTACGAGCCGAAGGAACTGCCGAACGAGACCAAGACAATCCGTTTGCTCATGCTAACAACGAATGCATCACCACAAGAGGAGAACGTGGAGACGTTCCCGTACGGGAGGAAGGGGATTCCCGCTCCATCTTTAAGATAAGACGCTGGACGTCTGCTCGGCAGCATTCTAACGGGCAAGATCACGAGACCAGATTGCCGAAACCGAGGATGCTCAATGATGCTCAGATGCCGTAAAGGAGCGGACAACACGAGAAAGATGTGAATCCATCGAAGCGGCCAACCCGACCAAGCTGTCTACGGCGCTTGAGATGCAGGGGAAGTGCCGATGAAACGATCCGCTTTTAAAGGATTTCATGAGGGTGATGTTCGGTGGCTTGGACGATATATGTACAGTACCACTAGCGACTGAAGATGGTATGTCGGTCGATTCATACTTGTTGCTTTGATGAGGTCTTAGCTGTTCGGTGCATTCTAAAGTGATATTCGGCGCATTCCGACGATGGGAGACTGATTCCATGCACGCGCTACGGCATGAATTGGGGACTGAAAGGCTTGACAATGTGACAGCCAGATAAGATGGCATACGTCCGTCGGCTGAGCGCTGCGATCAAGGCTCATTGATGCCTGTGCAGCTATCCGGGGTCTTGACCGATAGATGCGTGACGGACGTTGCAGCCTCGACGCCGAGAGACGGCCCTTTGTTATGTGATGACCCACAATACTGCTCACGAACTACATTCGTTATCTCAAACCGCAACAGCGCCTACAGCAGCCAATTCAGGACACCGGAACGTCCACAGTTGTTTCCGGGTCCCGTTCTACTTGACTTTTGAAGTATGAATCTAGCTGATGCAGATAGCGTCGAATTCATCTGCCGAAGTCGCTTCCTACGGCGGCGCCTGCAGATCTTTCCCGCAATGCCAAGCAGAAGCGCCTCAAAATGATCAAGTCTCCCGGCCGCCTCCCATGCTTTCCAACGAGTTACCCATGCTTCTCAGCAAGTTACCCATGCTAGCCAAGAAGCTGCCCCGCAAAGTGACCGACCAAGGAAATCATCGCTCTAGGTTGGCGGCTTTCGCTATAGGCTCTGTATGGGTTCGTTAAGCCTGGACATGGCGAGAAACCCCTGCCCGAACAGTCGTCCTACGCCGCGGAAGAATGGACCTTTGGAGCTAGTGAACGCCTAAGTCCAGGCCCAAATTGTTCATTTCTGCCTCAAAAACAACTGCCGAACCTCTCTTCCAGATTGTCATCTTACACCGTGGTACCTTTGGGAACGTTGCGAGGCAAGCCGTAACGGACAGCCAATCTTATATGGGCTGTTCTCTTCCCCAGATTCTTTACCCCAGATTAACGGAACATATCCCTGACTCACGGACTGAACTGCGTGGGGCCACAGTGCGACAGAGGAGAAGTTTTCACGGATATTGACAAGCCTTTCCTCGTCAAAACATACGCAGAGAGCCCGTCATCATGGCGCACTACGAGAGCGCAACCGCAGAGAAGGGGCAGACTATGCTCTGTAAGTCATACGCTAGAATCATTGTCGACAAGAGCTGACATTCAAGATCAAGACGAAGGTGGATTAACCTCTCCCAGTGATCAGTCTACTGATGAGTTCACCTGGACCGAGGAGGAAGAAACAGCTGTTCGACGGAAGCTGGACAGAGTTATCGTACCGCTGACTACCTTCCTTTATTTGCTGTGTTTCCTTGATCGGTACTGTCTGAAAGCTGAATTCGCCACAAACATCTTCTAACACTGCCACAGTGCCAACATTGGAAATGCGCGTATTCAAGGCATGGCAAAGGACCTTAACCTTGTCGGCTACCGATTCAACTGGGTTACGTCAGTCTTCTACATCGTCTACATGTTTGTCGAAGGTAAGCCCTTATCCCGCACAGTACACTCACCCAGCAGCTTACGTTTCCAGTGCCAAGTAACATCTTACTCAAGAAGATTGGCCCTAAGTGGTATCTACCCTTGCTTGTAGTCGGTTTCGGTTTTGTTTCGCTCTGCACAGCTTTTGTAAACAGCTTCGGAGGCCTCCTGGCTGCCCGAGCTATACTCGGGGTCTTTGAGGGTGGTGTCATGCCGTAGGCGCTCCGCTCAAATTCCAAACGGCTTTAGCTTACATGTCACAGCGGCCTCGCGTTCTTTATCACTTGCTTCTACAAGCGCAACGAGCTTTTGTTCCGAATCGGTATCTACATCTCGGGCGCCAGTATGGCTGGTGCTTTCGGCGGACTTTTGGCCACGGGGTAAGTGGATGCAGCCGACGACCATAGCAGAAAGTCTAACAAAACTTCTCCAGATTGGCCAAAATCCCTCCATGGGGCACCTCCACCATGATCATTCATACATGGCGCAACATCTTCTTCTTTGAAGGCCTCTTCACTCTTCTCGTCGGTCTCGCTGCACCCTTTGCGATGCCCACAAGCCCAGGCGAATGCTTCTTCTTGAATGAACGCGAACGAAGGATTGCGCACGAACGTCTGATCTCGAAGACTGGTGCTGGAGAGCATGAGAAGGTTCGACCCCGCCACGTGAAGAGGGCGGTACTCAACATCACCAACTATATCTGCGCTTTCGGTTTCTTCTTCATCAACATCACTGTCCAGGGTATCTCCCTTTTCATGGTGAGTCCTACGATCATCTGCTGGTCGAACCTTTGCTGACGTTTCTTTAGCCAACCATCTTGAACGATCTTGGCTATACGGCTAACAAAGCTCAACTCTATTCCGTTCCTCCCTACGTTTGCGCTTGTCTCGTAGCGATTGCCGTCGCGTTCGCCAGCGACAAGACCAACCGCCGTGGTATATTCCTGGCTATTTTCACCATCCCCGCAATTGCCGGTTTCGCCATTCTACGATGGGTTACAGATCCCAATGCGCGCTACGGAGGCATCTTCTTGATTACCATCGGCGCATTCCCCGGCGGTCCTGGCTTCCTTGCCTGGGCAACTAACAATGCTGGAAATCCGTCGGTGAGGGCAGTCTCAACAGCCTATGTTGTCACGCTCGGCACTGCGGGTGGTATCCTTTCAACTTGGACATACATTGCAAAGGACGCACCGAAGTACTCAACTGGCCACACCATCAACCTGGCTGGTCAATGTTGCGTCTTGGTCCTGGCCACTGTCGGCATCATCTACTCGAAGTGGGAGAATAAGCAGCGTGACCTTGGGAGGCGCGACCACCGCCTTAACGGCCTGAGCGAGGATGAAATCAGAGATCTTGGCTACAGGCATCCCGAGTTTCGCTACATTCATTGAGAATGAAGTGTGCCCAAGGAAAAGTGCGAGCCTGATATGGCCGGGGTTGATATTTAACAGCGTTTCCACTGACTCAACTCATGGATAGAATCGAAAGTTTCCACTCTAATGGAGAACATTTCATTGTGCGTGCCCTTACTAGATGTCAGAGATCTTACAAGCCACATCCGCGAACTTCACCATCGAGACGGGCGCATCTGAAATTGAGCCAACATCTCCACTTAGACCCCACGAACTCGTGAGCGCCACGGTAATAGCGTCACAGAGTAGTATTAAAATGTCCCCGTCTTCTCAGCTCACGTCGCTTGTCTAGATAGCCAACCAGATACCAAGAGACTTTGGTCATCACCCTGCGCGAGTTCGATGTGTACCCTAGGTATCAGGGATCGAAGGCAGCGATGATAGTCAGGGGCATCTGTTGATGAAGACTGGTGCGAAGAGACACCACGCGATTGAACTGCTCCTCCACCCTTACCGCCCAGCGTCAACGATATAAGTGATCACTATACCACCTTCTTTATCGGTGGCAAAGCATCGCCATTTCCAGTACAATCTGGTGCGATCATGTAAATGATTCACATGCATACGATTTGGATGTTTATCAAGTAATCAGGTCCATTGTAGCTGAGGTCTTCGTAGAGCATGGTATGAGTCAGCACATATTGTTCGAGTGCATGGTTAGTATCACGACTGACATCACGAAGTCGATACTTAGAGTGCCGGAGAGCAGGACGGCTTTGGAGGAATCGAGCTCAGATGGAAGCGACCGGCCTATCGAAAGCAGACTTGGCACAAGGGGGCGGGTAAATGGGGTATTGAGCGGGAGAATTGTTGGTATGATAGACTTTGTATTTTCAGGTATCGATTGTGTAATTTCATGATATTGATGTGTTGATACTTCAGCCTTTCTATTGGGGTCGTAATAGTCATAGAATCATGAGAGGTCACGCCGCTAATTATTAGGGCCCGTGAAGTTGCCAATGAATACTACTAGGATAGCGCAGTACGCTGCAGAAGCAGCAAACATCTCGTGCCTTGCAGCCTTCGTCAGGACTGAAAGTGCTGCACTGAATAACAGTGTGAATACGATAAGCACGCCAACGGCATTGAATGTGTTTTTGGATGTGACGGCTGGAGTGGCGCTGTCTATGTCGATGGTACTTGTCAACTTGTACATTGTGACTATAGAGGTCAGTACAGTCTCTTTGAACATGCAGACAGGTAAGATAACATACCAATTGGGACAACTAACAAAACAAAGATGACAAATGTGATGAAGATGTTGACCATTTTGTCGATCCGGGTAGCACTGTACAGAGAGACGTCTGTGTTCTTGGTCTTCGCAGCAAGCTCGGGGGTACGGAAGTACCTCTGTCATGTAGTCAGAAGGATGTTCAGTCATGTACGACTTTGGATTGCTTACCACGAGCGGCGGCTGCCTAAGATTGAACCACTTTTGGAGAGTGCCGTCGACCTGCCCGATCAATGTCTCGACACCACCGTCAAAAGCTGCTCGTTCGCGACCATTGCTGATCGACACAATGTCTTCCTTGCAGCGGACTGATTCCATCTCGCCGTCCATGAGCGGCTTGGTATTGTTATAATACCTGCGAACACTGCGATAGTCACGATCTGATGGTCTCTGGAAAGATTCTAGCCTTCGAACATTGATGAGAACTTCGTCTGTGGGCGCATCAGTCCCATGTCCAGAGTAACAAAGTACAGAACATACCGTATTCCATGAGCTTAGTCTTGATATCACGTAGGACCGTTCCACGGTTACGTTCACCCTCTTGATCAGCACGACCCACGGCGCGGCGCTTTGGACACTCGGGATCGTCATCATACTCGTCCCAGTCACAGTTGTCTAGCTCTTTTTCGAGTTCAGTAATTTGATCCTGGTAGTCAAGGAGGATGCGTGAGTGAAGATAGCTATAGGACCTGTAAAGTCCAAAATTGGCATCGCTAGCATGGAATGTTGCTAGGCGCGGATAGCCGTTTGGATTGTTCTCCACTGTTTGATAAGTTCAGCCGCAACGATCCTGATTTTCCAATGCTGTACAGTGAGCTTACAGGTTCTGGTTGTTGTCTCCGTCACATGGACGGGCTCTGGGGTCTGCTTGAATGAGCCCGTCACTCTTCGCAAGAAATTGGGTGGCTTTGCATCTGGTTCTATTTAGACAACTTTCTCGGTGTCGCAGTAGGTCGGGTTCGAGCACAATATCTTCGTTGATTGTCGACGCACATAGTACGAAGACAGTAGCGCAGAAATGGTGAAGCTTGAAGCTGACACAGATTGTTATGGTCACCTACCAGGCTGCGCAACTTCACCACCGACCATGGGGTGGACGGCGTGTGGAGTCAGTTCTGCGTTCGTGATGTCATCTTCTCCGATTTCGATAATGGCGTCGCCTTGAAGGGTGCTTGTATCTGTGTGTGTGGGCGACACTGGTGTTTTTTCGTTGATGAACGTGTCTTCTGTCATGGTGCGCAATGGGGCCATATCCACGGGGCGCAATTGAAGCGAGGTCAACAGCAATCAGAACGTCAAAAGCTGACAGCCACAAAATCAAGCTCACAGTGATCTGTTAAACAATAAGAACAGGCAGTGCGGTGAGCGAACTGTGGCTCAACAAAAAGTGTGGCGAATGCGGTATCTTTACGTGTCCAGGCAACGATAATGAGGCGAAGAAGAGAAGAAACTATTGCAAGTCTGACCGTGCCCTTCAATACACCCAGCCTCAAAGAAACTCGAAACATCAAAGATCCATTGGTCGAACATTAGCCACAGCTGCATTATGTCTCAAATCGGTCAACACTGCCACGCTCGTCCCACACTTGGGCTGCGCCCTTTACCGCCCAGCTTTCAGGTCCCTCTCACGAACCGCAGCACCTCGGTTGTGGAGCTGATTGGTGTAAGGGTCTATCAGCTGGTACTCGACCCATCCAGCAGGATTGGGGATAGCCGCGTAGATTGAGAAAACGCCTTTGCTCCTGCTGCCGTTCGCGATCACCGACATGTGAACCCATTCGCCTTTCTGGAATTTCGCATTTTGCTGTCGATGTTAATGAGAAATTATCACTCTGTGCGATGACTGATACTCACCAATGCAGTCTCTCTCGAGTTGCGCACGCCGGACTTCGTCTGTGGGCACTCATCATATATGGAATATAGATCGTGTTCATCCTGTATTGCATCAGCCTGAGTGGCAAGGTGATTGCGGCGCGACCAACCTCCGTTGTCGGCGACGGCACATCCTCGAAAATATCCATTTGCATAGGTGCAACTTGCTGCACGTGTACCGACATAGCTTCAAGTGAAAGGACTCGTGAGGAAGGCGGTATGAGAACGACCGGATAGCCTTGTGAACAAAGTCTTCTATGAGGAGGCTATCTGGTGTTATAGATGGCTCTTCCTGTAAGCTTGCTAGGCAATTGACAGCCTAGAGCTGCAAAAAGAGTTCGGCCCCCAAATGAGGTGGGTGAGCCCTGCACAGCCGCCATGCTTACTGGTGCTGGGAGACTGACCCACCCCACGAAGCGCCGGCTGTGTCACCGTCAACATCAAAAAATCCAGGCATCGATACACATCAGCCTATCATTCCTGCTATCTCACATGAGTCTGGGAAAAGGCCGACTTAGATGAGGCACTCTTTTGGCCCCCTCGGGTGGAAGTGGACAGGGGTTAGTCAGCGTGGTACTAAGCGCTAGCGCAGGGGCGGGGTGAGCCGCTGCTAAATGCGAACCGCGTGAACCGTTCTCTCAATAATGGGGCTGACAGCCGCAATGGACTCGTCCATAGTATCTTAGCTGCTGCAGGCCCCTCGCACTTGACTTCATGTTGCCGTGATTGTTCGACGCCATGTCTCAAGCCCTCGGCCCTCAATTGCGTACCGTGGAAGCTATGGACATCGATATGTCCCCTCAGCGTGCTAATGCTCTTGCAAACAAGATCTTCCACACACATGCTGATTTCAGAGTCGACTCGATAGAGAACGTCACGCAGATCTCGGGACTCTCTTCATCAGCGAGTGCTCAATTGCAACCGAGCGGCGAGGATGCAACAGAAGATGTTGACAAGAAGCGTGCCGCACTCATGCGGATGTGGTGGGACGAAGCCATGGCAAGGCACATGGTGCTTTCTGAGGGCTACTCTCAAGTCTCTGTGCTTATCATCAAGTGGGCAGACTATCTTGATGACCTTAACACGAAAGAAGAGGTACGTCTGGAAGCTATCACATACAGCTGGCAGACACTAACCATGAATAGGCTCAAGAACTTGAACAAGTTTTCCGCGACCGCTTTCGATACGAGACCGAGACCGTCGAGCTCAACGTGAAGGGCAAGCCGCAATTACAATTGAATAGTCGTGTCAGCGCATTCGCTGAAAAGTACAATGGACCAAACAACCTCCTGATCATATACTACACTGGACACGGCGTATGGCGTGAGACGGAGAACTATCTCCAGTTAACCGCTGCGATCAACCCGGTTAAAGGAAAGGGTTTCCAAAAAGACGCACATGCGAACTGGAATAGAGCTGAGCAGATTTTGAAAGCCGAAGAAATCGATGCCGATGTGCTCACTATACTGGACACATGTTATTCAAGCAACATAGCAAAGTCAGCCAAGCAATCGATCAGGAAATTCGAGTTGTTGAGCGCATGCCCACACAACGAAACAACCTCCTCGCCAGGCGACAGATCCTTCACCCGTGTTTTGATTGACAAGTTGAATGATCTTGTCATTGAATACAACGACAAGCCTTTCTCCACATTCCACCTCAACTCGCTCATCTGTATGGATCCGCGCCGCCACGACACCCCATCTCAGCTGTGGTTTCGACTTCCGAACGAGCAGAACATTCTCCTTGCACCGTTGAAGCCCAAAACCGATCGCGCGACACGAAAGCAACGTATACAGCTTGAGCCTAGAGGCTACCTCACACTTCGATTTGCCCTCAAGGAGGAAAGCTTGAGCCAACCACAGATTGAGTACCTGGCACAGAAGCTATCGAAAGCGTTCGAAAACAAGCACCTTATCGGTCTGAGGAAGATTGACTGGATCAGGATTAAGCCAGCTAAAATCTCACCTTTCGAACGCGTCGCGCTGGCTGCGTACGCTATCACACAGTGGAAAAAAGCTGTACAAAGGAGGAAGGACCAAACGATTCTTGGGCCGGTAAAGGATGGACGGAATCCCATGGAGGTGGACTCGGACCGCAATTCAGCACGCTCTTCACCAATGCGCAAGCGCCCGCGGGTTGCGGACGATGAGGTTGCAACGACGAAGCGGCAGAACACCAACAATTCGAAACAACCTCCCTCGCCAGTATCGATAACTTCACGCAGTAGCGATGCTCTGTAGACCGTTTTTGTAAGCTTGGATGGATCCCCCACGTGCAAATGATTGTATTCTGCTGTTGTTATTGTTGAGCTTTCAGGATACCCGTAGCTGCGCGCTACAACAGCATCGTCACTATACATACACATACATAACTTTCATCGATTGATTATATGGTTGTTTCTCTTTCAGCATGACTTTTGCCTTATTATAAAATGTGTTGTCAAAGGCACAGGTCACGGTTACCTAGCTAATACTGAATTCGAGTAAACAAATAAGACTGAGGAGTGAAAGTGGACCTCACCAAGGCTGACATATGTTGGGGCGGCAGAGCTATGTGTACTCCACTTTCTGCCTGATCCTTCTACGCCATGGATTCTACTACATTGCCAGCAGCCAATGGATCAATGCCCCACGCTATTGTTGAAGACTGTGACCAGTGTTGGCGCGTATGTTTCGAGCTTGACGTCATCGCCCACAATCCACGACTGTGCAGCAAAGACATTATCTCGAGACAACATCCCCATCTAGTCAGAGCTTGGGGTGCGAATCAAGAGAGACAACGGAACCAAACGCGACAGATTGAGCAGAAGCTCATCGCCTTCGCGCGTCAGTTCAATGATACAAACTTGCGCTTAGGAACACCAGACACACCAACTCTAGGAATCGCATGCCACCAGCGGCTCTCACTAGAGATGAGAAGACATTGGGGCGAGCTTAGAGAATGCGCTGTACATCCTTAAGAGCAAGGACGTCTCAGGGTATGCAAAGGCTACCGTATCAACAACCAAATGCATCTCTGTGCTTCAGAGGAGTATGGGATCATTGCAACAAGAGGCGCGCGGGTGCCAACATGCTCTACCTGTGCCTCGCAAGTGAAAATGAAGTACGGCGCCAGCCACCAAGGCTGCATTTGCGATTCTGCGTGGAGCTGTTATTGTTGTCGAAAGGCCGAATTGAGCAAGCTACTGGAGGCGAGAAAAGACCGCCACAAAGAGGGAAGATGCGGGCAATGCGCCGAGATGTCCGACCTGGTGATCAGCGTTGACATCTGCCTGAGCTGCCATGGATTTTGCACGTACGAGTAACCAAGGGATTTGATGCCGATGCCAATTCTGCGTGTGTGCAAATCACTCCAACTCCGACATCTGCACCGAGGATCCAGGCCGCTCAAACGGACAAATGCTCGCGCAGCTCGCATTTGATTGATAAGTCGCATCACGACCATTGATCGGACCGAGTCGTGGCACACTCAGTGGTTCAAACTTTTCATCCTAAGAGTGGGTATCTTTGTAGCAAACGCCACTTCCACCCTTTGCGTCCTCCAACAAATAGCCTGGCTGCCTACACATTGTCACAGATGATCGGATTCAGGCTTCCTAAATGCGCGCTCTCGGCTCGGACGCTGCATCGCGCAGCCGGCATATTGTAACGTTGGGTGGTTGGGTTGTATGAGCCTGCAAGCTTTTAATTAAGCATCAAGCTAGCGGCCGCTGGTGGAGAAAGAACGAGGCCACGGCAGGAAACCGGCGTTGTCGTTGGCGCGACGGAGCAAGTGAGGACGTAACAATTGCTCTAGTAGGTTAGTTATTGAGAAACACAATGCAAAGCTCGAATGGCGCAATCGTTCGAATATTCAGAAATTGTAGTGTTTAAGAGCTGTTAGGACGAGACAGATGGAGACTCGACAAGCCAGCCACAATGACCGACCTAAAAGCTGACAAGGCCACGGCCAAGACAACAAGTGCTGAGCTTAGTCCAGCCTCAAGCCACCTCGGGTCAGCTGCCGACAAGGGTACCAAATTCGGTGCCACAGAGGCTCAAACACCATCCAGGCTCGATGCAGTAGACGACACTGCCATTGTGGAAGAAGAAGCACACGATGACCCCGAAATCGCGCAGTTGCCTCTCATTGTCCGCCAAACGGTCTCCCTTGAAGATGATACCACCCTTCCGACCATCACTTTTCGCTACTTCGTTCTTTGCATCCTGTTCATTGTTCCCGGAGCCTTCTTGTCGCAGATGAGCCATTTTCGAACGACTCAAGCCCCATACTCAGTCTTCTTCGTGCAAATTGCCTGTCACTACGTTGGCCATGGTCTAGCGAAAGTCCTTCCAGCATGGCAAGTCAATCTGCCCTTTGGCTACGGGTTTAACCTGAACCCTGCTCCATGGAGCATCAAAGAGCATGTTCTGGTCACTCTCACTGCGGCATCTGGCGCCACGTACAACCTGGGCTACACCCCTATCAGCATGGCCGAGTTGTGGTACGACACGAAGATCAACCCTGCGGTGGCTATCTTCTTTATGTTGGCTATTGTTTGGGTGGGCTACGCCATTGCAGCGATTGCTCGGTCTCTGTTGCTGTGGGAGCCTGAGTATGTGTGGCCCCAGGCGCTCATGCAAACAACTCTGTTCGAGACCTTCCGCAAGCAGGACCGCAACAGCCCATTGGCTAAGAGGCAAATGCACGTTTTCTTCCTGTGTCTTGTCGGCATGACGCTTTGGCAATTCTTGCCGGAATACGTCTTTCCAATGACCTCATCGCTGGCCTTTCTGTGCTGGGTAGCACCCAAGAATCCAATCGCTAACTTCATCGGATCGGGTCTTGGAGGCATGGGCTTTATGAACCTCAGTCTCGACTGGTCTAACATCAACTGGAACGGCACATCAATTCTCATTACCCCGTTCTGGACACAGACCGTATTGTTCCTTGCTTTTGCTCTCAACTGCTGGATCTTGATACCGGCTGCCAAGTGGGGCAACTTAGGCTCGTACAAGCATGGCTTGATGTCCAATTCTCTTCTTTTGGCCAACGGAACGAAGTACCCTACAGCCAAAATCATCAACAGCGACTTCAGCCTCAACGAAACCGCCTGGGAAGAGTACGGCCCAGCCTATATGGGTCTACAGTTTGCCTGGGCAACGTTTTTCAACTACGCAAAGCTGCCATCGGCGTTTGTTTGGATGGCTACCTTTGGGGGTCCGGCTATCCTGGCAACATTCGGAAAGAACATGGCTGCACGCAAAGCCCGAAGTGAAGCGAAGAAGCAGCAGACTTCTGTCGGTGCTGTGCAGCCCAACATCCACCATCAATACACGGACCGCCTAAATGTCCTTCAGCGCTCGTACAAAGAAGTGCCCGGGTGGTGGTTTGTCGCTTTGTTCCTCACTGGGTTTGTGATTTTGCTTGCGATCGTAGGATCCGGCCAGCTCTTCATCCCTTGGTGGACTGTAATTGTTGGTGTTGCAACCGGCTTCGTTGTTGTTGTTCCTCTCGGCTATCTCTACGCCATATCGAACTACCAGGTCGCTATCGGTGATTTCAACGAGCTCATCTACGGATACATGGTTCACACGGCTGCTGGAGCAGGACACCATCACCCTTGTGGACCGTCAGTCTACGGCTCGATCGCTGGTGACGCCTGGTACCGGGCTCAATACATGCTCCAAGATCAGCGCATTGGGCATTACATGCACATCCCGCCACGGACGGTTTTCTTTAGCCAGGTCTTCGGCAGTATCCTAGGAATACCCATCAACTACGGTGTAATTCGCTGGGTCCTCAACACGAAATTCGACATCCTGTCCGGCGCCAAGCCCGATCCTTTGCACCAGTGGACAGGCCAAAGTCTTGTGAGCTCAAACACGATAGGTGTGCAGTACGGCGTTATTGGTCCTAAAAGGATGTTTGGAGCGAGTGAGTTGAAGGTCCTGCCCTACGGTTTCCTCGTCGGCGCGGGAGCACCGCTTGTCATGTACGCCCTGTACCGCGCGTTCCCAAATTCGAAGCTCAAGTTTCATCTTTGGAACACGACAATTTTCTTCTCAGGTTTGACTGTCTTCTACGGCAACCTGTCAACAGGATACTTTAGCGCTTGGATTGGTGGTTTCATTGCGATGTACTGGATCTTCCGCCACCACTTCAAGATCTGGAAGCGCTACAACTACATCGTTGCAGCGGCTTTCGATGCAGCATTCAACTTTAATATGCTGCTGATCTTCTTGTTCTTCGGGAGTGGGAAGCAGATCAAGATGCCAGCTTGGTGGGGCAACAATGCCGACAATGCTGAAAGATGTTTTGCGCTAGATTAAGCAGATCGAGTTCAGGAAATCTCAAATCAAACACTTGTTTGTTGTTGTCGACGAACGCAAAGTAGTCAAGGTGTTGAGTGATGCCCAGGCCTAGATCTGTGACGTATGGAAATTGCGGGTAGCGTGTCCCTTTTCGCTCTAGCGCAGATTCGAAACGTTGATCAATCTGCAAGTTGTGTGGTGCACGACGATCGCCGTCCTCAATTCCCCACACGAAGCCGATATCCTTATCAAGGCCTGCAGCGTCCCAATCGTGTTTTGCTTCATCCATTAAGGTTGTGTGCAAAGAACTAAGCGCACGTGACGGTCTCCACACCTTTTAACAACAGCCAGCGAATGGACCCTTCTCCTCTAGCGGTTCGCCCTTTCACAAGTCTTATCGGAGAATAATACGCAACTTGACTGCCCGCCTCAGTACCTAGAATTCAAAACCTCAGTGCTCGCTGTTCACATGTCGGTTCCAAGGTCCGACCCAGACTGGAACACGAAAGGCGGCAGTCCTGCCTATGGCACCTTCCCTCGACCTCGATTGAGCTCGAACTACAGCAGTCGCGATAGCGTCGATAGTACTGCTGTCCACAGCAATGGGGGCGATGTATCTCCTAAACGCCGACCCTCGCCAACACAGCGCAAATCCTCGCGCCACATTGAGTTTCGAAACCACCTCAGGCGACCTCATCTTACGGAAACTCAGAGGACTTTGAGTGATGCCTTGCGTGCTGCCAAGAGTAGGGAGGAACAGGAAACCTTGCTTCCCGATGAAGACCACGCGGGCTCGGATGGTTGCTTCAACGGAACAGGTCAACCCACAGGACCGAGGGATGTGTTCGCGCCCTACCCGTTTTCCACACTGAAAGTGTACTACAATATTCACCGGTATGTCAATTTGAGCCAAGCCGCTTCGACATCGAAACTTCTTTCAAGGACCGTCGCTGCCTTAGTGGTGGCAATCAATGGCTTGTATAAACAGCGGCTAATTTTCGGCAGTATTCGAAGGCTCGTCTTAGCTGTGATAGAGGACCCATATTCAGTCGAGCAACTCAGGGAACCACGTATGAATGTATTGATTGTAAAGCCTCTTGTCGACCGACTCTATGATGAACAGGATATCTCTATTGGTACATGATCAATACCCATGACTAGTCCGAGTACTGACACGTAGCAGTGTACAGTCTGCTCGTCAACCGTATGCAATTCTTGCGAGAGCAGCAGTTTCAGCAACACCATCAGACTGTTGACCTCACGCGAGCCAATCTCTGTGAATTGGTTGCGATGAAAGTGCTGCGTCGACATGATGAAGAGAGCACTGGCAAACCTGGACTGTTGTTGCTGGCCCAAGTTCTTGTGGCGCCATTTTGGCCATTCCAGGGCGCACCGCAAGACGTGTCGCCGCCACGTCACTTCTCAGAGTACCAGGGACAAGGTGACTACGAGGGGAAGCTGACAGCCCTGGAAGTCGCGATTGTTTCCGAGAGCAAGGTCCTCCTGAGCAGCACCGCCAGCCAAAAGGTCATTGACGCTGTGTATCGGGGGCGTATTGTGTATACACCAACGACATTTATGGACATCATTCCCGATCATTACAAGCACAAGCCTATATCGCTGTACGACCCGCGCAAAGCCCCACTGCTCAACCAATACCGCCTCATGGTACCTCGGACACGGAATATCATCGAGGTCGTTCAGTTTCTGGTGCTTCTTGCATGCTATTGCTGGGCAATGCACACACGAGTCGATCACGCACTCACCACGGCAGAGGTAGTGTTCCTGCTGTATGGAGGTGGATGGGTGCTTGACGAGCTCGTCTCTTGTGTGGAGCATGGATGGGAAGTTCACACTCAAGAACTCTGGGCTTTCCTGGATGTCACATTCGCAGCCATCTTCATTGTCTACTTCTGGATGCGTGTTCATGGTTGGGTTCTTGGAAACGACGAGACAGGCCGACAAGCACTCGACGTGCTAGCGATAGCGTCGCCAATTCTCTTTCCACGAATCGCTTTCAACCTCATGCCGGAGAACATGCTCTTTATCTCTTTACGAGCAATGGTCAAGGAGTTTACTGCTCTGAGTCTGATCGCTGTTTGGTGTTTCGGCGGTTTCTTGCTGGCTTTGAAATGGCTTAGCATGTCTAATCCCGCAACAGACGCAGACGCACCCAACGTCATTACCATCTCCAAGTGGATGTTGTGGATCTGGTTTGGGCTCGATGGCACTGGCATCGACGAAGCGCCAACTTTCCATGAAATCCTTGGTCCGGTCTTGATGGTCATATACGCCTTTATCGGCAACACGCTCTTCCTGACAGTATTGGTGTCCATCCTGTCCAACACGTTCTCGAAGATCGCTGCCGACGCCACCGCAGAAATCCAGTTCCGCCGTGCAGTCATGACATTTGAAGGCGTCAAGTCTGACACACTCTTCGCTTACCGCCCGCCTTTTAACCTTCTCGCCTTCGTTGTCCTTTTACCACTCAAGTTCATTCTGACGCCACGCTGGTTTCATAAGATCAACATCACAGCGATCCGCGTTCTCAATGCGCCGTTCCTGCTAGCAATCGCCTGGCACGAGCGTCGTACGCTGTGGAAATCGACGCGCAGGCGCAGCATCAGCGGCCCTGGTCCCACCAAGCGCTCCAAATGGCTGTTTGACGGTGGATTCTGGACCTGGAGCAAAATGAGCCCACATGCGGACCTGCAGGCCGTGTTCGAAGAGGAAGCGCCACAGGAAATCATTGAAAGAATAGAGGAGGAAGACGACCTGGAAGACGCAATCCTCGAGAACAGTTTCGCTGCAGCCGCAGGTGCAGAACGCCGGAGCATCAGCCCGGGCAGCGTGCTGACGAGGCGACGGCGGCTGAGCAGCGCGTGGCCAGGAACGGTTCCATAGGTTGTATACCGGCGGTGTTAGTGTACTGAGCGAGTGAGGCCAATGTCAATTTATCTTTATCGCTGTTCTCCCAGCAACCCACATTCGCAATCCGCTCCCCAGCGCCTAGAATCTCATGCTCCCGTGACGCCAAACCCGCCGGCGGGCATCGTCCCGTCAGCCTTCAGCCTCCACCCCCACCATTCCCCACATCAATCCGGACAATCAATGTCCGCCGCTAAATCCTCACCACCAACCCCGTCGATATCTGTTACCCCCAGCATACCACAAACTCTTACCCCCAGAAAACTGATTACCGCAACACTATCGACCCACCAGCTTCGCAACTACTCACCCCATTGGAAGATTACTCGCGTTCACGCCCTGTCGGTAACACACAGCCAGGCTAGATTACCCCCAGCTTTCTCTCAACCTCAGGTGGCTGCTCCGCAGCTTATCGCGCGTGAGTCAGCGATTAGAGGGGAAGGAGGTGGCGCTGGCTCAGGCTTGCAAGTGATTCTTTTTCCTGCGGAAAACTCTCCAGAGCCCGAACAAGGTTTATAAAAGAAGGAGGGGGGGAAGATTGTCACGCTTCATTATCGAACAACCTCGTCTTACCCCAGTATCCGGGCATCTTACATCGATCTCTACGCCTGTCTTTGCTCCTGGGTGCTGCTTTTACCACCACCACTTTTAACGCACGCACTTACCCAGACTCTCCCACTCCACCACAATGGCAATGGCAACATCAACATCGCCGTTCTACCCCCCCTCCCCCGCCGCAGCGCTGAAACGGCAATTCCAAGGCAGCAAATTGACGGACCTCCCCACCCCCTCGCTCATCCTCGACCGCAGCCTACTCGCCCGCAACTGCGCCGCCATGCTGCACGTGTGCGGGCGCCTAGGGGTGGGGTTCCGCGCGCACGTCAAGAGCCACAAGACCGGGGAGCTGGCGCGGATGATGGTCGGCGGGGATAGGGGCACGGGCGCGCATTTTGTGGTTAGCACGCTGGTGGAGGCGGAGGAGATGGCGGGGTTTGTGGGGGAGGAGCAGGGACGGGGGAGGGAGGGGAGTGTGAGTTTTCACGTTTCACGTTTTGCGTTTCTTGGCTTGCTTGGTGGTGGAGGAAAGGGCGGGGAAAGGGGAGGGGGGGAGATGTTTGAGATGAGTTGGGCTTTGCTAACACGGATTACAGATTCTCTACGGCGTGCCTGTGCCGCTCGGTGCGGTGCCGCGGTTGCTCGCCCTTGCGAAGCAGCTGCAGCCCGAGTCTGTCGGTGTGATTGTCGATAACCAGGACGCGTTTACGCGCTTCCACGACGCGGTTACTGCACATCCGGATTTCACGCCGGAGACGCGGATTGGCGTGTTCATTAAAATAGACACCGGGTACCACCGCGCGGGGATTGAGACGGCGAGCCCCAAGTTCCAGCCGCTCGTTGATGCCGTCTTGGCCCGGGATGTGGCGAGAGGGGGCGCCGGCGCGGTGGTGCTGAAGGGGTTCTACTCGCACTTTGGCCACTCGTACGCGGGGAACAGCGAGGCGGATGCGGCCGCGGGTTTGATTGAGGAGCTGGTTGGGCTGGAGCGTGCGGCGCAGGTTGTGCCTGAGGACAAGCGGCGCGGGCTGGTGCTCAGCATTGGGGCAACACCGACGGCGACTGCGGCGCAGAACATGCTGTCCAGCTCGTCGCCGCGGGTGGACGAGTTCCGTGCCGTGCTGGCGAGACTCAAGGAGACGTATGCTGTCGAGCTGCACGCGGGCGTGTATCCGCTGCTCGACTGCCAGCAGGTGGCCACGCACGCCCGGCCTGCGGAGGGTGAGAGCACAGAAGGGTTCCAGCCGCTGAACAAGGACAGCATTGCGATCCGGCTGCTCGTCGAGGTCACGTCTGTGTACAGCGAGCGCGAGAAGCCTGAAGTGCTGGTGTCGGCGGGCAGCCTAGCCATGGGAAGGGAGCCGTGCAAGAGCTATCCCGGGTGGGGGATTGTGGCCGGCTCATTGGGCAATTCCAAGACTACGTCGGTGTATGATGAGCGCGGAGACAGGACCGGGTGGATTGTAGGCAGGATCAGTCAGGAGCATGGGATCTTGACCTGGGAGGGGGACAGGAGCAAGTGCAACGAGCTGGCAATTGGGGACAAAGTGGAGGTCTGGCCGAACCACGCGTGTGTTGCTGGTGCTGGGTTTGGCTGGTATCTTGTGGTGGACTCGGAGCAGGGAGGCGACGAGGTTGTCGATGTGTGGCCGAGGTGGAGGGGATGGTAGGGTTAGTCGTGGTAAGCATGTGCATACTTTCTTTACAGTGCATCAACATACAGCCAAGATGGAGGGTATGGTACAGTTAGTCGTGGTAAGCATGTGCATACTTTCTTCACAGTGCATCGACATACAGCCAAGATGGAGGGCATGGGACAGTTAGTCGTGGTTAATCTGTATATACTTTCTTTACAGTGCATTGATGCACGACCGAGACGATAGGGATGGTAGATTTGGTCGTGTTAAATCAGTGTATACTTTTCCTGTATAGTCGACGTACGGCCGAAGATGGAGGGGTCGGTAGAGTTTGTCATCGAGGCAACTCTGTACATGCTTTCTCCGACTCCTGGGCCAACCGGCCCTGCAGGCTTCCGGTGCCGTCGCGCTGCTCGAGCTCGCGTTTAACACGATGGATGACGTCGGCTATTCTCCTCACGGGCTTTGCAGCTAGCGGTCACTGCTGGGCGCGGCTGGCTCAGCGACGAAAACAATGCACTGCGTGATTTCACACGGCCAGGTGGTGATGGCTGCAGGCCCCCGTCGCACAGGGCGGGGCACGGCGAGGTGGCCGCACGTGCGCGTGCGCAGCGCAAACAAACACGTTGACGGCGCCGGCTCAAAGGCTGAAGTCTAATCCGTCGCAACGCTCGACGCTTGGCCTCGAGGCGTGGTGCTTGGCTCAGCTGCGCTACCGGGCGGCCTGTGCTGGGCTGCGCCGGGCTGCGCGCGGTCGGGGCTCTGCTCGTACCGGCGGCACGCCTCAGGGTCGCGGCCGCAGGCGAACCACGGGCCAGTGAGCTCGCAGCAGACGAGACGAAACGAGCCAGCGCCAGCACCTTGCGGCGATCTGCCAGCGTGAGCTGATGACTGCAGTCTGCAGCGACCCAGCCCTGCCCAGCCCGTCTGCCTCTGCTGCCTCGCTCACACTCACTCAACGCTGTCCGCTGTCCGCTGCGCCGTCCCAAGTCACCCGTGCCCATCCCCGTCCCCGTCCCCATCTCCGTCCCAACCTCTGCCGCGCCCTCCCGCCGCCTTCCCCTGCAGGGCCCCTTTGCGACTCCCCAGCAGCATGCGGCACACCTCACTGGCCGCTGAGAACTGCTAGACCAGCCGGCGGCGTGCACACCCCCGACCCCAGACCCCGGGGCATCCTCCCCCTCGAGCCTCGCTCTCTCGCGACGTGGCGTGTGCGAGTGCATGCGCAGCCTCCCCGTGTGCGTGACAGAGCGGGCGACCGCCTCGGAGCACGAGCGCTGACGCCCCGGGCATCGCGCGCTGCATCCCATGGTGCCTCTGCGCAGAGCCTCCCAGCGCGGGCGCCGCAGCCTCGACCGCCGTGACCCCTTCGAATGGCACGACGAGCGCGACCAGCCCATCATGACCGCGACCTTCCCCATCCACCCTCTGCCGTCCATGCAGGCCGCCTTCGAGGAGTCGATGCTCGATGCCACGGGCGAGACGGGCTTCGTGCCCTTCAAGACGGCTGGCCGCGGCGTCAAGACTCGCCAGCAATTGCTGTGTAGGGAGGCCGATGCCGAGGAGCTCTCCTACAACTACACCTACAGCTGCCATTGGCGCCACCACCCCAAGGGGAAGCACCATCCCTTGCTGAAGACAATCACCCAGATCGTCTTCGGCGTCCACCTGCTGCATCAGCGCCTGGAGAAGTCCACCGCCGACGTCGCTGACATTCTGCTGAAGCATGTCAACGAGCTCGACAGCTTCCTGCAGCGCGCAAACGAAGACATCGAGCAGAGCTTGAAGGACATGCTCTTCCGCCACAAGTGCTTGAGAGTGCCCATGGAACACGTAAACGAGTTCGACCGCCTCCTCGACGACCGCGCCTATCGTGCTTCGCTGCTCGACGGGAACATCACTATTGAGCGCACCATCAACCGCATGTCCCAGCTGCTGAACGACTACCTGGTCGACATCAGCATCTACCGCGACGCGAACCACGAGCTCGAGCTCTATCTCCGTGACATTGGCGACGAGTGGGCGTATCACAACGAAGATGTCGGACGTATCTACTCAGCAATGTGCGGAAACACCGGTGGCTGGGCGCAGTTCTTGCAGAGCTTGGTGACCAAAGCCGAACGATTGGGTTCTATGCTCGTGCAAGTCAGCAGTTATTGCAATGAAATCGAGAAGCGCTGTGGTGCTGCCAGTCGGCGCAGCTTGGTGTGTAATCCCCGTCGAGACTCGATGGCGCTGAAGTTAACAGCTGCCCAGATTGCAACCACCTCATCGTCGCGAAACTCCTCAAAGTCAAACTTGCGTGACAACGGTCGCCGAGGGTCTCGTAAAGGCTCGCAGAACAAACCTCTCCCCACGCCTCCCACGCCACAGGTGCCAGTCATCCACACCGCTCCCCAGCCAGACAGCAGAACGGTCCCTGATGCAGAAGTTCGCGGACGCCCAATCTCACGCGTACCACGCTATCAGCCACAGCTCGAGCCTGTAAATCCGTACATGGCTGGAAATGGGCAGCGGCAGGTTGAAGTTGCCGCTTCGCCTCCAGCCCCCGCTCCTCGTCCCGAAGTACATGTACCAAGTCAACCTGCACCAAGTCAGCCCACACCAAGCCAAGCTGCGCCGAAGCAGCCTGAATACCACCACGAGGCCTGGCACAATAGCGATGAGCAAAGTAAGGCTACAGCACAACCCCATACAGAGCCTAACCGCATGGGCCACAAGCACGGCCACCGGCGAGCATCCAAGCAAGAAGGGGATAGTCCGCCCATAACAGCAAAGGACTCAGCTTACTCTTCGTTATCAGGAGCTTCGATCATGTCGCCAGCGAGTACAGCACCACCGCGTTCAGCATCCTCGAACGCTCAGTTTGGCCTGTTTCCGAGCAGCGCCCAGCACACACCCAAACAGTCCATCTCTGGCCGGCTGGGTAATATGACACCAACAAGCTCCTCGAACTTGCGATCCGTAAAGTCAGCCGACCCGTCAGATCGGCCTCCAACTTCTACAAGTACTTACTCAGACGCGACAAGCAAGAGACTGCTCAAGCGGGGCAGTCTCCAGTCGCTCAGGCGTTTCTTCACCAAGAAGAAGAACGACATAGATACCATTGCGGAGTGAGCCATATACCCTCACCTTTATTTGTAACATTTCAAGCGGGCGTTGTCTGTGTTGGCATCTCGCAGCCATATACCCTTTTGTTTGCTTGTTGGTCTTTCCTTGCTCTGTATATACCATCTTCTTGCGTCTCAGGACTTTCTGGCACCTTGTGTCTGCGCACATACAATCTGTACATGATTTTCTTTCCACTTGCCAGCTGTTTGCCAGTGCCACATCGTCAAGTGCGTGCGCCCATCTCGCCCGGCGTTGAGTTGGGACAGGTAGGCTGGACACGGGGGTAGTGGGCTTGCCGCTCTGCCAAAAGTTTGTCCGTATGGTGTGCATCCAGCAAAATGTGCGTAGGCTTGATCTGAGTGCGAGCGGTATCGAGAGGAGCTGGAGAGCTGCAATGGGGCTGTCGAGCTTGCCGTTGGAGGTTGACGCGCCGAGCCTGTGATAAAAGGCAAGTAGGTACGTACTGAATATCAGAGCGGCTCTCGCGCCGCTGCTGTTCCCAATATCTTCCGTCAGTTCAGGCTAGCAGTCGTTGCCTCGTCATTTCCCCTTCGCTGTTGTCCCTGCTCTTTCTGCTCGTTGCCCGCCGCGTGCGTTCTTGGTGGTGTACCGGGCTAGCTCTTGCCTCCACGAAGCACGCAGGAGCGACACCTGACGGCCAGGCCATATCTGCTTGGGCCTCCCTTATCCTCTCTCACCCTCTGCACCCCGCTTGTCTATCATCAGCGTCACTCTCGTTTTTGGTTGCGTGTTGGTGAGGGCGGTGCCACAGTCACTCGTTTGTTTTTGAATAGCCTGAGCTCCGCTGGCGGCCCCTTGTTTGCTCATCCAACTACCACCACATCGTCACCACCACCCACTTCATCTACAGCCACAGCTCTTCTCGTGCTCGCCACGGCATTCTGGTTGAGACGGCTACGTCCTGAGCAGCATCATGCTCGCCGAGCGAGACCCCAACGGCAGTGGACGCACCAGCAGGGCGTCGAACTTGTCTGCCATGTCTCGAGCCACCTACAGACCCAACGGCGGAGCTGACAAGCAGGACCTCCTTGCCTCTGCCCCCGGCGTCATGTCCATGCTGCGTACGACGACCGAGATGGGCAACCTTGCCGGCCTCACTGGCGACGTCTCTGGCTTGGGCAACGTGCCTCGAGCTCCGCAGCACCGTGGCACGAGCAGCAGGCTCTCCATGGCATCTTCGATGTCAGCCACCTCCAGCCGTGCAAGCAGGCACCACCGACAATGGCCTTCGTCTTCCTCCGCACCCAGGCGGTCCTCCACGCGAGAGCCGTCGGTTCCGCAGTACGTTGCTGACACTCTCTCACCTACGTTGATGGACCTTCCAGGATCATCGCCTCTCATTCCAATGCGCCATAGGAGTGGCCGCAACATCAGAGATAGCCAGCGGTCTTTTTCGATGACTACCGCCAGCCAGCCGACCTTCAGACTGTCGAGCAATCGATCGTTGGGCAGCTTGCGCGGCCACGAGCTCATACAGCGTCCGAAATCGCCATACATATACCCCACTCGGCTTCGTCGTCCCTCTCACCGGCCAGCATCACCTGCCTTGAGCGATGCCACCGGCTCACGTCCACGACGCTTGCATGGCCACGGCAGTCAAGGACAGATCCAGCATCAGGGACCGATGCGACTAAGGATTCCTTCGGATGCAAGTCTTGGATACCAGGATAGGGCGCCAGGCATGCCTCGCCGTCGAAGCCGCGGCCACCATGGCGCCTATTACAACGGACTTCACAATGACGTTCCTCCTGTTCCACCACTCTTCCATCCTCGCGTCCCTCTCGAGCGGCCTCGTGCAATCCAGAGTTCGCTCAAAGGGTCGTTCTCCAGTGGTTCGACAAACATGCGCAACGGCTCCGACACCCCTTCATCTGACCTGCCTTCGCCACCTACCCCGCGCGACGGATCGTCTTTGGAGGTGATGCTCAGCCCCACAGGTACACAACTGCTTGTTGATACAGTGAGCGGAGCTGTTGTTAAAGAAGAAGTTGTTGAAGGCCCACTCTACTACGATTACAGCGAACAGTTCGAGCGTGGAGAGATCCTGGAACCGGAGGTCCGTCCAATGCCCACTGGCTTCTTCAAGAGTGTCAGGACAATACAGGAAGAGCGTGGCCCTCCCGAACTACCTGCAAGCCCGGCTCGGGGTGGTTGGGACGCCGGCCCGATACAACCCTCAAATACTGCTGTTCCTGGCATTGTAGAACTTCCTGCCTCTCCTGTCGCCCGGCGCATCACCAGGGACATGATTCTGGAGGCTCTGGGCCCTGCCTCAACGACTGAAGACGTTAACGATACTGGAGATGCCGCCAGCACCGAAGGCAGCGGCGAATACCCACAGCATCATGATATGGATGCCGAGCAGGCCCATGTCCAGGCAATAGCTCCTCTACATAATGATGTTGTGGACAATCGCTTCAGCATCTTGTCTCAAGCTGACTCTAGCGTTGTCAACTCTTCAACGCTGGACTTTGCTGTAAGATACTCGATCCCAATCGTCACTGGAGCTCAGGTGGGTTCTGATGCACCGCCTATGCCTGAACGAGATCCGCCATTGGCCCCAGATACCGGTCCCAGCACTGAGATTGACATTTCTGATCTTCTGGCTGGCTACCAGCACACCGATTCCAGGCAGGGAGACGAAAGCGTTGCGAAAGAGGAAGAGGAGGAAGCCAGTGTCGGCACCAATACCGAAGCCAGCAAGGAACGCGTCGTTGAAAGCAGAAGCAGTCATGCTCAGAAGTCGTCAGATCCTCAGTCCTTCAAGTCTGCCACAGATGTCCTGGAGTCTGAGTATTCGGAAGATGAGCCGCGTGAGGACGACGATGCGAAGTCTTACAAATCCTTACTAGATGCAGGGGCGGAGAAGGAGCCTTCGATCAAGGAGATCGACGCCCACTCTTTCAAGACCGCTCAAGGTACAGAAACGCCTGGACGATCTGTATCGGTTCCGGTGACGAAGGCGTTGCCCATTATCCCTGCGGAAATGCCTACCCCGAGGCCCACATCTAGTGCACCCCTTTCGACTCCAGTGCCAGCTGTACTCCGGAAGCCGTGTGTCCTTACCCGTGAATCAAGTTTCCCACTGATGAAGCTTCGTGCAGGCTCCAAACCAAGCATGAATCAAGGTTCGGTCTCAATCTCGGGGTCATCGTCCACTCTTAGTGGTCCTCATCAGCCGCCTCCAGTACCGGTCCGTGAGTCGAGCGCTTCTAAGGAGGCTCAACGCTCGATGGGAGTGGCTTCTTGGATGCTGTTCAAGCGTTGGACCAAGAAAGCTACCAAGGATGCAGACTGGACGAAGACCAGCAACGCCTCTCGTGAGACCCTGCAAGAGGCTCGCCCCTCAGATGGTGTAGCCTCGTCGCATCACTCCCTCGGTGACATCATTACGACTCCACAGAAGGCATTGTTCAAGGAAACCACCATCCTGAGGAAGCCAGTCGCCATCAAAGGACACGGTCAGCCACAAGTGCACAATGCCAGTGCCACCCCTCCCCTACATCGGCCTTCCCTGAGCAGCCCCGAACCAGTTGCTGGCGGCCCATCGTCCGTAAGCGTCTCAAAAGAGAGTTCTGCTGTGACGCGCGCGCAACTCTTGCCCGCCGGGGTTCCCGGATCTGAGGACAACCGTCGAGATAGCCAGACGACAACACACCTTGCATGGCACGGCCGCAGGTCTCTCAATCTCAACAATCCGGCCGCGAGCATCAGCGAGCCACATCTGCCGTTGCCACCTCCGGGTGAGGACACCACCACCGATCTGAGGCTGTCACAGTATAGGTACGCGGCCGGGCTTCATTATCTTCCAGATCTCAAAGAAGAGTCGCACGAGGATTCCAGTCTCAACACGAGTGCTAGCAATCTGAAGAACTCCAACTTTCGATTCCCTTTCGGGGTACCAGGTGGAGTGCGGGCTTCGGTGGATGATGTAGCTCTTTTCTCGAGGAGATCATCGATGGGCTCGCACCGAAAGAGCGCTCTCGGTAGCGAGTTGAGCAAGGCACATGAGTTACCGTCGATGCGTTTCAGCCGTATGGACTTGTTCGAAAAGGTTGACGAGGTAGTGCGCCTTCGCAGCTCGCGTTCGTTGGATCCCGTCCAGGTGGAGCTGCCCGAGCTCCATGGCGACACGCCGCAGCGGCCGGTATCAGCAGGCGAGATGCGCAGGAAGTACCGCAGTTTCTGTGACAGGCTGGATCAGCTCAATACGCCCCAGGGCATGGCACGTGCGGACGTAACCGGCCCTATGCTCATGCAGCGCATGGCGGAGATCGAGCAAGTTACGGTGCCTTCGGTCAATGGGCTCACAGAACGTCTTTCTGAAATGCTGCCGTCACTGAGAGAGTATTATCACATTGGAGATCAGGGTCCATTCGCCGCCGAGGAGATGATTATGGAGCATGCTATGGAGAACATCCAGGAGGTTGGTGGCCCTGCGCAGAAGCGCTCATCTGCCCGGCTGCGGCCAGTGCCTGGCTCGCCGAACATGGTCGTCATTGAAGACGCACTGTACGAGGAGCTCACAAGCAAGGAGAAGGAAGACGATGTTGCAGTTACCCAGGGTGATAGGGGTGCTGGGCGTGCACAGTGTGAATCTCGCGCTAGTGAGACAAACAGCTCGACGCGCCCCAAAACACCGCTCGCCAGCCTCTCACCTCCCTCACCCACTTTACTTCGACCGCGCGCTGTCACTTTTGGCGAACACACTCTACGAGCTTCAGTCGAGTCGGGTCTGACCACGAGATCACTGAGATCTCTTACGTCGACCCCAACGAAGACCGATACTCGTCCTTGGAATTTGGACAAGAACTACCCTTGGGCGACAACAAGAGTCCCCTCTGTTGACATCTCGCTACCTCTACCTCAGGCGGCCAAGCACTCACCACGCCCTGGCCAGTCACACCTTCGCAACAACCTCTCTGACACGTCCACTGTAAGCACATTCACTACTCCCGTTGGCTCGCCTTTCGGTACCCACTCAGACTCGAGTGCTCGTGCTCGCCAGCTGCATCGTTTCAGTCAGTTTGGGCGCAACAACGACCAGGCTCACGAAGCTGGTGAACGTTACCCCACCTCAGCCCTGACACCACCCACTGCAATCTTTCGAGACGACTTCTCAGCTTCTGACACGTCCGACGACGATACAGAGCTTCGAGTCACGCGTAAAGGCAAGTTCAGTCTGAAGAAACGCTTTTCATCGACTCGCAACCCCACGCTCGAGCACAGCACTCGGGCCACGACCAGAATATTCAACACGTCGACCAATCCTCTCGAGCTCACCTCACCCGGGTCCGCTCGTCTGCCTGTCCCTGCAACCTTACAAGACTCAGAAAGTGAAGCAAGAGTCTTCTCCTCTAACCGCCATACGTTCCGCGACGCACAGGGCATGACCAGTGTCCACTACCACCGTCATCGTCTTCTCAACCACCTCAAGCGCTGGTGGCACAAGGGCGAGACTCTCATTCGAAGCTTTTCTCGTAACACTCCTACGAAATAACTTTGCGCTGAACATCATGGCTACCAACGGAGACACCGGCAACCCCGGCAGCTACATGCAGGCGATCATTGACGGCACTTATCAGCAGCACCCGGGCTACGCCCACTACAAGTCGGTCAAGTTCCGCATCGAGGTTTGCTTCTCTAGCGTCTTTCTTCATTATCTACCTCAGCGCAAGGCCTGGCCCATGTGCCGTCCATTCGTTGGGTTGCCCAACACCCCGGTGGTGCTCGGGCCCGGCCAGAAATTGTCGGTGCCCATGCACCACGGGGTGGGAGGTCCCGACGAGGACTTCTACATCAGCTGGGAGGAGGGCTACTGGCACTAGCCTTAAGCTCGTATGCTCCAAGCACCAACATGAGGTGCTTTGCAAAGCACCAGGATAATTTGTAGCCTTTTGGCATGAAACTATGAATACAATTATGATATCTAGTCTTGTGTCATGCAGCCGTGCTGGTGATGTGTTGTGATGTGGAGGAGTGAGTGCATGATGAGGTAGCCATGTTGGGGCGTTGAGGAGCGTACTGTGGCAGGTGTGGTGAAGTTGTGTTTCACCTGACCGGGGTGCGGGGGAGACGTCATTGCATGCAGACAGCACGAGGCTCTCCAGGCCCACAGGAGAGAAATATATCCATTACATGCGAATACCGTGGTACGTATCTATCCTACCCTACCCTACCTGTACACCAAAGGAAAAGGAAAAGAAGAAGAAGGTGAAGTAGAAAGACAAGACTATTGAGACGAGGAATGAAGTTTTTGAACATGGTAAATGCAAGACAATGCAATACAATGCATACATGCATATAACACATCATATTCATATTCGTAGGGTGATGGTGGTGGTGGTGGTGGTCAGACCAGATCTTACGGATCCGGAACAATGCCATGCCATGCCATGCCATGCCAAGCCAAGCCATGGTGTCCGTGGCCAGCTGGCTCTCAAAAGGGGGGTGGGGTGGGGTGCATCGTGAGTGTGTGTGTGTGTGTGTGTGTTTGTGGGGATTCTATGTAAAAGAGGTGGGGGGGAAGGGGGGAAGGGGGATTTGTGGTGGCGTCGCAGGGCCCTGCACTACTGCACTGCACATGTGCGGACGGCGCGGCGCGGCTACTACTGCAGCTTCCCGTCTTTCTTGGCGTCTTGAACCTGTTCAAAGACCTGGACTTGTGTCAGCATTGCGCGTCTGTTGTGAGATTTTGTCAGGCGAGGAAGAAAAAATAGAAGACGCACCTTCAGCATCTTCCTACGGGCGCCGAGGGCATTGACGCCGCGGGCCTCGAGGCCGGCGTCGTCGAGCTCGACCAGCTCCTGCCACTTGAGGTCCTTGAGGTTGTCCGTGTACTTGTGCAGACGCAGGCTGCGCAGCCAGTTGGGGATGTCCTGCAGGAGCGAGGGGTCGGTGGGGTCCTCTGGGGGCTTTGAGCTGCCGCGGCGGCCGCGCGGCGAGCGGCCGCGGTTGATTTCGTCGCCCAGGAAGCCGCTGTTGTGCGGGTCGAAGCCGCCGCCGAGGCCGAACTGGCTGAGGTTCAGCGCGCCCATGCCGTTGTTCATCAGGCCCTGGTTGGAGTAGTCGGCGGCAAGGAAGCCGTTGGCCTGCGGCGAGGTGTAGTTGCCGATCCCGCCCATGCCGCCCTGCATGGCGATGCCGGGGGAGGAAGGGCGAGAGCGGCGCCCGTTCATGGCGGCGAGCTGCTGGGCCTGGAGGGCGGCAGCCTGCTGGGGCGTCAGCACCTGGCCCAGCTCGTTTGTCATGAGGATGTTGTTGCCCATGGGAGGGAAACCCGGTGACATGGGACCGATTCCGGCTCCGTGGCCGTCAGACGAGCGGGCGCGGCGGTACTTGCGGACATCGTCTAGCTGAATGCGGTTGTTGACGGTAGAAAGAGCGGCGAGCTTCATGGCCGTGGCGTTGGCGACCATGTCAGCCTGGTTGGCCTGCTGACCAAAGTTGGCAACCATGGGCGTGCTCAGCTGCGAGGCCCAGCTTCCACCAGGGTAAGCAGGGGACAGCAGAGGCATGTTGGAGTTGGCCTCGAGGGCGCTGAGGGTCGTGGTCTGCACGTTGCTGCCGTCCTGCTGGAGGGGCAGGCGCGGGGAGCGGAGACCAGCAGACGGAGGCGGCGCGGTGAACTGGCCCATGGCGGGCTGCGGCTGGGCCTGCTGCTGGCCCGACGACTTGGGGCGCTGGGTCGACTGTCCATCGTTCCAGGGCGAGGCCGGGGCGTTCTCCTTGGTGTTCTCGTCGGGGGCGGAGATGGTCGGGGCCAGCATGGAGCTGCGGTCGCCGACGACGGCGCTGTTGCGGTTGGAGGCCGGGGGAACGCCGACGGCCTCGGTGAACTCTGACTTTTGCTTGGCAATGGCGGCGGCGGCGTCGGGGAACATGCGGTGGATGGTGGAGGGGTCGAGGCCCGAGGCGCGCTTGCCGGCGCCCGGGGACGGCGGGGGGCGGCCGAGGACCGAGTGGCGGTTCTCGCCGGTGCTGAGCTTGCTCATGGCGTCGCTGAGCTTCTGGGTCATGGGGTCTGGGGGCGGGTCAGCGGGGGGCTCCATGTCAGCGGGGGGGGCTCGCTGCCAGCTGGACGCGCTGGCAGCTGCAGAGGGCAGACGCACCCTTGTCGCCAAAGTTTGCGGGCGAGAGGACGCCCGACATGGGCAGGCTCTTGGACATCTGCTGCAGGACCTGGATGAAGAAGCGAATCTGCACCTGGGTGGTCTGCTGCAGCAGGGCGTACAGGGCGGCGGTGCGCTCGGCCTCGCTCAGGACGCGGAACCACTGCTCGATGGCGCTGAGCTCGTCCTTGAAGTCCTGGTCGAGCGTGGCCGTGGCCATTTCCTCGAGCGTGTTCTCGTACTGGTCAATGTCGGCGAGCCACTGCTGGGCGGCGCGCTCCATCTCGTCGGGGTTGCCCGACTGCGTGCTCTGGCGGCCAAAGTAGATCTCCGAGGCGGGGCGGATGCCACGGTTGGCGAGCGGCGACGAGAAGCCGCCCATGTCGGCCGAGGCGCGCAGGTGGTGGCCGGCGCCGAGCGACGTACGGTTGACGGGCGGGCGCAGCGAGGACGAGCCCTCGGGCGTGCTGTTCCTGTTGCCGGCCATGTGGCTGGCGGACATGGCGGGGAGTCGTCGGCGGCGGAGGAGGAGTCGTCGGGATTCTGTATTCTGGCCCCGTCAGCGAGGCAGCGGCATGTTGGCACGGGGAGGGCCACGCACAGGCGGGCGGGATTAGGCTCGCTCGCGGTCGCGCTCTGCTCCTGCAGCACCAGCTGGCCTCAAAGGAGCGCGAGGGCGACGGGCAGCGGGGGGGCGGCGGCGGCGGCGGCGGCGGCGGCGCGAAAGAGGCACCAAGGACACACACGCAGACACACACACGAAGAACAGCCAACAGTTCAAGACACAACGAAGGGAAAGCGCAGAGGCGGGCCACGGGCGGGGGTGGTGACAGAGAGAGAGAGAGAGAGAGAGAGAGCGAGGGCGGGCTTGCTCACAAGGAAGACTACTCCAGCGGGCGCGCGGTGGAAAGAGGAGAAGACCGAGAAAGTCGCTCTGCTGAACGAGCGGGCCTGGGTGCGTATGTAGTCGAGACGTGTGCAGCGGGCCAATCAGCGCCGCCGCCTACCGTTTCATCGCCAGCCTTGTTGCTCCAGTCAGACGCAGGGCAGCATGCGCAGCAGCAGCAGCCACAGCCACAGCGAGCGTACTTCCTCCCAATGGCAAGACAATGAATGACACAAGGCGATTCGACGGGATGGCACACAGTGAACAATAGACATACAACCCCGAATCTCTCCAGCACCACCCACACTCCACTCCACCCCTCACCACCGCAGCACCTCCTCCCCCTAAGCCTCAAGACCCAACCGCTGCATGTTCTGTCCTGTCCTGTCCTGTCCTGTCCTGTCCTGTCCTGTCCTGTCCTGTCCTGTCCTATCCTGTCGCGCCCCCTCCACCACCCACCCCAATGCTCTTCGCGCCCTGACCGCCTGCCTCAAAACGCTCGAACAAATTGGATTGGATTGCAGGGGGGGCAGATCAAACATGTGGAGCTCCAGCGTGCGCAGGCGGGTCGTGGGGTTCCGGCGCGGGAGTCTGCTAGTACATACAGGTACAGTACCGAAGTTTGGGTGGAGCGTGTGTTGTATGAACCATGAATCAGAGGGAGTGGAGTGATGTGTGATTGCGACGTGACGGCGAGGAGGGGGCGTCCACCGTGAAGGGGTGCGGTGATGTGCGAACGTTGGTGAAGAAGAGACTGCATAATGTACCTATGTACATATAACTCCCATGCACCTCGCTTCTCTTTGAAATCGATTCGAAGCAAATCGAATCGACTCGACTCGACTCACTTGATCCCCCCGACCACACTCCCCACCATCACCGCAGCCTCGCGCTCCCACCCCTCGCCCTTGCCCCCCTTCTCCCCCGGCAGCCGGCTCCCCCGATCCACACACTCCCTCACCGCCTCGCGCACCCTCTCCTTGTTGCTCCGCAGCGTCCGCGCAGACACCCCGCCTTTGTACATGATCTCCTGCATGCGCGCCGACATGCTCGACGCCAGGCTGCGCCAGAAGTAGCTGGGCAGCGAGCTGGTGTCGAGCGCGTGCAGCACGGGGTCGAGGAAATTGCTGTCGTTGCGGGCCGAATCGGGGGGCTGCGTGATGAGCGGGTGCGCCGGTGCCGGGATGGACTGGAGGAGCGATTGCAGCGCCACAATGTTCTGGCAGCGCGCCGAGATCTCGAGGAGAGTGCGCTCGAGGAGCGGGAGCTGGGTCAGGGCGCGGGCGAGGGAGGCGAGGGAGCTCTTGAGGCTGGTTTGGAGATAGTCTTGTAGCGCGCTGAGCATGAGCGTCGGCTCGAAGGTGTCGGGTGTCGTCTTTGCGTTGGTGGGCGAGAGGAGGTAGAGCGTCTGCAGCGCCGACGTTGTCCTGCTCTTCGTGTCTTCGGTCTGTGCGAATGTGCTTGCCGACGTCTGTCCTGAAGAAGACAGCAGACTCGACATGCTGAACTCCTTGACCACCTGCTGCGCTCTCGACGCAATGTTCCTCTCCCCAGGCACCACCAGCTCGTTCTTCAGCGTGTTAACCACGTTGACCTTATCCAGCCCCTCCCCCTCCTGCCCCGACTTGGTGCTCGTGAGGACCTGGCGCAGAGACAGTATCGTGTCCGCGCTCCTGACCATGGCCCTGTGATCCTCCTTCTTCGCGCTGCCCACGCCGCCGACCTCAGCCATGCGCACCTCGAGCTGCCGCCCCAGCATGAGACAGCGCGTCACGGCTCTGCCCAGTCGGACTGTTTCGACAAGGCGCTCGGCCGTGAGCCGCACTTGCTCGGCCACCTCGTAGCGCTCAATGACCTCCTTCTCCAGCGTCTTGTAGCTCTCCGTCAAGCTTGCGACCTGTCCCTCCACCTCGGCGAGTATGCGCCCGCTGGACTCGGCATGGCTGCGCGTGTGCTCGAGCAGGGGGAGCGCCGATTTGGTCGTGAGAGTGTCAATGTGCGTGTCGACTTCCTGTACGTCGAAGAGCACGCGCGACAGCGGTGTTGATAGATCGAGCGGCGTGTCCGACGGGTTATTGGTTGCCAGCACAAGCGTGTTGGCGAACAACGTGGCCGAGAATTCGGGGTCGAGGAACGCCTCGTAGTCTATGTATGATACTTCGTCTTCTTTCGACATGGTGCGAGTTCAATTGCTGTGCGTGGTGTGAGGGTTGGTGGCTTGACGCTGCGTAAGGGTCCAACCCAAGCTAGCGCTTTCATTCACGACATGACTCGCGTGAGCTCGTTCCTTCTTTGAGCACGTCGATCTCCCATCAATCTCGACTTGCACAGCAAATGATTTGTTCGATTCGATTTGAAATTTTGACAATACTCATTATCTGCTAAGCCAAGTCTACAGCAAGCAATGTGATCATAACTTCGTTCCATGCACCCATCGCCAATCTACCTGGTGCCATAGTTGGGTCCACCAATACCGGCCTCACCAGGCTTGTTCGCACTGGGATCAACGCCGACGTTTGAGTTTCCGCTGTCGCTTGCTACGGGTGCCTCGCCAGGCTTACCGAGCTCCTTTGCGGCAGGTGCATTGGATGCGCCGAGGCCCTTGGCTGTCTTCGTGTCAGTGTGGACTTAAGCTTGAGGATGGCAACGCCGAGATGTAGGGCAGAAGAGTGACATACCCTCAGCCTGGTCCTTGTTGAACTTGTCAGAAGCCGCGTTCGACTGGCCGGGTGTCTTGGAGTGAGGCATTGTGGGTTTGAGGTAGCTGATAGTTCTAGGAACGAAAGACGCGACAGTTTGAAGGAGAATGTTTGTATGCAGAGCTGAATTTGAATATGCCCAACCTCTGCGGCTCTCTATGTTTATAATTGAATTTGGGTTTGACGTCATGATGTGATGATGCGATGATGTTTTGGAGGGTCCACTTTAGTCTGGCGAACATCGCGATGGACAAGCAACTCTCAATATCTGTCGATACCCTACATCCGGCAGACTGCAGGAGTGGGTCTTAGTAACGTAATCTTCCTATTCACAGCTCTGTTGGGTATTGACGCAAAGACCACTACTGCTTGGCCTTGGGTAGCTTGAAAGGGTGGGCCTCGGTGTTAAAAACATAGTCATCCAGGCTGATGGAGCTGGGGTCGCTGAAAAGGAGGAAGAAGTACTTGAGGGTCTCAGCCATCCAGAAGCTCTGTTGGATCGTTAGCACTAGATGATGTCTCGTTCGGAAACCGCCAACTCACCTCCATCGAGTCTGCCATTGGGGGCGTATCTGCCGAGATGTCCGCCAAAGCTGCGTTACCAATGTCGGTGTCCGTGACCCTCATGATCGAGGTCCACATGTCCCATCCTGCTGCTTGCCATGACTGCTCACCTGTGATACGGTACATGATGAACACGCTCTCAATGGCTTCAGGTCGCAGGATATAGCGACGGTCTTCAATCGAGGCAAAGCCAGGAGGGAGTCTGAGGCTGGCAATGTTCTTCAAAGGGTCGGCTTCCCTCTGCAAATCGGCGCGTGCTGTGATCTCGGCATGCCACGTTTTGTCGTCCCAATGGCATTCGGTTGTGTTTGCACACTTGACAAGATGGGACAACTCAGGCATGATACCTGCCGGGTTGGACTTGTATGCCCACACACAAGTGTCTGTGAGCTTGCGGCCGATTTCGAGGTGCTCTTTGTTGCTGAAGATCTTTCCTCCCAAAGCAAACATGCCACCAGTATAGCAGCCCAGGTGTTGTAACTCCGGGTCTGTGAAGACTGTGGTACCCTCGACACGCACAAAGCCTGAACCGAGCAAGTTGGAATCATCCTGGGACATGGGACGAAAGAGGACGTGCTTGATGGCGGTGTCCATTGCCTTTTCGTACATCTTCTTGTATGCTGGATCCTGGCCTCCGAGTAGAGCATGCATTTTGCCGAGATATTCGTAAGTCGAATCGGCCATAGATGATAGGGTGAAGCTGTTGTCTGCTGTAAAATCGAGCTGTCTCGCGTTGACGACGATTGGCCACATGCCAGGCAACTTTGTGTTATCCTGTTGCTTCTCAAGCTCCCTTGTAACACGAGTCACTGCATCGTACCACTTAGGGTCACCAGTGAGCTGCGACAGACGAGTGAACTCCATAGTCATCGAGCCGATTTCTGCGAGCAGAACCTGAGGGTCTGCGAGTTGCTTCTTGCCCTCGCCAGCACCACGGAAATCCCACCTGGTGACGGGCATGTGGTTGGGAGTGTCAAAGGCATGGTATAGCATCTCTCCGACCTCTTTCGCTTTGTTGAGTAGTCGCTTTTCTCCGCTTAGCTCGTATGCTGCCAGCAGCCCACCAAGATGTCGAATGTTCGTCTCGAACACATTGACCTTCCCAAGCGCAGTGTATCCGAAATTGATGCTCTCCACGTCTTTGATTGCGGACTCAAACTCTTCCTTGGCACCCATGATCCACAATGTGTCCAGGGCATCGATGAGAGTCGCAGCCCACCCTCCAAAGTGGTCGTTGACTTCGCCGCTGATGGGTCTCAGCTCATCGTGCATCCACGCCATCTGTCGGTATGATGTCCAACATTTCAGGAATTGCTTCCTGACTTCTCCCTTCCTAGTCTCACGTATCTTCTTGGCTGTAGGATCCTCCTCTTTGAAGTCAAACTGTATCTTGGGCAGCTTCGCTGGTGTGCCCGTGGGAAGCTGAGCCAGACTTTTGATAGGGTGCTGGATTGGCTTCCTTGCCCAATCGATGGATTTGAACGGTTGCTGCGGGTGCTGCGGCTGTTTGGGTCGCGCCCCGTTCGTGGCAGGACTCGGTTTCGCATTGGGGTCACCGATCTCGTACGGAAAGCTCAAGGAGTACAGCGCGTACACAAAGAAGGCCGCCAGGATGGTGTACAATCCATAGCGTCGAATCAGCGCCATGTCGAATTATTATTATCAATATGAACGGTCTGAGACAAACGAGGGAGAGGCCAGCGCATGCGCTGCAGATCCAAAGAAAGGGAGCATCCACGCGGAATATGGGGAAGACATGACCGTTACATAGCCGTGCCGTGCCGTCAAGCTGACCCTGCCAAGTCGGCCACGGCACCCTGTCGATCTGCAAGGCGCGCGCTTCACGCCGCATCTCAACACGAAATACGCACACGACCACGGACCACTATTTGACGTTGAGGATTAGCGGCCGTAAAGCATGGTGGCGACGTGAGTATTGTTCTTACGCTGGCATTCTCGCCTGTCACGATTCGAGAGGTGGGATCACCCGCTCCAGCCATGCACACAGATCCCTCAGCTCAGCGCCGGCCATGACATGTCCCATGCCTTCGTACTCCTTGACTGTCAAAACATCATCCTTGACCCCGAATTTAGCCAAAGCTTCGCAGCACAGGCGATGATATCTCTTTGGGACTAGCCTGTCTCCTGTGCCTCTCGCGAGGAATATCTCGACACTATCCTCGACACTTTTTGGCAGTCCAGCCTCTTCTCTCAGGGCGGGGATTCGCTCTGGAATCGCCATGTAACCACTTAACCCAACCAAGCCACCCAGCCTGCCTGCATACTTGGACGTCAGACCGGTTAGTAGAGCCATAACATGGCCTTGCGAGAACCCTGCCAACACTATCCTCCTCTCCGGCACCCCTTGCTCGACCAGCTCGTCTATCAGGCCCGTGATGTACTTGACGCTCCTGAGCATCCCGTCTTCGTCTTCGTCGTCTTCAAGCTCTGGACGTGAGGGTGGATATGGTGAGAGTCGTGTGGGCGTGTACCATGCCGTGGTGCCGATGTCGCGTTCTTCAATGGCGTTTGGAATCGTCCACGACATGTAGGGGAGCTTGCCACCGCGCCGGAATTGCTCGGCCACGGACGACGGACCTTCAGCTGTGTCGCCTAAGCCATGGATGAAGACGATGGCGGCAGACTGGGAAGGCGAGGCTGCTGGAGAGGTCGCGGGCAGGACTATTGGGGGCTCGCGTGTGGACATTGCGATGCAGGCTTGACTTTTAGAGACGGGTGTTGTTCACGATATGATGAGGATCAAAGACGACTTTCCAATGTTCTATATGGCGCCAACTGATCACATCAAGTATGTCGCCTACTTGATTGTGTACAGCAATTCCAAATGCTCGAACCCCGCGCGGGGGCTGTCGCAGCCACTTGCAGTGGCACTTCCGTCTCTTCTCCGCAACGCCCAACCCGCGAACCAGAACACTGCACCGCCAACCATGCCACACGTCGAAGTGCTGCCTAACTCGGCAGCCGCCGTTGCGCCGGGATGGACGTACGTTGTCGACACGGGCTATGATCCCTCGAAAGTCGCCATCAACCCCAAGAACAAAAAGCGCGCCGCCGCCGCGGGCGGCCAACGCGGCGAGAATGAGCTCTCCGCGCGCCAGCAGACAGCCATCGCGCGGCGCATCGCCGAACTCGAGAGAGACAACGACCCCAAGCAGAGCATTACGGTGCCTGGGAAGCCCTCGGTGCCGAAGACGCAGAATGCGCGGAGGATCATACAGTACCAGAGGCAGATCAAGCACTGGCTGGACGACGAAGAAGCCCAGCTCGCGCAACAGCAGCAAGCCCCTCCCCCGCGCAGAGACACAACAAGCGCGCGGAATCCGCAGTCTCTGCGTAGACAGAGCACAATGCCGCCGACCTCTACAGAGGCCACGCCCGCCCCGACCGCCCCACCGTCCCGCATGGACATGGACGGAGCCTCAGACGACGCGCTTCTCGACGTGTCTGATCTCATGCCGCCGCCATTGAATCCCGCGACCCTCGAGGCTCTGCTCAGCGCGCCGCCCCTGCCATACTCGCAGAGCTTTGCCGCGCCGCCGCCTGCCGGAGGGCCGCCGCAGAGGCAGTTTTGCGATAATTGTGGGTACTGGGGGACGATCAAGTGTCGAAAGTGCGGGGCGAGGGTCTGTGGGCTCGAGTGCAAGGATGCACATGAGGCGACGAGGTGCTTGAAGTGGGCTTGAGGTGCAGAGGTGGGAACAGGAGACAAGAAGGAGTTTGCATTATACCCATTGATTTGTTATTCGTCGTAGGAAAAGAAAGAGACGGAGAGATTCAATGACATGCTCTCCACTTGCTTGATCCTTCCACGCGTAGTGCCTCTCACTACTATAGTATCCAGATTACATCGCACTAGGCCTACCTGCCAACATCGTCATGCACTCCCGGCCGCGAAGCGTGCCTCGACGAACGCCATGTTTCCTGCGAGCTGCGGATCGATCGAGAACCGCTCCAAAGCTGCCTCGGACCCAAAGAACCTGCCTGCCTCCTTGACCAACTTCGCAACCTTAACCATCTCGTCTCCGACATCTGGAGTCGCTTCCTGCAGCGAAGGTGACAGGAGCTTCAGATGCCGTATCTGCGTCTCGACGCTCTGCAGCAACGAGTTGATGACGAAGCCTACAGCTTCTGTTGGGTCCTGCACGTTACTGCCAATTGTTAGTATGAAACTCGTAATCCCCTGGACGCATAAGCTCTTACACGTCACCGTCATCGCCGTCATACAAATCTAAATCATCTTCTTCTTCTATCTCACCCAGCACCGGCATCTTCAAGTCCTTGGGCTTCGCATCCGCACACGCCTCTCGCAACGCCGTCACCCTCTCAACCAAGCGGTCCAGGACCTCAGACGCCATGTCGACAAGATGCCGCATACTCTTGTCGATCCTCGCCAGCCCATCCAGATTCGCGACATGGCTCCAGATATGCAGATCCTCCGCAAACCCTTGCACCGTCTCGTGGATCTTGGAAAACGTCAGGTCGCGGGGGTCCGCGGGTTCCACTTCAAGATGTCTCTCGCACGAGTTGCAGACCTGCGTCAGCTTGTGCTGCAGCGTGGCATATTGGACTTGCAGCACGGGCTGTGCTGTGGGTGAGTGCGGGCTCGCGCTGGGGCTCCTCGGTAGATTCTGTGCTGCTGTAGTGCTGGGCAGTGGGGGGTTCTTTTGGACGATTATGGGCGGTACTTTGATCTTTGACTTGTCTTGGGGAGTTCTTTCCCGGATAGGCATGGAAGACTGGCTTGGCGACGCGGGCTCGGGGTTCAGGTCGTACTCGAACAGCTTCGGGTCAGGCCTGAATTCTTCAACGCGGTAGTTTCTCAGCGTGCTACTGGGTTGTTGTTCGCTTCTTTCGCTGGACCGGGGTCGCCGGTGCGTCTCCCAGATCGGAATGCTGAGATGATCGGATCTTGTCCGCTGATGTACGGTGGGAACATGCCTGGTGTTCTCATGGTACTCTTTCATCTGCCGTTCGCGATCACGCCTTTCGAGTCGCTCTTGCTCTTCCAACCGGTCCACATGGCCGCTGGAGCGTGAGCGTTGTTTCTTGCCGGAAGCATACTTGTCGACTCCAAGAAAGTCCTTCGAGGATGAAGCCATATCGTTCGGGTGTATCGTCGGAAATGAGCGAAACGAAACTACTTCGAAGCTGTCACGCCATAAACACAAACAAGCGAGTCAAGCTGAACGGAGCCCTGGAGCACACGAAGCGGCTGTGCAAATGCACCATTCTCAACAACCGCCCACAACCTCGTTGCGCACCCGAAAGTAGAGTAGACGGATGACATATTTAGCTCGGCCCATCGCACTTCATTCAATAGAGGTGCAAATTCAGTCTAGGCAGCAGACCACATATCGATGTTGTGGGGGCCGTTGGGGGCCAAGTAGGGCAGACCAGCGAGTGAACGGGTGTTCAGCACCGCCACACTCGGCTTTCATCCAATCGCAAGAGGACTGCTTACACCACTCGAGCGAGAGCTGAGGTTCGCTTCGTTTCGGCCTTGATTACGAGTGTCATGAGGCCGGCTCTGGGCAGGATCAATCGCTGGCCCAAGACCTGCGTTCTCCCGGCTTCGTGAGCTCCTGGTGTCTGTGTTGTAAGGTTCTTGGAGAACATACATTTTTGTCAATTCACTGTTGCTGTAACATCCACCAGACAAGAACCATCGTCCGGGCTGCAAAGTCTTTAAGAACATCGACAATCTTTGCTACGTGGAATCTAAGTCTTAGATCGCATCATCAAACGTGTGCCATCGCATACATAGCGGCAACGAAGGGTTGTTGCACTTTCTTACCGGAAGGCACTGCAGCGCTCTTGCAGGTAACCTCACTGCCACCAGCCGGCACGTCACAGGCGCTGGTGTGCCTATAGGCTATGGCGGTGATTAATGGCATCGCATCTGGGATATCCGCAGCCGGCCATGCTCTGGACATTTTTGCACAGCAAATACGACAATGGAGAGACACTTCCGACCGCCTTCTTGACCTCTGTCAAGGCCTGACTGTGTGTCAACACGTCTTCGAACGATGGCAGCACAAATGGGAGGTTAACGAGAGTCAACCGAACGTCTACCTACGTGCGCTCTTTGGGCTTGAAGGCTGTCACAACATACAGCTGACCTTGTCGAGTATCCACGATATCTCAGAGTCCCTTGAAAATCACGTCGATGAGATCATCGGTCGCGCACTGCGCTTCCGACCAAATACATCAACGCATAGCAGACGAATATACAAAGAATTAGTTGAAGAATGTCTACAGAGAATTTGTCGGAGAACTTCATGGACGCACAGATTCATCTTGAGCGTGTGGAGCAGTGCTGAAGGCATGGAGAAAAGCCTTCGACAATTGGAAGTGTGTCTGAGAGTGCTGGAGAGTCACACCAACTGCTACCTTGAGAGAGAGCATCCAGAGATCTTCTCAAGCACTGAACGTCCTCCTGGCCGAAGGTTCATCCGCAGGCTCGAGGCGGACAGATCAACTGTGTTCCAAGACAGAATCACAGACACTCTCGCCGCTCAAAGAGACGCCGAGCTGCTCCACCGCGCATCAAATCCAGGAGACAAGATACACATCGGGCTTTCAGTTCCACGAATCCATCCCAAAGACTTCGCCTTCCTCCTCACCCTCGCCGGCAAAACCCACGAGTTCCTGGTTCGCCCCGTCAGAATAACAGCGGATGCAAAAGACCCACGCGTTCCCCACCAGCTCTCCTCCGCCGTCCCAAACCTCACCATCACACGCCGCCACCCGTCCCCCTCCTGCCTACTCAAACCATCCTCCTCCACCGACGGCTTCGAGCTAACCACCCCGCCCGTCCCCCTCCTCAGCGCCCTCGAATACAAAGCCCCGCTATCCACCATCCTCACCACCCAGCCCACAAACCTACACTCCCAAACCCTCTACACACGCGACCAAAATGCCCTCGCAGCCGGCCTCGCGCGATCCGCCCTCCGCCTCCTCGGCACCCCCTGGCTGCGCTCTCTCTCCAGCACAAGCATCCGCTGGCGCCGCACAGCCGACGGGCAGTGGACCAGCATGCTGACGCAGGCCGCGGGGGAGGAGGGGGACGCCCACCCAACCGCCGCGCTGGACGCGCTGTGCGCCGCGCACCCGCGCGCGCTCACGCGCCCCACGCACGTCTTCCGCATCGGCCTCGTGCTCGCAGAACTGTGTCTCCGGGCGCGGCTGCGCGTTTCCCTCGATGCAGGGCGCGCGCAGGCCGTCACGCTGCTTGTCTGCGACGCGGAGGAGCGGCGGGAAGCCACGGCTGCGCAGATTGCGGCCGAGGTCGATCTCAGGTGTAATGCTTTTCTGGGCGAGATTGTGTTTTTCTGTCTTGCAGCGCTGCGGATGGATGGGGAGGGGTTGATGGAGAGGGATGTGCAGGCGGGGTATTGCGCGGTTGTGGTTAGGAGCGCGGAGGGGCTGGAGAGGTTGGTGAAGATGCCGAGGAGGAGGGGGGTGGGTGCGAGTTCGAGGGGGAGTAGTGCTGCGGGGTCGCCTGGGGGTGGTGGGTTAGGCAGATAGGTGAGCTGAGCTGGCTTGCTGGTTGTGTGTGGAGTATATGCGTTTTGTATGATATGTCATGGGGATGTTTTGTACCGTGGCAATCCATATGAGACCACTGAAGCTTTTTTATAGTGTCGCCAGAGCGAGGGACTCATGGAATCGGCCACTTCCTTCATGTCCCGTCGCTTCGTCCCTGGCAACCCTCTCTGACACTAAAGAGCATCTACCATCTCCATGCCGTTCGCTGATCGTAACCGGACACAGGTAGTCTTTCTACCCAGCAAACCCGCCTCTGGCCATCTTCTTATCCCGCTGAGCCTTGCGATTGTGATTCGCACTCGAGCCCTTATTCGCCTCCTTGCGCTGGCGCGAGATTTGCGTACCCTTATCATCACTAGGACCCGCCACACCCGCTCCACCACGCCCACCCCGTCCTCTCCCCCTCCCGCGTCCGCGGCCCCCAAACCCGCCACGTCCCGCATACCCAGTGTCCTCGTCGCCCGACGCCGCAGGACTGGCCTTCCACGCCGTCCCCTGCAGCTCCCTCTGCTGGCCCTGGAACGCCGAGAACTTTGCTTCCAGGCGGCGCAGCCGCTTCGGGTCCCGACCAGTCATGATGCCCCACCCCTCAATCGCCTCGTCCGTCATGCCCGTCTCGCTCTTGAGCGCCGCGCGCGCCTTGCCGCGTCGCGTCTCCGCCTCGCGCCCAAACACGTCCGCACTCGTGGTCCACGCGCGGAACAGGGCCTCCTCGTTCTTGTTCGACAGATCGGAGTTCGCGTCCCCATCGGGGGCGGCGGTGTCGACGGATGCGCCGACGTCTTCAAAGTCGTACGTGTCGTCGCGCTCATCGTCGTCCGAGTCGAAGGCAGCGAGCGCGGCGAGGATGTGGGATTTGTGCGGTGCGGAGCTGCGGTCCGAAAGGACATTGTCGGCTGTGAGGGACTGGTTCTTGCGCCCGATGTGCAGGCGGGAGGTGTCGACGGCGAGGTTGTCGAATTCGTCGTTGTCGAAGATGTTGCGGCGGGAGGGGAGGTGTTGGCTGGATTTAGGGGGAAGGCGAGATTGCGGTGCTGGGATGCTGGTGGTGGTGGTGGGACTAGGAGATTGTCAGTATGTTTTCGATTGGGACGTGGATGGACATACAATGGTTCGCTGCGGTCGGCTTCGGCGAGGTGCGGTGGTAATGAGTCCTCCAGCAGGTGGGCGGTGACTTCTTCGACATTATCGTTGTATTCGTCGAGCAGCTTCACGACAAAGCCAGCTCCAAGATCCGGAAACAGGTCTTGTATTTGAGTGACCACGCTCATGCGATGGATGTGCACTTCACCAGTGAAGGCGCCATGCCCGTATTCATCTCCTTCTGCTTTTTCCTTGCCCTTGTCGACCTTTCGGCGCACTATGCGTTTGGGCCGAGTAAGACCGGACTGACGAAATGCGCTGAGTGATGCTGCAGTGTTCCGCACTCTTGCTGCTTCGGGAGCAGCAGCCTTGTCTCTGATCTTCTCAAGTAATGGCGTGCTGGTCAATAGATCCGCAACGAGCGTTCTCTTGCCTGGTTCCTTCTTTTGCTCCTGCTCTTCGGTGGATTTGAGTGTGTAGAGGTGATCGGATAGAAGAGAGTAGTTCGCTTTGTCGCCTTCCAAAGTGGCTGTGAGGCCGAGGTATGCAATCGTGACAAGTTTCTTCTGCATGGCTGGTGGTACTTTAGGGTAGGCGCTGTGAAGAGCGTCAAGGAAATCGGAACCAGTGAGCATGTAGACGCTCGCATTTGGGGAAGCTTTCAAAAGTGGTGCTATTCGATTCAATGTGCCTTCTGCCTCCTCAGGTCGTTTCGAGTCCAGATTCCGAATTAATGATGTTTTGGCTGTCTGCAATGACTTTTCGATAACCCCTCCTTTGCGCTTCCATAGAGTCTGTAGTAGTCGCCGAAACTGTTCACTCTTTGTGAATACATGGCAGAAATCGGCCAATACTGGCCAGTTGAGAAAGGCATCTTCAACGTCTTGTCCAGACCATATTCTGTGAAGCAGCAGGAAAGACTTCTTGCGCAGTGAGATGACCCTTGGTGCGAGGCTGTCGTCGTTTGCTAGTTCGTGGAAGAAGGAGATCAGAAACAGCCCCAGGGAATCAACATCTTTCCGCGCTGATACAAACTGCTGTTCCCCCAGGCGCAGGTAGAGATCTGTCAGTGATGCCCACGAACTCAGGTACAGCTGCCATTCGTCTGGCTGGATGCTCTGTCGAACCTTAGCGTCTGGGAAGGGCGCAAATTGGGGCAGATACATGGCCGCTCGATTGCGCAGCCGCGAGGTAGTGAGCTCCTTTGGTGTTTATGCGCTTTTGCTTTCTAGATACATGACGACGTCAAGGCCCCACGTCGAGGTCCCACAAGGATGAGCCATTCTGACCGCCATACACTAGACCGCCAGTAACCTAGCGTCCTCGCCAAGAGTTGCGATCGGTCTCGCATCTACCGACAGTCTAAACTCAATATGGGCTAGACCAACTGAGCTCGCACCGCAATATTTGCAGCGACAATATCTCGAACTGCACGTACACCGTCGCTAAAGCAAAAACCACGCCAGTCATCACATTACCGTGATCCACGCTCGATCCAGGTCGTGACTGCACTTTGACAATCAACACCACACTCCACCAATCACCATGTCTTACAGTATGTTGCTTCGCGACACGCGCACACGATGCGCCTACTAACAGCGCGCAGACAAGCCTGAGAAGGAGTTCGGCGAGGGCCCCAAGACCCACAAGATTCGCATCACCCTCACCTCCCGCAACGTCAAGTCGCTCGAGAAGGTCTGCCAGGAGCTCATCGACCGTGCGAAGAACAAGGAGCTCCGCAACAAGGGCCCCGTCCGTCTCCCCACCAAGGTCCTCAAGGTCACCACCCGTAAGACCCCTAACGGTGAGGGTTCCAAGACCTGGGACACCTACGAGATGCGCATCCACAAGCGTAAGTCATTCTGAGAATCGCAGACTTCGATTGTAGACTAACGAACTCAGGCCTCATCGACCTCCACGCCCCCACCGAGGTTGTCAAGCAGATCATCATCAACATCGAGGCCGGTGTTGAGGTTGAGGTTACCATTGCCGCATAAGCGCTTAGTTGGGACATAGGAAGGAGTCAGTGGTCTAAAAAGATACGTGGCTATGACAGCTTAACTGCTGGTCATGAAATGAAACGATTCAGGACCAACAACGTTTTGCTATGATCTTTGTGTGAGACACGTGTACCGCGAAGACAGGAGAAGCAGCCGAACAGTGTGCTCGGGTGTTGATCCAGATGCTTGAAATGTTCAGTCCCGCTGAGATCATACTATAGGTTCGCTGGGCAAAGAAAAGTGCGCGCTGTGCTAATGCAACTTAATGTTGTGTCCACCAGAGACAACCTGTTGTGGCACGTATGTGGTCCAGAATTAGGACGCCGGCCAAATCTATTACTGTTCATGTGCACAATCTTCAGGCTCGGCGATGCCCAACATCCGTCATCTGATCTGGCGTATGCACCGTGAAATGAACATGTGCATGCGCCAGGGACTGCTCTGGAGGTTCAGCATCATTGGGCGCGATTCTGCATGCTTGCAGAGTAGTATCACAGAAGTACATGCATCATCGATGTCTCACAGATGTGCTTCTTGATATGCAAATGCCTGAGCCACATTGTGGATGGAGTAACTTCTCAGCAGACTAGCAAAGATCTAATGCACTTCAAGCGGCCCAGAAATAACGTCGGATCCTCGACCTGTCATGAAGCCAGCAGTGCTCGGAGTCGAGTGCAGCGCTGGACGTTGAATAGATAAAGTTGCTTGAGAAGTAGAACAACGCTAAAGCCAAACCCCGCTAGCGTCCTCGATCGCTTGCTCTTGAGAGATCTGGTCGGCTCATCTCTGATTTGATCACTTCAACATACCACAAACAACGAATTTGCATCAGGCTAGCGATCATGGCTGATTCTGCGCCGGCTAAAAGGAAAGCTGAATCGGACGTAAGAGGAAATAGTGACTCTAAGCGATCTAAGGTGAGATCAATCCGCAGCGCCCAGAACTGCACCGATCCTTGTACACTAAACCCAAGCATCTCACGTGTATGCAATCTTCACGGTGCCGCATGTCACTAATACTCACAGGGTAAGAAGAGGTGGGAAATGCCTAAGCGGGGGAACGCCGAAGCTCGACAAATCAACCCCGGTGATGTGGGCATTTGGGCGACCTGCGCCATGAAGAAAGAAGCACCGACTGTTGCGGATTTGCGAGATCTATTCCAAGGGGTGAGTTTTGGCCACTCGGTTATCTGCCGCTTTGGTATCAGAAAGGCCAGTGTTGACAGACCGGAAGTACGCTGCGAAATTGTACGGTGAACAAGCTGCCAATGGGACAACTGACACCGATGACAACGACTCTGAAGTTGGCGGCGATATCGAAGACGAGATCAACAAGGAGCTTGCCGACATTCGTAAGCCAGCTGTGAAGCCTCTCTTTACATCCGTGAAGCTGGATACGCAATGCTGTAAGTGAGATTCCGACTATTATCTCCTAGAAACGTAGGTCTGACACTTACAGTGGTCTTTTTCAAGACACGGGAGCCTGTGGAGCCGGTATCATTCGTTCATAAGATCTGCCAAGACACCGCAGATGGTATCCAACACAAGAATTGTCGATTTGTCAAACGCCTTACCCCGATTACGGGAATCGAAAAGGCCAATCAGAAGGGGCTCGAGACTGTTGCAGAAAAGGTGCTTGCGCCGCACTTCCATGGTGACCAGAACGCAGGGAAGAAGGTAAGACACATATCTGCTGCTGACTGCCGTGAGATTGATGGCTTGCGGTCCTTCGGCTCGCTAACATGCAGTGTAACAACAGTTTGCAATTCGACCCACGATCCGGAACAACAAGGACTTCAAGAGAGACGACGTTATCAAGACAGTTGCAGCTGCAGTGGGGCCGGGCCACAAGGTTGATCTCCACGGATACGAACTACTTATCTTTGTGGAAATATACAAGGTACGGGATATTCGCAAGGATATGCGCCAACAACAATACTGATGACTAGTGCCACTGCTGACAAGTCTAGAACATCATCGGAATGAGCGTCGTAGGTTCGGACTTTGACAAGCTCAAGCGATACAATATCGAGGAGCTTCGTCAAGTACCTTCAGGTGTTCCAGAAACGGCAGCAGCAGGCGCATCTATAGAAAGTACCTAGTCTGCTTTGTACCTGGGTCTGCAACAGCCGGAACTCGCGACCAACTTAGCGAGCCCTTGTCGAGCACATGCGCAGCTCGCCACTGTCTTTCCGTTCACAAAAGGTGCATCATGTTAGATGTTCGAAAACGGCACAGCAGGAAGACTGGTACCTCTACGTAGCGTCCGCACAAGTCCTGACCCATGTTGCCGGAACCGAGGCGAGGCTTACATAGGGGTCCACCATGTTTGCAGCCCGGCGTGCCATACGGATGAAGATGCGTAATAATGGGCCTGGCTAGGCAAACAGCTATCCTAGATATCGATGAGGCGTACAATGCGCATTCCAATCCCGCTTATCCTGGTCGATTCCCACACGTCGAGCACCCGCCAACCCCTGTCTATTAAGCGGGGACACGCGCTCACTCACCGTTTCTTCAGGTTCCATCACCTTGTGCCATCGTCGAGACGTCAAGTTTCGAGATCGGACTGGCGTATCTTTGTTCAACGTGGCCTATTAGAACGTGCAATAGCCGATTAACAACCCGGATGATCTAACCCAAAATAGACATCATTGACGAAGGGCCATGACGCTGGTCCAATACCGAGCGTCCTAGTACTTCATCGAGTGTTTCTAGAAGGTCTATTCGCTGCAATTTCGAAAATTGGGCTTCGCAAGTGGCTGCACGCAGAATGAGCCCTTTCATCGTACACAAATAGTCGAATGTGGCTTGCTAGTTGCTATGACGCGAACAGTGCTCTCGCTACATGGAATCATACTGGGGTGCTATTAATGCAGTGTGTTGGCAGACATATCCAACTCACGTCCAACATCCACAGAACCGATCGACCTGAACTCACCTCAATCCGAGATCAGAATGCAAGCAACCATCGGTTGAGGACATTGCAGATTCGTGCCCCGAAAGCCGCTGCAAGCACGCGAAACCTTCGACGTTGTGCATGATCCTGCGCAATAATATCACTACTGAACTACACGGGCCGGCCCTGCATACAGTGCACAGACTATACCTCAAGCAGAATACGCATTTTACTGCGCTCGCTAAATCAAACTGAGCCTTCATAATGCTTCTATCACCACTGGGAGTTCCAGTATCTCCATCCTTCACCATGAGTCGTGGTGCATACGCAAGTCGTCCGCCACGGCCGTCGTCCACAGTCTCGTCAACATCATCGTCATCATCCACATCTTCACGAGCGTGTACTCCTTTTCTGGATCTTCCGAGCATACAGAAGCTTTTACATACTGTTTTCCGAACTACGAGGATCACAGTCCAACAGGCAGAACGACTACAAAGCCGCATGCACCAAGTCTATCTCACCCAGCTTGCGGGCGAGACTTCACTTGTACTCAAGTGCCCTCCCCCAGCGAATGTACGCCTCCTCCGCCATGAGAAACATACCCTCGATTCTGAGGTCAAGGCGCTTGACTTATTGCTCGACTACACACAGGTGCCAGTACCTCGTATAGTCAAGTATGACAGCCACGGTGGGCAATTCGGCTCGCCCTTCCTCGTATTGAGTCACCTCCCAGGCCGCAGACTATCTGAACTTTCAATGTACCTAACGACTGCGGAGCGGAGTACGATCGATCGTACACTGGGCGCTTGCGTCCGCAGCGTAACCTCGCTTTCCGCACCACAATTTGGTATGAGCCATCGTGTCTTCGACAATAGAGGGTGCAAGTCCTGGCGAGAAGCGTTCCTCGCTCTTCTTGAGGCTGCTCTACGAGACGCCGAGGACATACTCGTTACAATACCATACGACAGTATCCGCTACTACATCACCAAACAAGGCCACGCCCTGGAGGAAGTTGTGGAACCTAGGCTGGTCGCTCTCGATATTTGTAGGCCAGACAATGTCCTTATCGATGAGGGCACCAAGCAGGTGACTGGTCTGGTGGGCTTCTCGAATGTCATCTGGGGCGATGCCCTCATGAGCGGGGGCCTTGCAAACGGCAGTGAGGCATTCTACGAAGGGTTTGGAGAGTGCCCAGTGCGGAACGGTGGAGTCAAAAGCAGGATGCTGATGTGAGTTCCCATTTGCCTGGCTATGAACGTCGATGGACGCTGACACGGCTGCAGGTACACCGTCTATCGCTCCATACTCATGATTGTTGCTCAATATTACCGTCCACATACCGGTATCGACGAGCTTGGAGTGCGACGCGAACTCGTATGCGCACTCAACGAGCTCGCACGGCTATGAAAGAGCTCTATTGTACGACTTTCCATTTCCATGACTGCATTTGGCTTTCGCATTTCCCGAATCACGACCTCAACACGCCGATATACCACGTGAGCTTTCAACGGGAGCTCTATTTGAATTTTAGAATGTCGCTGTCTGTTGACAGAGGCATTTTGCATCCCCTCGCTGTCTGCGAGAGGCTTCAGCGACGTGCATGCCTGGTCAGATTTAACCTTCCATGGCGTGCGGACCTACTTCCCCATTCAAACATCGTCTCATCAGAAGGCGTAATTTCCTCAAGCCGCCTGTAAAATCGTAACGGGGCTTGGTGTTTTGAAAGTAGCTCTGCAGGTACGCCTCCGTTAGTGCGATCGGAGGCGTGTACACAGTAACCCATTTGTTCTAGAAAATTGCAGGGGGCTGGCTAAGACTGGATAGAGTAAACAGTAATAATTGATGACGATACGATCTATCGACAATGGCTTGCATTCACGCGACTGAGGCATGTGCAGCTCAGATCAGCACTCTTTGCACGACAAATCATGCCCGCGCCTTCTCATCATGGAGACCTCCACCGCTTCGATGTCTGAGACTCTAGCCTTAACCCGAGAGCGAATACAACACCGCCGCCCACGTCACCATCACAGGCGGCCCTCAGCTACCAAAGCGCAAACTATCCCACCGCGACACAGCTGCACATGTGTGATTACTTGCAGCCCAAGACCAGGTGAAGCGAAGCCTGCCGTTCCACCAGATGAAGCAAATACTGCATCCTCACCTCACCTGCCCGCCCTCATCCTTCACACTCCCCCTGTGCTCACTCGCGGAAGCACTTCCCCCCAAATTCCCTCGCATCGCCGGGTGCTCTACCACGAACCCCAATCCACCCGCTGCACCATCCTCCCTCGTCACACCAACATCGTTTTACCCGTGCCACTCCACCCGTCTACATACACGCACACGTACACGATCTCGCCAACCCCTGCAGCCGTTGACCTCAAATGCTCCTTCGCCTACCCCTGCCCTGCTGCATGCAGACTCCTTCTAGAACCTCGCTTCTCGGCTCCCACAACGCGGTTGCACCAATCAGAAGTCTGGGAAGTGGTTCCTTCGCTACATAGCGCTTAGTTGGGACTAGTGCGCTGCAATGTCTGCAGGGGGGCGTGAGATTCCTTGCTGATGCGTTCTCCACTGCTGATGCATGGTGAGATGGGAGAGGAAAATGGGCTGGGTTGTGGTGGGATGGCGGGCGCAGCAAGTAGAGGCCGCGCGCGGGGCGGGGCGCTGTGGAGTTGGGGTTACATGCTGAAGCGAGGGTAAGGGTGAGCGAGAGGAAGAAGAACTGCGTGGGTACCTGGATGATGGTTACTTGGGAGATTTCTGGTGTGGGTTTTGGGCGGATTTGCTGTTCCCGTGTGTTGCGGGTCTGTGGAGGGGTTGCTTGTCTCGAGTGGTATTGTATCTTCTGCTCCATTTGCCATCCACTGGAGAAGGTGATTTTGCCCGTGTTTTCCTGTGCTCGTGACTTTTCTTTGGCAGACTTTCTCCACGTGCATCGAAAGTGCAGTGCTGTATTTTTAATTTTCAATCCGAGGCCTTGCAAGAGTACCTATGTTTTCAAAGTTGATCACCACTGCTGCACATTAAACCATCTGTCTGGATCCGAACTGCTGCCATCACCTCCCCACAACAGGACAATCTACAACGACACACCACCATCCCAATCCCCATCCTCAATCCATTCATCATCCAGTTCCTCCACCTTTTCTCCGCTCTCTCTTTTACGCTCCCGCACCCTACGCCTTACCTCCGGCCTCTCACGTACAAAGCGCAGAAACGCGTCCGCACTTTCACACCTCGGTACATACGAGCGTCTGTGCCGCCAAGCTCTGCGTGACAACCTGCGCGAATCTGGGGACTCAGTCGTGCGAGATTTGGTCAGAGTAGTTGTGCCTGAAGCAGCTCGGTAAGGGGAATGAGGCCGCGTTGTGCGCAATCTGCGCTGGAGGCCACAGGTCATCGTCCTGACTTCGTTGTCGATAGTCTCTTGTGCTGCTGAGATTTCATCTGCGAACTGGGTTCTTTTATCTGAGAGGGGATCGAGGCGGCTGTTGGATCTTGAGATGCTGCGGCTGGAGCGGTGCTCATGTGATTTGCACTCTGAGTCCTCGGCGTTGAAATTCGAGGAGTTGGCATCAATGTGATGTGTAGAGTCATTGAGGTCGAAGTCGGAGATGGAAGAGCGTAGGTATTCCCCTCTGCAATCTGCCATATCTCGCGGGTCGATGAGTTGACCGGGGTGGACATCCGCTGCTTCGAGCCTTCCGAACATAGACTTTACTGTTGGTAGACTATGCTTTGACCTTTCCGTGAAGATGAGTGAGCCAGCTGAGTATGAGCGCCTGAGAGGAGGTGCACACAGCACATCGGCGGTGGAGGAATCATGGCGCTGGCGCTTGAGTGACTTGCTACGGATGTCCAGACAAAGATCAGGAAGCGAGCTGAATGACGAACGGGGACTGAGTGGCGGCGACCACTCGTTGTTGGCGTCTCCTGACCTTGGGCCAAAATTGAAGTCTTTGTTGAACACTCTGTCCGGCCCTGGACGTTCCCGTTTGATTCTCAATAGTGCTTTTACCCAGTCAGGAACGTAATCTTGCTTTCTATCTTGATCAGCTTCTTCCCTTCGTTCCTCCTCACTTCCTCTATTCTGTTTACTTTCCTCTGCCTGTTTTTGACGCCAAAATTGTTCCCGAAGCTCCATCTGGTCCCGCAAAAAATCAGCTTCGATGAGACATGTTGCGACACCATCGTTCTTGAACTTTTCACGAAGATCCGTTTCAGTAGGCCGATATTTTGGAGGCAACCTACGTGGTGCAGGCGACTGAGGCAGTAAATGAGGTTCTTGGGCAGCTGGAGGTCTCTCCACCTCTTTCTGTACGATGTACTGGTCATCTATAGCTCGGGCAGGACAGTTTGAGAGATGATGCTGTCCGCCACACCTCGGCATTCTTCTGGGCCAACCTTCATTGAGTAACGGTTCTTGCGACAAGTATGGCCACACAGACTGTTCCGGTCGTTGTTGGTGCTCCACTGGCGGAGCATATATGGGGAAGGGCAACCTCCAATACGGAGACAGTGATTCTATAGACCAGTCCATAGGCCTCGGAGGAGGAATCCATTTCGACGCCGGAGGAGTCCAGGGGCATTTATCGTCTGCAAACGGGTCCACTCCAATTGCCTGAAGGTGCTTAAACTCATCCTTCCGATTCTGTTTGGAAGTATTTGCATATGTTGAATACATGTGCTGGGCGCTACGAGTATTCGCATCTTCGGAAACAAAGTCGTAGGATGGTCTTCTTGAGGATCGACGAAAGGTTGCATTTTGGGGGCGTGGAAGCGGCCTCCGTGGCGGTCCCATTGCAGTAGAAAAGCGATCTAGACACTGTTCCTGGTCACCTTGAGATATAACCGCAGGCTTGTCTTTCGTCCTCTGTAGAAGGACTGCCCTTGCAGTGCAGAGTTGCTCGTCTGATAGCATGGCTTCGAGTGTCTTGGAGGTGGTATGTTGTCCGTCGGACGAGAGAAGGAGTCCACAGTGGCTCTTGACCCATCGTGTTCTCTTGCCCAGCCCTTATGTGTAACTCGTGGATCAATGACATGATTGACGTGTTTGCGCGAGCGTTGAAGAGAGCGACCTAGACCTTCATACTTGCTATGCGTGCCGAGCCGAGCCGGCCGTAGCTTCCGCGGACAAAGACGAGGTCTCGAATTGGCGAGGGTCTTCAACTGCGATCAATAGGTGAACGCTGTGAGCTCGTTTCTATCATCGTTGTGCTATTGCTGAAAGTTGGTACGCAACTACCGTGATGACGGCGATGACCCGATAGCCTAGATGCTGCATTTGAATCGCACGTCACGGAGTGGAAAGTGGTTTGCTTGATGCCCATATGCATATCCTACGAACATTTGAAAGATGACAGTTTCTTACGGTAGCTACTCGCGGTTGCCATCTTCTTCTGAAAGCGTGTTGTTACAGCTGTGCCTGTTGATGTACCTAAGTTCTGGGATACTGTTACGTTGTGGAGAGGTTGCGGGGTCGAACCATACCATACAACGTCGATGGAGACAGTTTCCCTCCATTACTGGCCGGAGACCTGTCCTAGCATTCAGAATTATGAAGGCTGGTCAGATAAATCGCTCGATCCCAGGGTCCAGAACAGAGGAGCAAAGTTGGGTAGGCGGAGCGGAAGGAGGGTCTGGGCTTGAATTTTGGCCACCACAGCGACCAAACAATCACATGCGAACTCCTATCTTGTGCAATCCGACAATCCAGGTCTACTTGCAATCAAGTCGCCGCGTCCTTGACCACACTCTTCCACACGCCCGTCCAATCCGGCTCACCGCCTCCATACCGTGCCTCAAACGCGCCCATCGCGAGATTGCCCAGGAATGGCCTGACCACACGATCCACTAGCTCTCCTCGCGCCATATCCTGTACTGAAGCGCCTTCCTCTACCTCCATCGCCTCAATCAATGGATCCAAGGACAGTCTTCGCAGCGGTTCGCCGTCATTCGGCGCATCTTGCACCGCAGGCGCTAAGAGTGGCGCAGACGACGACTGGGAAAGTATCTCGTTGATCTCGTCGGTGAGAGACTGCAGCGAAGGTGGCGCAGAGGGTTTGTATACCGCGTCAATGGTGTCGGTCAGGAAGAGCCATTCGATGAGCTGAAAGTCGTCTGGGTCGAGCACAACGAGCTCATCGAGCAGTTTACAGGCTTGCAGAATGCCGGCGTTGGTGTAGTGCTCTTTGTTGGAAGCACCGGGCAGAATTGAGGAGAGACTGAGGGTCAGCTCACCGTTGACGATGGGCCAGATGGAGGCTAGGTGGATGGGGGAGGTTCTGAGGATGAGCGAACGGAGCAGGATGAAGACGTCTGCGCGTGTGGCTGACGATGGTGATGATGCCGGTGTTGCCGTTAGAAGCTCGACGATCTTCTCGAGAATCTGAGGGATATTGGGTGTGAAGGCGTCTTCTGGGCTCGCAAGAACAAGTAGCGAAACTCGTCGTAGTGTAGTTTGTGCTTTGCGATCAGCTTCCTGTCTTGCAGATGCAGCACCGACACCGAACATAATTCCTGCTGTCGTTGGTGCAGTCAAACGTGAAAGAAGTTCTGGCACACGTTCCTTATCGGACTGTGTCCATTGCGCGAGAATTGGCAGCCATGCATCCCGTATCAGGGCCACAGGCGTATTAAAAAACTTCGAGTCATTGAAGGCATCGTAGATATCTTTCTTCAAAAGCTTGCTGCCTTGAGCCACCTTTGTCAATTGGTGGAGGAGGTCCAGGGTGTTTGCAGATACGTTCTCTGGGAATGCCTTCGCTCGGAAGGTTGGACCGATGACCGAAGTGGAGATATCCGAGACAATCTTTGTGACGCGATCTGTGTCTGCGAGAACAATGGGCAGAGTAGGCACTACAGAAGTGAGTATAGCTATCACATCGGAGGCTCTCTTCTGTGCTCGAATGCTATTTGTGATCGGAGCTGCCTTCGCATCGGTTGTTGCGTTATTCGTGTCTTGAGCATATCCCATCGGACGTGTTGTGAATGTTGCTGTTAGAATTCGTGCAAAGATATCCTGGCAAAACATTAGTCAGGGGAAATCATGCGTTACATGTGGACATACCGCTAACTCTCTCCTCATCTTCCGCTGCTCGCCGAATGTTGTGTTATCGACCTTTTGACCAATGACAGCGGTGAGTTCAAGAAGAGTTGGCAATATTTGCCGATGCGGTAGAGGGTTGGCCAAAACGTCGCGCAAGAATAACGAACAATCTTGCCAAATTTCGTCCATGGCATCATCCTCGAGCGATTTAGTATACTCGACCAAGAACGCAACGAGATCAGTATCAGACAGATCCGAGGTCAAGGTGGACATGCGATTAGGATCCAATGCATTCGGATCTGTGCGGCTATACACTGCGTTGAAGATTGCTGGTATGGTGAGCTTCGGCCTCGAGCCATTTAGCACGTTGAGAAGACCCATAACGGCTGTCTCATGGGTGTCTTCCTGGTTTGTCTGAGCCCACAGTACTATTAGAGTTTCCAGGCACTCTAGTGCTTCTGCGGCAAAGAGATGTTCGAGGAGGCGTCGTGCCCGATTGCGCATGCGCAGGGAAGTATAATTGAAGGACGACACTGATGTTGGATCCTGACGCTCTTGTGCAAATCCGCCCCAAGACCAGATAGCGAAACATATGCGTGCGGTATCTTGGAAGCATAGTAAGACCGTGAGCCTACTATTTGCCGTTGGAGTCCTCGCCTGGTTGGCTTCTGGTGCAAAGACGCCAGACACTACATTGCTGAAAAAGCCTTGAGGGGCCTCTGGCGATTTATTCGCAGACGCCTGAGTCTCTTGTATCATCAGACGGTCGTGCGCCTTCGCAAGGATCTGCTCCAGACCATTGATCAGAGAGATGAGTGTTGTTTCCGGCGAAGTCCCAACCAATGCCTCATGTCGTGCAAATGTGATCTTTAGTAGATCAAAAGTATTGTTGATCTCCTTACAAAGACATTCTACGAGAGGTAGCAAATTCTGGAAGATAGTGTCGGCAAACATGGGTAGGACTTCGATAAGGAATTGCACCCAGTCGTCAAGTACAAGTCGACTGAACGGAGACGAGAAGCCAAACTTGAGGCACTCGACGAGTTGAGGAGGGGGAGGAATGGGTGGTGGCGCGTGGTCCACCGAGTCCCTGTTCAAGGCTAATGAGAGCCTAGACCTCTGAGCGACGTTGTGCGGTGGACGCAGATCTTGAGATCTTTCTTCTGATGGCTGTATGAGACGTATGCGAAGCGAAGAGAGAATTGCACCCAGTAACAAAGTTTGCAAAGATGGTACTGCAGTCTTGAGTCTGATCATAAGCGGTACTTCGACCTCCAGATCTCTCATAGTTGGAGCGAATGGGCTCTGGTAGATCTGTGAGATGATGGAAATAGCGATTCGATGCAGCTCATGGATATGAGGCTCGAGTGTAGCGTCTGCGATACCAGCTTGGATTGACAAGGCTCCTAGACACTTACGAATGAGCCACTCCTGGAGAGACATTCGATGGGCGGAACTGGTGTTCCATGTAGCAGATGTCTGCGCTAGTGTTGCCCATGTGAACTGCGAAGGTCGCTTCAACATATGAAAGACATGTCGCAGATAGTACAGGCACTCTCTGGTATCATCCTGGACGCTTGCTACTGGTCTTTGCTTGTCATCCTGGTCAAGCCCTTGCAATTCGACCGCCGCCAGGCATTGTAGGGATTGAAGGTGCAGCGCCAACACTTCAAAGACTTTGTTAAGTGTTGGGAGGTCAAGCAGCCAACTTTTGACAAACGTAGCAGTTTCTGTGCCTTCCTCGGCCAAGGTATCCAGAAGGAGAAGCAGTGGTCTGGTCAACAGTCCATGAAACGCTGTTGGCGACAGAGTGGGAGCTGGCAAGGACATGCCACTTGGACGCCGCGTTACACCTCCACGCTTTTCTGACTGCAGGTTTAGCTCATGCATAGTATGAGTCCAGAGCACTGCGAAGCGTCGACCACAGTCTGGGACCGGCGTAGTCGTTGAGTCATGATGAATCTCCCCTGCAACTATCGCCGAAATGGCTGCTTCGACTAAACGCTCAGATGGTGAGATGGAATGTAGCTGCAGTACACATAAGGTTGCCTCGACGTGGTACTTCGGCAATGTTGGTGATAGGTAGTGCCACAAGCAAGCAACTAGCTGATGCAGTATTTCGGACAACTTCAATGTGGATATGTATGGCCGGGAAGGACTGTTAACCTGCAGTGCCACAAGAATGCCAGCGATCGCGCTTAGGTGTGAAAACGGCACAGCTTTGACAGACTCTGACAGCGAGAGTGATGATTCCTGGAGGACAGAAGCAAAATCGAAGTTGTCAATTGCGGTCAAATCTCGAACCTTGACAATCAGATTAGCCAAGATTCGGGATGGTATCTCAGGCGAATGCGACCACCCATCTGCTGATAGCGTGGTAAGCGTGATGAGTGAGACCTGACGCAATGCAATGCGGCCAACAAGAGCAGGCTCGTAAAGTCGGTCTGCTGACTCGAGACCAGCCTGAGCATCTTCGTAGAAGGTTGCTACTTGTTGCAGAACCTGAGTCCTCGATACATCGGTGTCCTCGATTGATGACGACTCTTTCAAAATTTGCTCAAGTCTCAACGCCCGATCCGGTACAATTTGAACGAGGGAGTCCGCGATTTCAAGAGCCAGGTTGATGACCTCAACCTCAACAGCCAGCGAGTTACGATCTTGGGAAATGTTACTAAGAGACGTAAGAGTGGCAATTATCATCAATGGCATATGATGAAGCAGCATGTCCTCTTCCTTGAGATTGAAGCGCGCCAGAACGAATTTTGCGAGCTTCATCTGACGCAATGCCTCTTCTTTGGTTATCGACCCGTCTAGGGACGAAGTGATTAGATGAGTCAATTTGCCCCATATCAAGCCGCTATCGACACCATCGAAAAAGGCACTGGCGCTTCGCATGACCTCATCTACCTGTTCCTTCGATGCGTACTCGCTGTAGGAATGCACACTTTGAAGTGCGGGTAGGAACAGCTCAGGCACAATCAAACCTCCAACTTCCCAACGATCCATGAGCGACAAGCAGACTCGAAATGGTCGCGCACGCTCAGATGGAGTCGAAGTGCGTCGATTGATGATTTTCAATACACTCGTTGTCAGTGCAGCCAGGCCATAGCGTGAGAAGTAGGCCGCATGGACAGTGGAAGGATCTGTGGCGGTGTTGTGTCGTTCCTGAGTGGGCGAATCAGCACCATCGCTGGCCTCGACAGCAGAGGGGTCTGGTCCCAGAAACCATGCCCACAACCTGCGGTTTAAGCTCATGTCCCTGCGCGACACTACGCCTGCGGCAGCCGCCACCAGCCGCTCAAGATCTGCTTGGCTGATTCGTTGCTGCAAGACAGGAGAGTCAAGCGGCAGGTGGCTGACGATTAAGTCGAGGAAGCCTCTCTGAATTAGAAGCTGTGGGTCTGCAAGGCCCGATTCGAAACATCGAATCAGCAGCCCCGGTTCTGGATGGACGGCTGCCTCGGCTTCGAGAGATAGACTTTCTCCCTGCTGCCCATGTTTGGAGGTTGCTAGACCAAACTTGGGAAGTCGGCGAGTTAGAAACGCGAGTGCGCCTTGCCTTCTCGATGCATTTGTAATGCTTGCAAGGAAGAAGCATTGCCAGAAATGAGATGCGTGGCCGTTGTTGCTTTTCGCGTCTGCCATGTCATTCGTCTGGTCCTGGACGGCCAGTCGCAGTTTATCTACGGCCAAGACCATGCGCTCAAAGTCCTCGCTCGTCTCATCTTCAAGGCCTGGCAGCAGAGACAAGATGATGGCCTTCAAGGCCGGTCGTAGCGCAGCGCCGTTGAGTTTCAAGACGTGATTTTCGAAGATGGAGAGAAAGAGCGGGCGCACGGAGAGCGACGCGAACGAAAGAGTCGTGGCAAGGCCAGGCAGGTAGAGGGTCAGATCACGGGCAAGGGCATCTTCCTGGGCCAGTGGTCAGCGCGTGCCGACGTGGAAATCTCGTTGTGCATACTCCGATAGTGGTGAAAATATAAGCATAGACCTCGAGGACCTTTTGATGTACGCCTGAAGGCAATGCTGGATTCAAGCACTGCGCTAATCGCAGTGCGACTGTATCGCTATGTGGAATGACAGGTGTCTCGGAGGGATGCGCCTGCAGGGCCTACACACAACAACGTATAAGCTTGCTGATATATCAAGGGTACCAAGGAGCAATTGACCTTCAGCAGACGCCCAAGGAAAGAGATGTAGTCAGCCCATTCCTGCTGCGCCGTATCCCAGAGGGCGAGTGTTCGTTCGACGCCGAGCGCATATCGTCGGAAGGGCTTGTCCTTTTTGTACAAAGCTGATGACGAGTCAATTACTGCTGCTCTAGGACGATTACGATTTGTCGTATACCGTCTTCTGCGGCATTGCGCGTTGCTCGTGGTGCTGGTGAAGAGCGGCCCGAGCCTGGAGGTGAGAACAACTGCAGATTAGCAGTTGGATCAGCGGCCATGCTGGGTCTGACAAGAGGTCGAGTGTTCGTTCAGCGCGCTACATGCACGGGACATGTCGTTGCAATAGAGTGTTCAATTGCTGGCTGCCTGCTGTCGCAAGCTGGAGGTTCAGCGACACGCAGCACCATCGGCGAATGCGAAACACAAGCGCCGACGTTCGTCATTCACATGCCGATGGATGCGGAAGGAACGACCACCACGCCAACATCAGTACTCATACCCACCCCCCTAATCATGACCTGACGAGCTCCTCAAAGGCTCGATGGACCCCCACGTCTGCGATGCTATCTCCTCCCTCGGTACGATGACTCCGCGCCGCCTATGAACGCAGCTAACCAGCGTCAGGCCGCACAAGGCCACCACGCCCCACATCACAGGGACTGCGATGACCTTATATATGCCGTGCCTCCTCCAGAGGAACCACTGCCGTCTTACGACGACGTGATCCAGTTCTCGACCTCGCCTCTCCTTGTGGGGCCACCTCCAGACTACGGCGCTTTTCGAGCGTATGTCGACCCGGACGAGTCCTCTGAGGCCAGCAGCGAGGCCGACGATACTGAGCAGTACCTGCCGGAACAAATAGGGCAAGCCTTCGCTGTGCTCTTGCTCGTAGGAATCATCTATCTGTTCTGGAGAATAATCAACCAGCATGACCCGGACCAGTTGTTGCACGGTTACGCTTGAGTAGTCATATCACACGTCCAGGTCATTACTCGACATCTTGGACATGACCTCCGAGGTTTTCAACCAAACAATTCGTCAGTGGTGACACGGGCGAGACAGAAGCTTGTCGAACGAGAGGCGAAACACTTTTGGATTTTGCAGCACGGCAGTACTATGGAACATCATGTGGTGCTGCAACATTGTTGGACTTTCAGACTTGCCTCACCATTTGAGCGAGAGCATTCATTTCAGTGAATCTTGAGCACATGTTAGGTCTGATCAAAAGACCAATTGTGTGTAGCATTTGCAGCTGGCAGATTCATGACTGTATCTTGAAAATCTGTAATCATCAACGAGGAAATAGCAGAAGACTGCTTGATTCAGTATGAAGCGCACTCTGGGCTTTCATTCAGCATCTGCGAAACAGTTGCTCATCTTGGAGAGATGGTGCAGCCAACGCTAGTCTTCTTCAAATGCGCAGGCGCGGCAGGAGGTGAACCAGTTCTGGTCTCAATGCGCGAGCGACGGCTTGCATATACGAACGCATCTGGTAGACTATTCTGATCAACCGATCCATCAATCCTTTCAAGCGCTGCAACGTGTTGGCGCAGATCAACACCAACATCTCGCTATTACAAGTGTCAACGAGTGCTTACTGTACACTGTGTATGCTTTGCTCAGCGTGCGTAGTCTGTCAGCCCTACCAGGTCGCGCAGCTTCACCTTCCAGCAGCTGCGTACGGAGGAGCTCCGACAGCGCATGTCAGCCGCAGGACGTTGGTGTCTCTAGCGCCTGTGTCGCAAACGCCCCATGACAACTTCGTGAAGTCAGCTGTTCAAGGTCTTGGCTCTGCAGTGCACAACGAAAGCTTGTAATGACGATCTCCCCGCTTGTGAGACTGCTTTGCAACACACCAGTTCCCGCCGTCGCTGTGTCGATCTCGGTCTCCCCGAACCAAGGTCAATAATGGCGATACCAAAATACCGTCTCGAGACTTGCGGGCTAGCACCAGCCAAACTAACCAACAAGCCGGCACTGCTTTCCACGACGGCGGCGCGCGCCATCCCGTAGCTCAGAACCGCCGCTTTCGGCAAAACCAATATGACAGTCTGCCGTTTTGGGCGTTGCTTGGTAGTTCTACGGTTTACGCAAGTGGAGATTTGCGCCGGCTTCCTCCATGCTTATGCCTGACTCGTCGCTGGGCGAGTGTCTAGTGAAGGGAACAAGATGGGTGCTCGATTCCACCTACCAGATATACGACCAAGCGCTGTGGCTGTGATTTGCATGAAATCTACTTTCGCCAATTGGGCTGCGCAACCAAGGCGCAGCAGCCATGTGCGTAAGAAATGAGCAAAAAGGTTATTGGGTGGCCAATGGCGAACTCGCTGCGATCATTGCGTCCCGGACATGCTCATTCGGCACAGTGTCTATGCAGTGCGCTTGCGGTGTTTGCTCTGCAACGTTATCAGATCGCCGGGCTGCTAGTTTAAACTGACCGTCGGTGCAGTCCGATGCACACTGATTGAGCGGATGTGTTTCCGTCGCTATACAACCTTACACAGGTGACAGCACTGCGTTACAGTGGGCGGTGGCTTGCAGGACCCTTCATATCATCAAACGAGAACTTCACATTGGAGACAGCCTCGTTACTGCCCGGAAGAGCAATTCGCTAATTAGATCCTGAACAAATTTGGGTGCTCGGGGCATAAGCGCTCGAATGTAAGGACTGCTCCAAAAATATTGTGTTCACATTCGCTTGAGTACACATATCGAAGAAGAGAGATGTGCTCGTGCGTCTTTCAAGGTCCAACGAGGGTATCATACTAAGAACAAACTCTACATGTGCACATCCGTAGGCGCCAACATCGTCACCATTACTATCCAAGCTCCTTGACTAGACCTCACAATATCCCCCTCCAACTAGATAACTCCTTCAAACTACCCTCCCCTTTCCATCCCTCATTTCATCCCCACCTCTTCCCTCAGGTCGCCCCATCCGTCCCCAATACCCACTCCGTCCCGCCACCTCCTCTTCACCCCTACACCGCGGCCTCGCATGATCCTCCGCACCCCCCATGGGCCAAATAGGAATAAAACAAACCTCCTCCTCCGACATACACCCTCCATATACCTTCCAGCTCGTCCAGCCCAGCCACTCCACCAGTTCGTCCACAACCTCCACACCGTGCGCTGGGTAGACAGCGTCGAAATCGGTGTGCGGTGTTGTGGACGACGCGATGGAGAAGGAGGTAAGGAGCGTGTCGCACAGGCGCGTTGCGACGGCGTGGAGGGCGCGGTGGGCGAGGGGGGGAAGGGAGGCGGGTGGGGTGGGGAGCGTGGTTGCGGGCAGAGGGGGAATGTGTTGAGCCACGCAGCGGGTGGTTTCGAGAGAGGCGTTGCGGGCGGAGATGTCGATGAAGGGACGCAGGAGGGTGGAAAGGTAGGTAGCCAACGCGGACTTGTTCGCGCGGTACAGCGGCGTGGAGGTGAGGTGGTGCAGCGGTGCAGAGTAGCGCGCCACTAGCATGTCGGCTGTGGCTTGCCAGTCGCGCGTGCGACCGTGGGCGGCCCAGTCTTTGCTAAGAATGAGCTGGGTCACGTCGGCGCGGAGCGAGGCGAGTGTGGACGGGGAAACGTTGGTGAGGCGTGGCATGCGCACGTCGGAGTGTACATCATTGTCCCAGAGACCATTTGTGCGGTCTGTATCGTACTGGAAGACAGAAACGAAGCTGTCATAGTCGATACGCACTCTTCTCCCGCCGATGCCGTGGTAGCGCGACGTGATGGCTTTGAGATATGACCAGCCGCCCATGACCCCTCCCCTCCCCCTGTCCTGTTTGTTGCGCGAGACACGCATAACGTCCACGCGGTGAAGATGCTTCTCAAACTCACACAGAATGATCTCGAACCCCCCTTCAAGACGGATAAATCCATCCACCTTCCCCTCCCACAACGTGGATGCAAGAACGCACAGCCCCTCTGCGCGCGCCACCTCGCCACCCATGGGTCCTCCAGCCGGTGAGCCGGATGTCAGGTTCAGCAGCAGCAGATCTTGCGTGTCAAGGGTGCCATTTGAGGTCTTACCTGCGCTCAGCCCGTCAATATAAAGGAGGTGCAGGTCATTGGTGGGAGCATAGGTGTGGAGGTAGCCTGTGCTCTCTTCTTGTTGGGGAGAGAGGAATGGTTGCTGAATTTGACGCTGCCGCAGTTGAGGCGCTGAGCGGAGTTCGATGGAAATGTGGGGGACATTATGGTCGTGGTCGTGGTGTGGCAATGGGAGCGGACGATGGTGCTCTGCGGAGTCGTTGCCATGGTCCGGAAGGGGCCCACGATGGTCGTCATAGGAAACTGAAGGAGGTGGTCGACGGCGATCAGCATCCCATGGGCGCTTGGAGCCCTTGAGTGGTCTGTTTTTACGTGGTGGAGGGTAGGGCTTGTAGATATGGCCTGGCGGCAGGGGCGGAGGGGGGTAATGTTCGCGATGCTTGCGAGGTCCGCGTTCGTGGTCTGGCGAAGGTGAGCTATACTCGTGGTGAGACAATGGCGGCGGTCGGTGATGCTCGCGGTTCCTGTCGTCGTGCGGTCCCTCATGATGTTCATCGTGATAAGGTCGTTGAGGCGGTCCATACTTCTCTCCAGGTCCATAACCTGATGGCGGTTTCCACCCTTCTCCATCATGCGTGCCCATTTGCATACCCTCTATACCAGAGTGTTTGCCGTCTGAACGAGGCGGCCCCTTTCCCTTCCCAGGAGGAGGCCCACGCGGTCCGGCGAATATGAGCGCATGTTCCGGTTCAAAAGCGAGCCACTGCGTCCCCTCTATGAAGTCTTGCTTCGATGTTCCGTGATACAGCTGCGTACCTTCAGGCACCGTAGCCAGAAACAACGACATACCATTGTGATTCAAGCTACCACCCCACTGACGCATAGAAGAGTGGATTGCGTTGAAGATGTGGTTCGCATTGCTGACTGCAGCGTTGCTCGAACTGGAGAGAACTAGAGTGAGGAGTAGGGAAGGTGAGAGCACGAACAGGGGCGCTTTGCGACGCATCCTAACCAGGCTGCAACTGAGCGCTGTTCACTGCTCACAGTATTCGAAACGAAACAGTCGTCTTCACAATTTCTGGAGGCATAGGAGCAGAATACAGCAGCAAACAGACAAACTTCACCTACGTGTTCGTATACGCGGCTCTACGTGGACAAATATGTCGCGATGTCTTTTTGAGCTTCACTTACGCGGCCTTTGACATATGTGCTGGCGAACGATGCTCAAAAAGGTTACTGGGACCGGACAACAGATTGATAAGATCGTTGGGCTCTATTGGCCGGAGAGGCTGGAAGCATATACTCTGCCAGCCTTCGAGTATTCTAGGTCGTGCATTTCGGTATCACAACTGAATTTCCGCGTTCTTGTGCACTGCGAACACGCGAGCAAACATCCGCAGTACCAAGTGTTGCTGTCTGGTGGTGTCGGACCGATTGAGTTGTACGAGCGGGTACACGTCCACCGAAGAACGCACCAGGATTTCGTTCAGGAGCGCGTCAAGCGCTAAGGCACTGCCATGTGCATCGGCGCCTGTGCCGCACGCAAGCGCGCCGGAGCCGAGTATTGCAAAAGAGCGCAAGGGCGGAAAGAGAAATTTATGCGAAGGAAATCCAGAGCGTTGTCGGAGGGAGATGGAAGAGTTCTGTGCACCTCGCCTCGAGAAGGGTTCATCGGCTCTGATCGGATAGAGCAGCCTGTGCAATGGATGTGACGATTAATTCCGCTTTAGTTTCCACCACAACAAAGAACTGTCCCGGCGCCCGCTCGCTCTGTGCCGTCTCGTGCCGTCTGTCAGGTTTCAATGCTGTGGCTAAGGCTGCTAGACAACAGACTGTGGAGCTTCAATATTGCACCACGCTGTTTTTGAGTCAGTTGTCGTTCGATGTCTCTCAGTGGTTCCAGAGCGACGAAGCGATGGAAGGATTCACGCGCCAGCTTAATGCGGGTGTTAAAGCCACCGGGTTTAGATGTGAGTCGTGGAGAAATGGTCTTGTGTATGTTTCGGTCCCGCACATTCGTGATAAGGAGAATTGTCAGGTAGCGAAACACTGAAGAATTGTGGAGTTCAGTGGCTGTTGAGAAGTGTGTGCAGAACGCAGCTCCGAGCAGCGGTTGCACTCGGAATTTAGTAGAAGGCAATGCAGGCCTCGATGGCTGTCTTGCAGCGATGAGATGAACGCAATTCCTGATAGGTAGGTCATCCTGCGTGCGTGTGGTACATGTTGCTTATGCACGTCATATCACTCCGTTTGTGAGGACCTTCACATGGAAGACCCAGAAAATCGCAATCGCTTCCCAATACTGTTAGACAGCCGGTCCAAGCTCATGGAGAGTTGCACCCTGCATTCAGAATTGAGAATGACACAGGGGTCATTGCTGGTTCTGGTGTAGGGGTTTGGAAACTACATCCTACCATGGGGGCTAGGATAGAGGCGCCTAGGGTGGTGGAAGGGGACTGCGCAAAGTGGGGGAGGAGTGGGTGCTGTAGGATGGGCCCCAAGATAGGCTACACTATTTCACCACTAACGCTTAGATTGCCGAGTTGGTAAGTCACGAGCAAGCCACAGCCCCCGGGGCGGATGAGTGACTGTCGAGCGACAGCGTGCATGATGCAGGCACTTGGATACAATATCTGACAGCTGTAACCTCAGGTGGTTGGGAATTTCCGCCGTCTTTGAAATGCACGTGGGGTACCCGAAAAATGTCTTCGTGAGAGGTGAATCTCGCAGCATGATACCTATTGAGGCATACACGGCGTAGCTTACCACTCGTACGGGTTTTTAGCCCTTGCGACTTCGCCTGTGAATTATCGGCCGCCGAGGGCCGCGTTAACGGCGCAATCACCACGATTGCAGGATTCCCGCCCGGCACCGACGCCGTCGAGCTTAAATCTAAAACCGTCTGCATGACCATGCCGCTTTACAATTGCTCGCGAGAGGTGCAATAGGTCGCTGGCCGACTATGATGTAGTATGATGTAGTTGTGCATTACACATCTCCTCAGTACTGAACTGGTGCCCAGCCACCTCGGTGTGCAGAATAGTTAGTCCCAATGCAACAAAGAAAAGCATATTGGCTGTTCATCTCGAGCTCTCTGCAGCGCGTGGCACAGTTTCGCGGGATGGACCCGTTTGGGCGTTCGCCATGCATGCAACAAAGCGACCCATTGGACCTGGTCCAACGTAATACTCCTTCCGATGCGGTGCGGAGTAGATCTGACTGTGTTGTTGTGCTGCTGTTAACTCAAAACAAACCATGGTCCATAGCCACCACCACAATCAGGTGCACTGCCCTCGATCCATGGTGGCAGCTGTGTCCACCGGGGGAGACTCCACGAAGCTCGATACAAAGACCTGCTTCAAGCGGCAAGCGCTTGTGCGCGCGTCTGTGTGTTCTCGTATGATGGCGGGCGGGCCGGCGGTCCCCTTGGTTTGCAGAGCATTTCTGCTTGGACCACCCAAACCGGTGAGCCTTGACGGAGCAGCACGCAGCGACATGCAGGCACCGCGGAAATACCAGCCGGGATTGTGATTCGCTAGGAAGCTCTCCACTTGGAGCATGGCAATTGCAGGGTCTCGACCATTCAGGTGTCGGGTGGAGCCCATGTCAAAGTCAGCCTTGTTCCGTTGAAATAAGGCCCCCAACTAGTGCGTTGCGGGTCTTACACCAAAGACCAATAGCGGAATAGGTCGTTCGGCATGGTTGGTTTCGGCATGGATCTTGACCTTGCGAATGCCGATTGGAAGGGCATCGTCATGGCTGAGAGCATTCCAAGATTTGTTCTTGCTGAGAGATATGATGTTGTTGATCTGTGAGCACCGTGAAAGGGGAAATGAGATGAAAATCGATGTCGGGAGCGACTGAACAGAAAGCGGAACAGCAGGACTTTGGACTAGCTAATCTAGGCAACAGCGCCGCCATATGCACCCATCCTCATCTTGTCCCAACAGAGTCTACCAATGTACTGGATGTATAACATCTCCACAAAAATGATGCGAACGCCATGTATGCAAATGCAAGAAAAGTGCAGCCAGCCGGCGACTGCGGGTATACAATCGAGCGAATGTTGAATGATGTAAAGCGAGGGTATCTTGAATCGTAAAAGGGCGGTAGACCAGCTACAATGCGTGACGGTCATTGTGAGGTCGAGAAAGGCACCTGAGCGACATCTATGCAGGAACGGCTGAGCTAATTCGGTGTGAATAGCTCAGTCAATCAGTCGAAATGAAGACGTAAGGGGTACTGCGGTCGGACAGTATTGCGGTCAAGACTGCACTATGCCGTCGCCGATGACTTTCGAGAAGCTTTGTGATGTATCCTTTTAACGTGGTCTCTCTGTGCAACGTGGTTAGCGTGGTTTCTTTCCGAATGAAGGAAATCCTCGTGTCATACCATGTTGTCGACGCGACTGAAAACCCTGTCGCACCCGGCCCAGTCGCACAGAACACCGGGGTTGTGCTTCGCCTCGTGTCGTGCTAAATCCTTTTTGCTCGAGAAGCCTCCGCCAGTAGCTTGAGGGCATTCTGCATGCCTGCAAAAGAAATTCTTGCTGTGTCTCTTGTGGTGCTTGCGAAGGTCGCAACCTCGAGTGAATACCGCTCTTGATGTGCAACCGGGGTAGGCGCACGACCAAGTTCCGTTCTTGTTAGGAAAGCCGTAAGCTCGAAGGTCCGGAGAGCTCGGAGACAAAGAGCGGGGTGGTGTTCTCTCTGATGGCGCATTCGATGCGAGCCCATATCCACCAGAAGACGAGGCCGAGTGTGACCTAGATGTTCGTGGGCCTGCGAAAGATTGGGATAGGAGGTTTGTGTCGGGCGCCAGGACAGGACCAGCTGTCATGTCTGTGAAGGGAGGGTACGAGTACGTCGACACTGGTGGCAGTGGCATTGCCTGAGACTGCCAGGGACTGTGTTGAGGGTACGGTGAGTTCATGACCGGCCTGTACTGTGGTTGTGTGTAGATGGGTCCATTGCTGGAAAGAGTCGTTGGAATAGCATGTGTCATTTGGTGGAGCGGCGGCGACGAGTACATGATGTTCGGGGGCGACTGGCATGTGGTGAATGGGGACATGGCGCCCATGTTGTCTTCTGGTGCAAGTAGAACCATGTCCACTTCCGGTGAGTAGTATGACATGATCATGTAAGCGGCTTGGATGGGAATCGTGAGGAAAGTTGTTGAAGGTGGGTTGTGACAGCACGGGATGAGGATAGATATCGGTCTTAAGATGGTCGCCAACCGAAGTATATGTGGGATGGAATGTCGTGTGAGAGAAGGCCAGTGCGTGCAGACGGGAATCCTGGTGAAGTGAGAACGGTCGAGTCCCTAGCACAGACCCAGTATACAGGGAAGCGGATTCCCAGCAGCTAGTCCGGGATGTAGGGCTCTAGTCTGTGAGCGTTTCAGGGGCCTCTCCGCAAAATAAGGCTGAGGCCCTTGGGTTTGTCGCAGCAAGTGGCCGGTGGTGGCGGTGTTTGTGATGTCTTGCAACGGCTGGTGCAAGATGGGTCCGTAAGATTGAGCGTTAGTGGCACCAAGATAGAAACGGACGGAGAACAGCTAGCAAGATGATGGAGGCAGGCCACTGCAGATCTGGGGCGCAGACAGAAGCTTCAGCACTTGTAGGTCTGAGAAGTGAGCATCATCTCAGCCAGATTGCATGTACTCGATAAATAGCAGCAGAGCTAGGTGCGATGATCCAAGTGGGTTGGTCGGCTAACGCTTGTCGCGCTGGCCTCTCAACTCGTTACCGCTCCAAGGCTGCTGCCTCCCGGTTGAGAAGGTGCATAACCCATTCACAAGTGTGGGCGCTCGAGTGAGCCTTGGGGCGGGTGAGTGGTGCAGGCCCTACGCTAGCGCTGGTCTCCTCTGCGGCTTACCGGGGTTGGTCTTCTGGAAGAAAAGCTTCAGTAAGAGAGCATATTCGCTTGGGATAATTCGTTTACGCATGTTCACGCCCCTGTCAGCGCATGCACCCACGAATCAGAGCTGCAGTGTCACCAGAAGCCTCGCCGTCTACTCCATCGTGAAGGATTTAGTCTCCGAATACAACGTTGTCTGGCGTGGCACCCCAGCGCAGCCACTGAGCAGGGAGCCAGCGCAGCGCGAGCACATCAGAGGCGTCTGCACGTGAGGCGAGCAGGACCAGCCTCAGCTCCCAGGGCTCCGGCTTTGGATATGATAGACAGGCGATCGCAGCATGGCCGCTGGCGAACGTACCACAGTAGCGTCGGCGTGTGCGCGCGGGTGCGGTGGGAGCTTGGGCGCTGGGTCGCTAAGTCCGGTCGCATGTCGCGCTGCTATGCCGTGTGCCGGTCAGAAGTCGTTCAGTCCCGGTGGAGATTGGGCGTCTGTGCACCGAGCTAAGAATAGAGCGCAGCGACGAAAGCAGCCCTGCTTCTAACCTCCTCCAGCGCCATCTACCTTCTGAGTCAGAGCCGTTTCAACTGTCGCGATATTTTCTACATGGCTTTCCGTCCCGTTGCTGTCGAATCTGCCTAGGAGCTATTGCTATGCACCCATTCCACCGAAGACCGGCCGTCTCACCAGCAACCAGACATCTGTTTGCCAAGACGGCTGCCAGCCGCGACGTTGACATTGAATTAGAGTCAGTGTGCAAATCGACAGACAACGTTAAGTCGCTTGAGTCGTCGCTTGCGTGGTCACGCCGGCTATGCGTAGGTGAGCACGGCGAAGGAAGAAACACGGCCAAGGAGCGTGCGTGGTGCCTGCTAGACCCCCTCACGTCACTCCATCCTGCAGCCAAACCAATGAATGCCGGCCATCAAGAATGCGCTGCGATCGATGTGAATCGGATACAGGAGCAGCTGTGGTAACGTCACCGCTCACACCGTCACTAGCTCCATCTTACAATTCTGTCCTTTTGCTGAGCAACTTGGTCGATCAGTCTCCCCAACAACGTCATTTGCATCCATCTGATTCAGTAGCATCTAATGCGTGACGAGCGCAAGTCCGAGGCATTGGCCAAGGTAACATTGGCGATAACGGGGTCCCCTTCTCAGTACGCGCTTGACTGCACATGACCCGTCTGAGCACCTCATAGCCGCCTTGCTCGACCTTCTGGGTGCATTGACAAGTAGGTCTCCTGAGTGGGAATCAATCAATTGCTGGTCGATGGTTTGATTGGAATGAATGGGCACCCGAGAAGCGCTCTCAGACCAAGCTAAGCAGCTACACATCATCGACCGCATCTCCTGATTTTTAGGCTGGCACGGCCAGCACGGTTTGGAATCGACCTAGAAGCGCAACGACAGCGAAACTCCAGTACGCCATTCACGCAGCATACTGATTCCCACTGTGCCATTGGCCCAACGGTCACCGGTGAGCGCGTCCGCAAATGCGTCTGACCTTGTAGCATGCCGCACGTGGCAACGGTCGTGTACCGTCGTAACTCAGGCCAGCAGCTGAAGCGGACGCTTGAAACGGCCATCGGATCACTGAACTTAGCAGTTAGATTGGACAGTGCGACAGTCATCCATCTCGACTTACTGTTCCACAGGCGGCTCTGGTCTCTTGCGAAACACCCGAGTCGACCCATCCGTAATTACTCTCACTCCGCAATGATCAATATCGAACACCGGAAGGAACTGCGCCGTCGAAGACGCTTGATGCATCCCTCAACCCTCTTTGTCAACCCTCACAAGTCTCTGCTGTGTTTGTGTGCTGTAAGATACCCTAGTGCAGTTCATCGTCATGACAGTTAGCCTACGGCAACTGTGGCGAGCACGTTCAAGCCACAGCAATTACATTCGTGGCCGACTATCGGCGAATGGATACAGCTCCGTGGAGATCGCCCAATCTAGAAATTCTGAGACTGAAAGCACAGCGGAAAGGAGTCTGGCAAAGAGCTCAGATCGGAGTGTCGCAATGGTCGGAGGCCTGATGAGATTCAGCCCCAGATATTCGGAGCACCGGAATTCAAGACACCGCCCTAGCCTTCGGTGGAGACCTTGCCACACCTCCGCGAGCATCATCCAGGACACCACACATTATCGTCGGTCTGGACAGCATCAGATTCTCCGCTCTCGAACGCCGTGCAGCCCTGCACAGTGGATCCATACTTCTCCACTTCTTCATCTGAACCTTGCCGTGTGGACTCAAGACGATGGATACCTGCTCACAATTTGGGTCCAACGCAACCCGGAATTGCACCCATCTTAGCAGCGACTCGGACATGAGGTAGTTGGCAAGAACGGTGTCGCTTGACCTTGTCACTTGGTCTTTATGCGGGTCTGTGCAGATCACAGGAGTATGAGCTTAGAATCACTAAGAGTTTTGGCAGTCGGACCCACCACCTTGAAGCGCGGCGAACTCGCTAATAGCAAGCCTCACTGTCCCTAGCCGCAACACCATATACTCCAACCCAGATTCCTGGGTCGTCGAGAAGAATGACCCACGCGTCTTCTCCTAGAAACAATTCACGCGATTTCAAGCGCAGGCTCACCTCCCCAACATGCCAAGGGAAAGAGACTATTGCCATTCGGACACTCCGGCTCCACGGCCCAGAGCCTCCATCTACGGCTCCAGAGATCATCGTCGTCGCTTTAGCACATACGCCACTCTGGCACCGCGCTACAATTTACTACAACATCGTCAGTACACGTCGAACTCGTTGACAGACGAAACGTCAACATCACAGTCTCCACCGAATAGTCTCGAGAAGCCGCTCAGGACACTGTTACGAGGAGGGGACAAGGTATATGTGTCACAGAGAAGACAAGGTCCCCGTACCCACATGACGCTAGAACAATGAAAGGCGAGTTCACGGATAGCGCCACCAAACATGACAAGGAAGTTGTGGCGAGCAAATTTGGTTCAAGCTGACCAGTATTCAAGCTTTTACTCGCATTGAGGAGGAACCTCAAACTAATGATTAGAGGTTGACCATATGAAATTACTGTGTTCTTTTGTGCGGCGGGCTGTCAAGGGAGCCACCCGGTTGCTACTCGGCTCACTGCAATCTACGAGAATGCCCGACGTTGGAGCTTGCCTTACCTCGCCTTTTACGAGACACGACGGAATCAGCCGACTGCTTCCTTGACCATCTCGCTCTGCTCTGCCTCGAGCGAACCACAGCTCGACTTGGTGGCTGCGTACACTATGTTACTATCATAGTAAGATGATATGACGATCTCGTTGTAAATGATATATAACACACACACTTCTCACCACAATCTCATGGCATTTTGGGATGAGCTTCGACTGAATCCAATGATCTTGAGATATCTGATCAGACTTCGCCAGTCAGCTCAACTTGGTCAGCTTGCGATCCTGTGGAAAACACCACGGGGGAGCGCAGGAGCTCGTTCCTGAAGAAGAATCTCTCTGTTCCTCTTGAAAGCTGAAAAACTTGATCGCTTCGCCATCGAGCAGATGTTGACAACATCAGTGTAGACTACTCATTGGTGTTATGCCAGAAACAGGATCGTGGTCACTGAGAGCCTCAACATGTACACATCTCCCTAATTGGCCATCAATTGACGAGCTGCACCGTTGTCACAGTCTTCAGGCTCTTGAAATAGCTGCCCACTGCTCTGCGTGGGTATCGCCCCCCCGGTCATATACAAGTCATTTCAACAAACGTATGACGGAAGTCTAATGCCTTGGACCGGCTGGCATTAAGGGGTCTACTGACTCGGTTAGATAATCGGTGCCCATATGAGGTAGGTTGCTGGCCCTGGTACATCGAGTTGTAGTATGTAAAGTAAAAATAAACAATGGTTGTGACATAGGTAGAAGACATACATTATTGACTTCAATGACCGGATTCCAAAACTCCTATGGTGTCCGAGGAACATCCCATCGTTACCTCTTCCTTTCTACACACATTCGTCCTGTTTCCGAGTACCTTTGTATTCTGCAGACACGCTGGATATATGTAAAATATCGCAGTGCCATGACAAGCTTTTGGACTGATAGGTTACCTGATTTCGAAGACGGGACTTTGACAACTATCTTTGTGTCGACAGTAGAATGTTTTTGTCAAACTCGCCAACAAGACGAATGTGCTAAAGCTTCGATCCAATTCCAAAAAAAGTAAAAAAAAACCTTGAAGTCATATTCGAACCCATGTTGTTATCTGATCACATCGGATACGTTGCATTACGCAGGTTCATCGAATTTTCGCGTATGCAGATAGCGTGCAGGGCGGCACTATTGCAAACTGTTGGCTGTTTTCTATATTCAGTCATGGTATGGCCGTAAAGCTAAAACACCTCCGGTAGCCCTTGTTAAATGTCTTGAGCTGCGTGGAGGTCGAGGCCTCCGCCTGCACCACAGTGTTTTTCACACGGCGGAGGTCAGCGCAATTCTAACCGAGACAGATCTCGAGATTTATGGCAAGGATCTTACAAGGACAAATGAAAGAACATACATATGGTAAGACAGGTCGATTCATTCCAGAATAAGGAAAGGCTGCTATAAAATGTCGGGTGTTTACCAACTCTTTCAAGATGTCTTTGCTACCAAGGACAGCTCCGTTCACGAAGGTCGAACCACAAAATAACAGCGGTCTGCTCTGATGCCCAATCAAAAAATAAGTACTCATTAGGTAGCGAGGGATTTAACAGGTAAGTTAATGGAATCTAGCACTCATCAACGGAAGAATGAGGTTTGTAAGTCAACATGCAGACCAACCATCGTTCACGGCGGCGGTAACTCCGCTTCCCCACTTCCCCAGGTAACGGCCCGCCTCGTAACGTCTTTCCGTCTTCCACTCGGGCCAAAGGCTTCAATCTCACGATCTTCATCAGTTGCAGTCGGCTATATCCAATGTTTCATCTGCAGGATATACCCGGCCTTACAAAAAAAAAGTACCCCGCGTCCCTAATGCATGAAGACGAGTGCGCTACGAAGCAGAGTTTGACATTTGTGCGCCTGGACCCTGCGTATTCTAACATGCAGCTTGCGTGGGTGGTCAATATGTCGGTGCGATGCTACATGGCGGCTCCAGATCTCAGCCGCTGAGCAATGATAACTAGTGCTTCGTATTCAAGGCAGGTACACAACCAATGGCACGTAGCACACGGCTACCAGTTCAAGATACTCCACAAAACCCCACAAACTCTTTCATTTGTAGTGTAGCATGTGTCGGTCCAGACCGACATAGTCCTGCAGCTGTGAAGGCTATGTGAGTACCGTTACTTTGATATATGAATCACTAGATCTACACAAGAACAGCTCCAGCAATATCGCAAGTACTTGAACCACAGCTAAGCACTACCATTTTCCACACAGTTGAACAATGTACAGCAAAAGTATCATTTCTGGCCTCGCGGCATCATTCGCTCTCACTACCTCCGCACTTCCCAGCCCGAATTCTCCAAAAGAGAACGTGTTTAGAAACCCACTCGACAGACGACAAACTCAGACAGCACCTGGTGACAGCCCATACTCCACATACGGCCGACTGAATCCGAGTTACACCAAGGAGCAGCTGAATGAGATCAAACTCACATACACTGAAGTCGATAAGCTCAAGTACATCAACAGCCTCGGCAACCAAGACGACTACTTCAAGTTCGACTTCACCCCCGAGGGCTTCACGAGCAATGCCGGAAACGGTCTTGGAGGACAGGGATATCTGGCCCAAGCAACAAACTTCCCTGTGCTCTTGAACACTGGTCTCAGTATGGCGATTGGATACCTGAATCCATGTAAGTTTCTACTCACTACAAGTCCAATCATTTTGGTTGAAGGCTAACACTAAGCGCAGGCGGTCTCGACTCCTTCCATATCCATAATCGCGCGACCGAAATTGTTCTTCTCGTCTCCGGAAAGAGCCTGCACACCGGCTTCGTCCTTGAAGACGGCTTCGATCAGCCCGTTCTCACCACAATCGGTCTGTACCAAGGCACCATCCGCCCACAAGGCTCCATTCACTACGAGTTCAACGACAACTGCGAGCCTGCTGTATTTGTGGCTGCGTTGAGCAGCGAGGATCCGGGCGTGAGCCGCACGAGCCAAAACTTGTTTGTCGAGGATCCTGAGCTGGTTAAGGCTGGTTTGGGATACCCAGAGTTCTTGAACAATGTAAACATCACGGGGTTTTATGGGAGTATTCCGGCGGCCTTTGCGCAGGGCGCTAAGGCGTGTTACGAGAGGTGTGGGTTGAAGTGGAATGGGACTACACATCCTTAGAGGAAGCTCGGGGATGAGGTGAGGAAGAAGCTGGCTGGAATCGAATTGGAGCTATGCAAAGTATACATCATAGCTGTGAAGCGGCAAGGCCATCAAAAGTTCAAGTAGAATTCTCCAATCTCTTGAAACATTCGCATTTATAGACAGTCGACCTGAACACATCAATCCTGTCTAGGCAGTCTGAGAGGCTCCTAGACATTGAGCACCTTAGATTCAGTAGCACCATTGACTTGATGTGTTCTCCAAATCAAATCTACTCACAACGCGATCGTATGCATCCAAAGACTAAACGGTTTAAAGGTGACCATGGACGCGTTGTACTTACAGCTCCACCATGTCAAATTCGGTTTCGAGCATTTCCACAGTATGCGCTGCTGCCTCCTTCCAGTCATCGAACAAAGCTTTCTTCAAACAGCGAGCGTTTAGTTAGATACGCAGCGTGTACAGGAAACGCTTTCGTGTTCTCAAAGCCGTGATAGGTACTGGATGCAACCCGTCACGCAATTTATATGTGCTAGACAACTATTTTTGGATCAAGTCATGCATTTCGACTGATTCTGTTCTGATACCCGCTAAATATCTCTGGAAGTGATGCTTGTTCTACTTTTTCAGTCTGAGCGTATACTTGGTCTTTGACCATGTTACCTTGACTAGGCTTCCGAGCGACTTCTTTGTACTACAAATTCTTTGCTTCTTCTGCTTCGACATAAAAGCTGATGCCTGTGACGTCAAGTATGTCCGGAACTCTGGGTCGTCTGTCCAGGATATCCATAAGAAGCTCGCGAACAAACTCACCAGGAAGCGTTGTGACATGTCCAATCCAACTTGCTTTTGCGCTGGAAGAGTACTGGTCAACGACTAATTTGCGCAACAGAGACTTTGAGGCGCTTCCAGCGCAGATCAGTGTGATAGTGCTAAATCCCGCAATGTGTTCAACTCCATCAGAGAGTACCTCCCTCATACTGGCAGCAAGCGTAGCTACAGTCTTGTTTCTGGTGTGAATGTCTTGCAGTTTTGCAGCAAGAACGTACAGTTTGACGATTGAAACCTGCTCTTTCCTCACTGAGAGATCCACGTTCTGTGAGGCTATCTCGCCACCAAAGATTATCTGGTCGGCGTAGAGAAGACTGACGTATTGCTGAAAGGTCGCCGCTTCGTCTTCCGGAAGTTCTACCGTGTGGGTTCTGGCTTTACCTCGGACCTCAGACAGTGCTTTTTCGAAGAACAGTGACCGTGTTGTAAGAAGCTGTTCGTGAACGTGAAATTCTTTCTGGTCATTATCCTTCCCAACAAGCACCGTGACGATATTGCTGTAGCGGTAAAGAAGGATCAGTCACCAATGTAAGCGAATGATCAAAAAGTGTACTCACTTCATACGCTCCTTCTTGAACGTGCGCAGGTCGAGGAGTTACATCTTTGGTGACGGTGCCTTGTTGTTTAACTTTGCGGTCGCCTTGCTGGTTGGGTGTTTGTTGTGACAGAAGTGACGAGTGATCAATACAGGCTAAGTGAAAGAGGACAAGAGGCAGACAACTTGGCGCAAGCGAGCAAACGGCCATGTAAAACCTCCACATTCACCTCCCATGAGCTTAGAATAGGCATACACATCAGACTAGAGGGACGCAAGGGTGCCGATGAATGTAGAATGGGGTGGCATGACACTATCAGTAGTCTGGGTCTGGAACGTCGTCATTTACCTCGAGTCGACCCCCGTGATCCCTGAAGAGTTCTTCGTTCTATTGACCCTACCCCATATTATCTCAATCTTCTTGCCATTTGCAAATATGGCGTCAGGCGGCGCCTGTCCAGGATCACAGTCCCAACAAGAGCCACCTTTGCTGCTTTCAATGTCGGTTTTCAGAGTACATTCTGCGCCTCGGTGACATATACGCTTGACCCAAACATGGTGCTTGCAGGTGATGTGCTTCAGCGTAAAGTTGGTGCACATACCTAGTCCCCAGTCCTTGCTATTGATGCCCCCACAACTTTATTGACTCCTCAATGACCTCTCAGTCTCCAGTATTCCTCCTCTCAGTCGTGTAGTCTTACGCAAGACTTGCAATCGCTCTTCCCTGCGGGTACGTGTACAGCAGGTGGGGTCTGATAACTCCGGAGCGCGATACGAAGCGATGCAGACTATGCTCATAGACCGTTATGCCTGATGTTGCACAGACCGGGCAATTTGAATGGGTATGAATTTGCTTAGCATGGTTGCTGTCCGCGAGAAGTGATCGTGAGTCCGCTCGGCGGCATGGGATGTTGCTTCTGTGACCGGGGGTGCTCCTGTCGCCGGAGCTGTTTAGACTCAGATGCTGAACTTTGCTGTCCGTTTCGGAGCTCTTGTTGATGGGATCGGCTCGATAGTGGTGCGATGTTTGCGTAATGTGGTCTCGTGCCGGGACGTCGACCAAGCAGCCTCGAACGACGACTGCTACTCCCGAAGGAGGCTGTGGAAACAATGCCTTTGATTTCTTCCGCCCTGAACCCTGAAAACGGATTCAATGTCTCGAGAAAGTGTTTTTTCGAAAATGCCCCTCTTACGTCACAGGGTACTCCCGGATGGAAGGCACCACCGGGGTGTCTTGACACCTCACACAACGTGGGAACTAACGTCTTCTTAACCTCTCCAACTTCAACTCCGATAAACGTTCCACTTTTGACTAAGCGCACCAAGCCTCCCGAAGGCACCGCAATCAGGCTTTGACCCTGGGCTGAAGCGCGATCGCCGATTCCTTCTGTACAGGGCTGACTACTGCTGGTTACAACACCTCCCAAAACGCACAAAACACGCGACACTCGACTCACTGAAAATCGCTTTAACGCATTTGGAATGAATGGAGAGCTCCAATTTCACGACATTCGTCTGCACCTTTGATCCTCAACACTTGGTTGGCATCTCGCAGGCGCACACTGACAGTGTTATGCGTCAGTCGGTCGATCCCGATCTCGCACAGCTCACCTGAACGAATCGTTTTGGGCCTGTCCACAGACTCCACCAGGAAGGCATGCGGTGTAGGTGGGTGCACTTGCTGGAGTTTCATGGCCGTCCACCTCCTTCTTCCGGACCAGCCGAGAAACGAAGGGTGTATTGAGCAATACGCAACGATATTTCTATTGGCCAGCACACTCAACATCCCGTTCAGAGTACGTCAAGACCCGAGACTGTTGAAGTTTCGTGCGAGCTATCTTCCTTAGTGGCGAATATCACCAGGCACGTTGGACCCTGAGTGACAGGGATCGCTAGTGTACTGAAAATGAGCGTGCCGAAGCCGAGCCAAAGGCGAAGACAAGGGCCACTCTAAGACCGAGGATGCAACAATCTCTCATGGGGTTTTCAAAACTATAGCTTCTCAACTTGGTGCAGCATCGCATTGCTGAGGATCACAGAGACTTATTCGGCATGAACACCCACAAAGTCCCCACCTACCCCAGCGTTCTGTCGTGTAATGAGCATCCTGCGTTTGATCAACTCTGATCCTCAGTGTCACTTCCGATCCCTCCATCCTTGAGGTCTTGGCACTAGTCGTCGTGAATCGCCGCTAAACCCTGTAGGAATGTAGCCAGCAAGACGCTGTATGGCAGGAAATGTACGCCGTGAAGAACGAGAAAATTAGACACCTCTGAAGGTGAGCCGTCTGATGAATCGTACTTTTAGCGAGTGTGTGGAAAAGCAGCATGGCAGGTCAGTCAAAGGGCTGTATTTGACAACCTTGATGATCGCAAGTTCCAGTACCAAACAAATCGGTGGATTTCTACGACAACAGTAGAGGCAGCCGCCGGCAGAAAATCAAAGGGAGACCCACCAGATGGATTCTTGGTGCCCAGGCAACACGAACAGAGCCTTAAGATCCAGGCTCTCTACACATCTCATCTCTACATAGTAGACATGCAGACGTCAACGACTCGTTGAATACGAGCAAACTCGTGTAGGAACCTTGCGAACTGTCGTGTATCAGCACGCCCTGTTCTTTCCCAGGGTACACTCACCTGAATATCCATCCCAAGAGCACCCTTTGCAAACAATATCTTATTATGTATATCTGATCTAACGTCTGCACGTCTTGTACATCTACTATTCATAGGTTGACGGGATACCGCCTTTCCCTTCCGCTTCTATCCAAAACCAACTCTCCACGCTTTCAATATAATTATACAGTCAATATAACCTTGCCGTCGTACATATACATACCGCAACATCTCAATGTCCAGCTCTTCACATTGCATACCACTGACTCAAGCTCTTCCTCTGCTCCGCCTCACTCTTCCCAAGCACATCGATGCCTCTCTCCACACACGCACGCTGCAGCTCTTGCTTATCCAGCGCCTGGCTCCCACCATCGCGCCTGATCAACTCGTCGTCCTGTGTGAGATACGCCAGCGTCTTGCCGACATTTCGCTGGAGCAGCCACTTTGGCGGAGTGAGGTACAGCTTATCGAGAACACGGGGATGGCAGTCCAGCCTCGCGCTCAGCAGCAGCAAATGGAACAGACTCAGATCGCTCGACGCATCAGGCGGGACAATCGCACTCGCCATGGCCATACCCCCTTCCTTCCCAACCTTCTGCTCGGGGCTGAGCAAGCCCTCCGCCGCAGCACCAAGGCGAAGCGCATTCTTGTCCGTCCTAGGCGTGCGGTCCAGACTCTGCAACCTCAACGCATGCAGCGCGATCCTCTCCAGCCTCTCCTTCCGCTTATGCTCTTTCTTCCTCAGCACGCGCTCCACCTGCGCCGGAATGCGGCACGCCTCGGGGATAACGGGCGTCAAGTACACCACAATAAGCGGCAGCCACTCCCCCAGCGCCAGAATCAGGAACCCCATCACCGGCAGCCGGAGCAGATCCCGCTTCGACCGCCGCAGCACCTGCCACTCGGCGCGTGTCAGCACGCCCGCCCCTGCGATCGAGCTGCTCACCCCCAGCCCTTGCCCTGTCGTCTTCGTCCGCACGGACTTGGCGTACTTGAGTGTCTGCCGCGTGTGCGAGATGCCAGTTTTGTAGAAGGTGAGATATGCTTTCCCGCATGCGAGCAGGTAGGACGCGTAGTTCTGGCCTGGGTTGCGCGCAGGCACGGCAAGGTCCGGGGCATAGGTGAAGAAGGGGGGGTTGAGGGCTTCGTTCGAATTCGGTGTTGTCAATGAAGTCGGGTTCGACGCGGTGCGTTTCGCGGGCGGCGCGGCGGCGGTAGTGGCGGTCGGTTTCGCGGGGACTGTGACTGAGGCTTTCCTCGGCGTCGAAGGGACGTGGGACGGCGTGGCTTTTGTCTTTGCAGATGCAGGGGAAGCCGCAGACGTGGACGCTGGTGGAGGGTACCTCGCCTTCGCTGTCGAAGTAGATGTAGACGTAGCGGTCGACGCGCACCGCACCCCCCTGCCCTGCAATTGAGCTACTATCCCCAACCTTCTCCCCCCATTACCCCCCATCCCCACTACCATGCTTTGCAAACACGCATTCCCACCGCCACGACACTGCCTTTGCACGCGCGCGAGCGCAGCTAAACTTGCCATGCTTGTCTTTCTGTATTGCCCAAAAGAGAAGAAAGACAGAAAAACAGTAATTATCCACAGAGAGTGTAATTGTAAAGGGCAAATTGAGCGAGTCGGTAAAAGTAAATGAACGAGAGACACAAGACAAGGGGGAAGGAATGGCGAGGTACGGTATAGTGCAGCGCGGCGAATGAGTGACGTCTCGATTCGCGACTTTCTTCTGCCGCCGTTGGACGGCCCGAATCCCTGCCAGCGATCCGCGCAGCCGTCACGGTGTTATACGGGGTCCGCGGGCGGCGCCTCCGGCGCCTGACGTATATGTCACCGATTACAGTGCGTGTTAGGTCGCGGTTTCATGTCATGGGCTCGACGCAGTTGACGTTCGCCTCGGTCAATGTGACGTTTCGAGGCGTAAAGCTTCAAATTGTGTGTGGGTTCGGACTTGAACGTGATGCTCAGATTGCAATGAACATATGTAACCATTTGCATTTTATTCGCCATGCCTACACGGGACTTACAAACCATTCATCTATCTGTCTATCTGCACCTGCGCCTACCGCATACGCACTAGCCAGCCAATCGCTAAATATTCGCTGCACAAAACGCAGCGCAAGTCAATAAACAATAAACGCAAGAAAGAGCAGAAACGCCGAGGACATGCTTGCTCCCAAGATCAAAAAGACAAAAACAAGGCTGTAGATGCCGACAACGCCGTGCAGATGGAAGCAGGTGATGCCGTACAGCGGATGCGAAACGGTGCACGATGATGCTGAAAGGACAATGCTCGCTCATGACTTTGACCAGAACAGCAACGATACCGGACAGGAAGACATTGGGGCGAGCGTGGGCGACATGAAAGCTGCCAGGGTGACTGGAGAGATGGGTGCTGGCGGGAGAAGTTGTGGCGAGAAGCTTGCAGGCGGACGATTGTGTAGCTATATCGGCGATAATTTATCAGATCGTTCTGGAAGGATGTGGGGTGCCGTCGTTCTTGATGAGGCTGACCTTGAGATCAGGAGCGGGCGAAATCTTCGGCACCTTCAGAAGTAGAAACAGCCCGCCGGGTAGGTCGCAAAATGGCAATAGCATGACTCCTTCGGTCCTGGAAATGTCAATCGATATGCAAAAGATAAGGCATTCACCGCTGGTACTTGGCCAACTGTGCCATGATCTCATTCATATCAGGGGCACCGCCAGACTGTTGCGCCGGTGGCTGAACAGGTGGAGCAGCGGCTTGGGATTGGCCTCCAAGCATGGCGGCCAGTGCCGAGAACTGGGGCTGACCAAGTACTGGAAGCTGTGGTTGAGCAGCGGAGCTGAAACCGGGGGTCTGGCTGGGGTTGGATACCTGCGCAAGGAGGCGTGCGAGGTCAGCGTTAATACCAGGTGCGATTTGAGCGTGTTGAGGAGCATTATTCTGCTGCGACATGGCACCAAGCAGCTGCGAGAGTGTTGTCGGGTCAAGGGACGAGATAATGTTGGAGATGTTGTTGGGCTGGGCGGCTGGTGCTGATGGGAACGGATTTGCAGGAGGTTGAGCGTATTGCGGGATTGCCGCATTGTACCCATACGCTGACGTAGGAGGTTGAGCTGCTTGAGCGGTTTGCTTCGCGTTGTTGATGAGCATGGCAGCGGTGACCAGGTCAAGATCGGCATATTCTGCAGAAGTTAGCAGTGAACAACCCACAAAAGCGTCATGCTCACCATTGAACTGAACATTGCTTGCGCCACCGCGTCGATCGAACACCTGCACGTTGACCTTGCCTTTCGACAGCGATCCTGTATCAAGTCTCACGATGGCCAAGACCCCTTCGATGATTTGTCTGCGCACGACTGCAGCCTCAGGTAGACGAGGACTCATTATGAGAACATTGATACGCAAATTTTGGGTGCGGAAAGTGTCTTCAACGTATCGTATGAAGTCGCTGTGTTTTGTTAGTACACTCGTTCTGTTTGTGTTTATAGGCTGCATACCGAGGAATTCCTTCGTTAAGGACCAATACCTGAATATCAGGTACCTCGTGCGGCGCTCGCCTAGGCAAGCCCAATTCGTCGTCCGGATCACGCCGTGGAGATGGGCTTCTGTATCGACGAGGTGGAGTTCGTGATCGACTTCGATATCGACCGTCGTATCTGTCACGGCTCCTATCCCTTGATCGCATACCCCGAGGTGGCCCACGGGGAGAGGGAGAACGCATGGGTCGGTAGTCATCCCGATCTCGGAAACGCCTATCACGGTCTCTAGGTGACATTGAGTTTTGAGGCCCAGGGTATCTTCCATCCCGTGATGGCCCTGTCCCACCTCTGCTGTAGTCAGGAGATCTTGAGCGACGACGAGTTCCGGCGTTGACTGCTGGTTCAGCCTTCTTCGTGTTACGTTGTGGCTTGGAGATCTCCAGGTCTATTGCCGTCAGTTTTCGAAATCGAGTGTAAGAGATTGCGTGCACTTACGCATTTTCCGACCACGCACTGCCTGGCCTTGTTCTGTGTCCAGGGCTCGTCGACACGACTCGGCATCCAGGAATTGAACGAATCCGTAAGCCTGTTTGATCGAGATCTGTGCAAGCTTGCCGTGTCGGTAAAATCGGTGGAAGATATCGCGTTTAGTAACTTTCTCGGTGGGAAGATTGCCTGTACATGTTAGACGAAAGTGTAGGTGGAAACTGGAGTGATACTCACCAATGAACAGACGTGAGCCCATTGGAAACTGATCCCATTGTCCCTCGGTCACAAACTTCCTCTCCTGATCCAGAAACGCCTCATACAGCCTGTTCACCTCCGGCCCCCATCGTACATCCTCATCGTCGCCGGGTGACGAGCTTCGCTGGGGCTGAGCCTGTCCAGTACCTGGTGCAGGTGAAGACTGTGTTGTCGTCCCCAGGGACTGCTGACCTCCGGCGTTGGGGGTCTGCAATGATCCGTTGCCGCGCTGCTGTGTATTAGGTGGCAATTGACCACCAGGATGATATGACCTAATATCATCACTGGGGTCATAATTTGGGTGCGTGGCAGGCTTGTCCTGCGCAGGTGGTCGGGGAGGAAGATTGGACGCCGGCTGTGGCAGTGAAGCTGAGGCGCTGCCTTGCGGCTGGGCAGACTGAGATGGCAACTGAGAAGCATAGAGGCCGGACGGCGCATTGTGTACAGAAGGCGTCAAAGAATCCAACAAGGCTTGTACGTCAACATTGCCGACAGCAGCGGCCTCAGTCTGAAAGTGAGCGCCTTGGGCAGACTGGACAGGAGCCGGCTGGGCAGGGTACGCACTGTTATGGGCAAGTGGGTACGCAGAGTGATTCTGATAAGGTGCAGCGTGCGCTTCATGAGCGGACGAAGCGCCTGACTGGTGTGTTGCAGTATAGTTGTGGATTGAAGAGGTATCTTGCGTCGGCGTACCCGTTGTGCCGCCGAATGCAGATGAAGGCCCTCCCGTCGGCGCATAGTTCCCAACAGACTGCGCGCCTACATCTTGGAAGCTTGACACGTGCGACTGGTCGGCAATGGGCGGCGCGGTGTTCGAAGGGACGTTCAGTGTATGCGACGCGGCGGACGGGAACTGCGGCGCAGGTGTGGCATGCTGGGTGTTGTAGGCAGACTCGTCAAAGACGGGGTCCATCTGCTTGTCAAGGCTCAGGATGGGAATATTCGCAGGCGAGGGGACTTGCTGGGGGCGCGGCGACTCTGGCGTCAATTGTTGATGACGGACGTGCTCTGCTTGCTGTGGTGGACTGTATGTCATGTATGCGAAGCAAGCGCGCAGGGCCGTAGCACAGATAGAGGGCTTGTACGGGAGGCTCAACTCAAGGAACTCAAGGAACTCAAGGGCAGCTTCCACATACACTCGTCGCGGGCGGACTGGCAGTGCTGGCAGCAGAGCGATGTGCAAAGGTCTTCGCAGCTCGCGTCGAAATGCTTGCTCAATGAAGCTGTGGGAATGGTGGGGCTGGAGGAGCTAGATGTGCAGAGATAAAGTTAGGGCAGCAGAGAGCGTCGAGGGCAGATGACGGCGGAATGGACGGGATGGATGAGTGACGCCGGGCGCAGTGCAGTCATGGGGTGTGGCAAGAGCAGGAGCAAGAGCAAGAGGGAGGGCAATGCAGCAGCTCGTTGGGAAACCACCGAGTGGGGATGACAATCACGGCGCGTGTCTTTCTTAGAGGCCTTTTTCCATCGACCGAGAGCTCTAGACTACGGAGATCTCGTGATGGCGCTAGTGGCTTTGCGCATGGAGCTCCGCTACAGACGTGAAATCACCATGACCCAGCTGTACCAGCTAACATGCAACTTTTCCGTTGTCGCCCTGCGCTCGCTTTTGCAGCCCGAGCGTGCACCCCGCAGGCCGCACACCTTCGCTGGTCGCTGGTCCGCTTTGGCAGCAGCAGTAGTAGCAGCAGCAGCAGTCTTGGTGAGGAGGAGCTGCAGAAGGCCCGCGTCTGGCTTGCAGCCCTTCATGCAGACGTGATCCCACTCAAGACGATTGGCGAGTTGAGTTTCAGCAGGTCTTCCGGCCCGGGCGGGCAGAATGTAAACAAGTGAGACCGATCACGTCCCGAGCAGAAAACGGCGCGCTATACTGAACATGCACACAAGAGTAAATTCTAAAGCTACTTTGAGAGTGCCCCTCGGCGCACTCCTGAACCATGTCCCCACCGCTCTCCACGCTGAGCTTCGCCGCTCGCGCTACGTGACGGTCAAGTCAAACGATATTGTAGTCCAGGCAGACGACAGCCGCAAACAGACCGACAACGCCCACGCCTGCTACAAGCGTCTGTACGATGCCATTGTTGAGGCAGGCCGCACCGCGGTTCCCAATGAAACATCCGCGGAGCAAATGCGCCATGTCAAGAATCTGTGGGTAGCAGTCTCCGCGCACAGCTCAGCTGCTGATTACGCCGCAGCCAAAAATTCGACAACGAGCGACGCCTGAAAAGTAAGAAGCAGCAAAGCGCCAAGAAGAGTTCGAGAAGAGCCCGTGGAGACGACTGAAAAGGCCAAGGGGAGTATTGACCACAAAGAGGTAGTGCACCCTTCAGCTCGTCGCTCGCAGCGTTGTTCGGCGTACAGCTGACGTGGTCAAAACTCTGTACGAGTGCACCCGTCACAACCCACGATGCTACTCAGGAAGTAGCAGCGGCGGTGAAGGCGTGGCGTTCACGGTCCGATCACTCACGGAGTGACAGCATGCAGGGTATGCTTTAGCGTGCCGCATCCTCAGACCCACCCTCTTCATGTTTCTAGAGCGGCCCTGAGCTTCTGCAGCTCCTCATTCGCAGACCAAGTCTTGATACTCAATGGAAGCAAAGCGTTTGCATCGTCTCTTTTCCCCTCCTGTACGAGCGAACTCACTAAGCCTGTGACCCTGTCACCATCGGTGCCTCCCAGCGCCTTTGCGTATTTGCGCAGTGTCGATCTGATGGCTTTCTGCAGAGCTGGGTCGATGTCTGCAGACGATCTTTGGATGGTCAGCAGTTGGCGAACTGCAACTTCTGCCAGTCGAGTAGCTTCACTTGGGTAGATATCGATTGCCGAGCTAATAGCGTCGAACGCATCACCAAGCACGACAGGGAAGTCTGGACTGCCGGGATACTGGCCGAAGAGCTGTATCTGGAAGCTGCAGATGGCATTTTCGACCGCCTTGGGGTGGGTTTGCTGCAGGTAGTCGAGCACGTGCTGCAGGATGCGCGGGATGCATGCCAGTTGGTCGAACTCGGCAAACATGTTGAAGAACTTCTCCACGACTTTTGGACGGTTCTGAAACTGCTTCATAGCCGAGTCGAAGATGGCCAAAGGAATTGCACCTGTCAAGACTGGCGCAGATGCCAGGTTCTGCAGAGCCACCTCGTCCACACCATCGTCTTGCTTTAAGCTCGGGTTGATGTCTTCTGCCGTCACATCAGGAAGGGCAATCATGTCGGTGTCCTCGTCGTCGGTCTGCTGTTTCTTGGTGCGATCGACATCCAGACCCAGGATCTTCCTTCGTCCGGCGATCTTGCCCACATAGATAGTCTCCAGCTTAGCGTAGTCCAGCCAGATTTCTTCTGAGTTTTTGCAGAACCTCAATCCTCGTTGCATGTAGCTTCTTGCGTTTGTAATGTCCGCCTGGGTGTCCATGAAGTAGTTTGCGGCAAGAGTCCACAGCTCAGGCTTGGTAGGGTGGAGACGGACAACCGTGGTGAAGATGTCGCTCAAGCGTCTGTAGGCCTTGTCCTTGCGCGCAAAGTCTATGTAGTGCAGCCATAGCGTGAGGTCCCCAGAGAACTTTTTCGTAGCACGGTTGTAGAGGAAGTAGATGCTGCGTTGGCCGGCGCCCTTGTGTCGAATGCCCAATCGCTTTACTCGTTTCTGGCGAAGTGCGTCGATGTTCTTTTCAAACTCGATGTAGCGCATGTAGTCGCTGGGGTGGGAGCCTCTGGCGTTTATAATGTGCTCGAAGTCTGAGCGCTTCTTGGCTATCGTCTTGATCTCTTCCTACCAGATGTTAGCAATGCGCGTCACATAGAAAGAACAGAAACCCCACCCTTGTGAAGATCTTCTTGCGCTCGAGCTCGTTAAGCTCTGTGGCGCTCTGCTCCAAGTAGAAGCGCGCCTTGTCACTGGGGCCAGCCATATCTGCGGTGTTGTCGATACGGCGGCAGCGGTCGCCGCAAAAAAGTTGGGCGGAGCTCAAAGCCGCTGGAGCCCCACCAGCCAATCATGTTGCCGGCTTGGCCCGCAGTCGCGAACCCTGACCTCACACCAGCGCGGCCGTCAGGAGAACGTCGCGTGTCTGCATTGGCGTCTGTTGCATTACGCTCTTTCGTTTCCTTCTTTCATTTCTTGCTCTGCGCACACGCGCAAAGTGTCCTAATTGATTCGCCATGGCGCCCAAATTCAGAGACGGCGACATTGTCGCGTCTGTACGTGCTCTGTACACCTCCGCAGCTCTCCGCAAGCTCACAGCAACAGTTCAATGGCAAATGGGTATCATACGCCCACACGGTTATGGCTTACGGTATGTCCTGCAGCTTTTGCATCAATCTATATCATCTGACCTTTCACAGCTGCCTTCGTCGGTGCCCTCATCGTTGGAATGTAGAGCCACCCTTCCACCACAAGATCGCGAGCATGACTGAGCATGAACAGGTGGCTGCACTACCACAAGATTGTACAGAATGAGATTGCAGTCAGTATACATGGTTGGTGGATCTTGGGGCTATACTGACAACGGGTGCAGGGCTACCCAGAGGAATGGTTTCCCTCTGTCTCTGCCACCATTGGCGACCGTTATCCGGAGCGGTCCGTCTTCATGCTCTTCATTGCCCTTACATCTGGTACGTCTTCAAACGCGCTTCACTCTACATAGTCGCTCACTACAAACAGGTCCCAGATTGGCCCTCGTCGGCCTCTGGTATATTCTGACCCGTCGACCAAACTCGACTCTCCCCAAATTCGTCGCCGGCGTTGGCATTTTTCGAACACTGACCTGTGGAGGATGGACATATGTGACATCGACCGATGACCACGACTGGCATGACATCTTCATGATTTCCTACCTGGTGGCTACGTTGCCTTGGACAATTGGTTGCTTCGCGCTAAGCCCTCGCAACCCCACTGCCATCAAGTACAGGAAGCTCTTTGCAGGGTCCTTCTTTGCAACACTCGTGCCGCTGATCTACTTCTTCATCAGGCATAAGGTGCACCGTATTCCTGGAGGTGAGTCCATACCATCGCCTCGCCAAATAGATCCGCTGACCGGCCGTAGCTTACACTATCTATGCCTTCTTCGAATGGTCTCTTGTCCTGCTCGATGTAGCATTCGACGCAGTCACAATGATCGAGTTTGCGAACTTTGAGATTGTTATCAAGGATGTCCGAGGTGTATCTCGCGGGTACGTACCACGGCTCCCGATATAGATAGACGCCCTTTACGAATGCAAATGTTCACGACCACATTCTGATTGGTTGCATTTTTAGTGCCGGCAACCAAGCCATCTCCGACGCTGTCCTTGAGAAAGAGTACGTCCACTCGGCCAAGTAACATGTTCGACATCTAAAAATCGTGTAGGAAGAACAAGGAGATCGGTGCGGTCTTCTCTGGAGCATTCTCTTGGGCCGGTCTTTTGGATGCGGCTGCTGATGTCTACACCGGAGTAAGATTGAGCACTTATGTCCCACACAGAAAGAACACTAACAATGATAGTTTGTCTTCTGGTCCATGCTAACTGCTCTTGGAGTGTGTGTCTGGTGTAAGTGAAAATGCCACAATTCAAAACCACAAACTGACATAATAGATTTCCCACTCTGGCACATGGGTATCTCTGGTTATGAAGTCATGGTCATGAGTACCATTTCTCCCTTCCTCCTTTGTATACGGTCACTGCGATTCCTCATCGTCCGCCATGTCCGTATCTGCCACTTGTTGTCGCTCTCTGGCCTCCTTTCCTTCCTCGCCAAGTCGCCAGAGAACCGTCTCTTCTCCGCTGGATTCGGCGTGTGGATGGCCTGCTTGTCTTGGGCTGCCACGTTTTACGGAGAGAGGTCGCAGCCTCATCGCCTGGAGGCGCGCATCTCAGCTTTCGCCCTAGGCCTGATTGCATCCAGCGTTGCTAAGTTCGCCTTCTATACGAACAACCCTATCTGGCCGATTATGCACGAAGCAAATGGCGGCTGGAACAAAACTGGCCTTGCCGTTGCTGTCATCGCTATTCTGCGGTCGACGAGGTCTACAGCCGGTTCTGGTGCGGACATCCCAGCTCCTGGTCCTACCAAGGGCTCCTCCACTCTCTCTGCGCTCGGGCTCGCTGGCCTTTTCTTCTCCATGCACTCTTTGTTGTCAGATTCCAGCACAATGATTTCCTGGGTTTGGGAAGGGTACCCGGTACGAGGCCCGCTCGCCGTTCCTCATGGTGCTATTACACTGCTTGCTATGGGCTTCGGTCTTATTGTTGGCCTGTTTGCACCGAACCTCTCGCGCTCCTGGGCTTTCTACGGTGTGGGCTCTATTGGTGCTGCTGTTCTCACTACGTCTAAGCACTGGACTGGATATTACGGAGCACTTGTCATTGCCATGTACACTATGGCTGCTGCTCCTGCTCTCATCTCCCAGGCCGCTCGTCACTCTCCCGCTAAAACGTTCGGCCTTGGATTCTTGGTGTACAACTTCATGGTCTTGTTCCATGTCTGGGTCGTAGCCTATGCCTTTGTACCCGGTGGTCCCCTTGTTCGTGAGCATACAGACTGGGTCATGACCACCATGATGCTTTTGATTGGCGCGGGTGTCTTCAGCGTGTCTGCTCAACCACCTGCTTTGAAAAGCTACAAGGGCAAACCCGCTGTCACCGCTGCCGCGAGTAGACAGCGGTCATACTATCTATATGTTCTTGGCTTCCTTGAGCTGCTTGCCATCGCGACCGCGTACCTACGTTTCCCATCCTACGACTACACCCCGTACCATCCCGAGACGAAGTCCATCACTGCCGGTATCTGGACCATTCACTTCTCTCTAGACAATGACATGTGGTCCTCCGAGTACCGCATGCGCGACCTTATCAAGGAACTTGAGGTCGACGTCATTGGTCTTCTGGAGTCCGACCTGCAGCGCATCATTATGGGCAACCGTGACACGACTCAGTTCCTCGCCGAGGACCTTGGCATGTACGTCGACTTTGGCCCAGGTCCTAACAAGCATACATGGGGTTCAGCCTTGCTTTCTAAGTTCCCCATCGTGAACTCAACACACCACCTCTTGCCATCTCCGGTTGGTGAACTAGCGCCCGCCATCGAAGCGACAATCGATGCTTACGGCACGCTCGTTGATGTCTTCGTCTTCCATTCTGGTCAGGAAGAAGATCCTGAGGATCGCAGATTGCAGAGCCTGTACCTTGCCGAACGTATGAAGGCAACTCCTCGTCCAGCCATTCTGCTTTCGTATCTTGTCATCAAGCCTGGTGAGGGCAACTACAACAACTACGTTGGCGAGAAGAGCGGGATGAAGGATATTGATCCCAGCGACTGGGACCGCTGGTGCGAGTATATTCTCTACAAGGGCTTGAAGCGTACAGGCTACGCTCGTGTTTCTCGCCACACCATCACAGACACTGAGCTCCAGGTAAGCTTTCTTCTTCCCATTCCAAAGTTGCGTGCAGTTCTAACAGACCACAGGTCGGCAAGTTCGTCGTCGGTCAGCCCGAGAATGGAAACGACCTCATTCCCGAGGACCAGGTTGCGCCCGGTCTGCGCTTCCCTGACTTGTTCAAGGGTCAAGGTGTCAGAGGGCACAGATACCATGTCTTCAACGAGCCACGCTACTATGCCTAAAGCTCGGTGGAGGGGCTGCGTCGTAACAAAGAGTCTCCAGGTTGAGACATTGACGAGATTACACATATAGCTCACTGTAGAAAATGCCAAACGGTCCTTCCCAAAGATGTGGCCTCATGACTTTGTAATATACGAGCATTGATTTCACAACGCTCCTTCATTGTATCCTAGAAAGAAGGCTTGATACGCGTGTGAATATCGCTTGGTTAGTAAGCTGGATGGCGCGCGATGACGTGATGCTAGCAACGGATGGTATGCTTAACAACTGCTAGCATTGCCAAACTACAGAAAGACATTTTGATCCAAAACCTGTCCCTAATCGTGAAGGTATTACACGCAATCACCATTGACGTATTCATTCTATCTAACACCAGTACAAGTAGGGCGTGGTACATCCGTTTGCCCCGCATTTCCGCCTCGGTACGCACCCTCCAGGTCAAGCCTCACATCTTTCTATACGAACTTCGAATTGTAGTCCAGTCATTCAACTTCTTCAGTAACCATGGCATCCGAACTTCCGAAGAAAGTCCTCATCTTTGGTGCGACTGGAGTGATCGGCAAATACATCATCCAGGAAATCGTCAACGCGCGCTCTTCCTTCGACAAAATCGGCCTCTTCACCTCGACCTCGACCGTAAAAAACAAGGCCGATGAGATTAAGCATTGGGAAGAGCAAGGTGTCGACATTACTGTTGGGGACGTAAACTCAGAGGAAGACGTCCAGAAGGCCTTCGAAGGTACTAATATCCAACCTAACATGCGCCTCGCTCAGCGCGTTAATCCACTTAGGTTATGACACCGTCATCTCAGCCCTGGGCAGGAATGCCATCCTTACTCAGATCCCTCTCCTCAAGCTCGCCGAAGCTTCGCCATCAGTGAAGTACTTCTACCCCTCCGAGTACGGCACAGACATTGAGTACAGCCCGGCCTCCGCGGCCGAGAAGCCGCACCAGCTGAAACTGCAGGTGCGGCGCTTCATCCGCGAGAATATCAAGAAGCTGAACGTCACTTACCTTGTCACGGGGCCGTACTCGGATCTCTTCCTCGGACCCAGCTCGGATCCGCGCATCGGGACGTTCGATACCAAGAAGGCGACGGCAACGCTACTAGGTACCGGAGAGGAGAAGGTGAGTTTCACGACGATGCGGGATGTGGGACGTTTGCTTGTTGCTGCGCTGCGGACGCCGGTGGGTAAGGGCGAGAGAGTATTGAAGGTGAATTCGTTCACGGCGACGGGGAAGCAGGCGCTAGAGGAGTTTGAGAGGCAGACGGGGAAGAAGTGGGAGGTTGAGGTCACGTCGCTTGAGGAGCTGCAGAGGTTGGAGGAGAAGGCCTGGGAGGAGGATTGGCCGTCTAAGACGCCGCTTACGCTCAGGAGGATCTGGACGCAGGGGGGAACGTTGTATGAGAAGAGGGACAACGGGGTCATTGGTTTCGAGGAGGGCTTGGAGACGCTGGAGGATCAGGTTAGGAACACTTTCGCCAAGCATGGTTAGGATTGAGCAGGACTTAGAGCATTGAAGAGCGCTGGATATCTTCTCGAACAATAGCTATGTACTGACAACACATGTAGAATTGAAACCCACGCTACCGTCCAACAACCCTCAGCTCCAGCCACCTAGCAGGCGGATAAACCAACATTGTCAGCCCACACGCCACTGGCAACCCCAAGTCTGCACCGTCACCCACGAGCGCCGCAATTGGCCCTGTGAAGTACGTCTGATACATGCACAGCACTGCACCCACCCAGCCCAAAACGAAGGCGAACAGCGCTGCAAATCCGTGAGGAAGTAAATCCCTGCGATTCCAGATCTCCCAATCGAAGTTGCCCTTGCGGAAGATGAACTCATCCTGTAACGTCATCGTAATCCAGATAATGGTCCAGTACCCAATTAAGCTCAACCAGTTGATGAAGATGTCAAAGAGCGAGTCGCGCCCCGCGATCGCCACAATAGTGAACACAATACACGTGAATGTGCTCCAGATCGGGCGGGGGATCTTTGCCCACGGGCCACCGAGTTGCTGCCAGTTCAGCGCCGCAGCGTACGTGCCAGGGATGTTGTTGGCAGCTATACAGACAGCGAGGATGACGCAGCAGAAGTTTCCAAAAGCATTGAGCGGGCTAAAGGCCTCGACGACCAGCGCGCCGATGCCGTGATCGTCGAACGCGCGCTCCCAGGAAGGGTTGAGGAGAAGTCCGGAACCCAGGCCAATGCCCAGAAACTCGATCAGCAGCTTGCCCATCGTGATACCGCACGTTGTGGCTGCGAAGGTGCCCCAGCGTTTGGTAGTTTTCGGGTAGTACACCACGTAATCTGCGGATGCAGAAGACCAGCTCAGTGGACCTGAGGCGACAAGGAAGAAGTATGAGAGCCGGTTTCCGTGCAGGACTGCACCGGTGCCGCGAGAGGGTGTGTGCGTGTCAAAGTGCGGGCCGGCGACGCCGATCAAGACGAATAGGACAAGGACAGTAGGTGCCCAGACGAACTGCTCGAATTTGTAGAACCATCTGCTCGGGTCAGTTTGAGATTTGCAGAACGGGGACGAGGAGAGAAATACTTGATGCCAAAGGTGACAACAACCCACGTTATCAGTGCCACAATAACGATGCCCACAATGACCGACATACCCCCTCCGTTGACGGCCGACAACAACAGCCCGCCAACAAGACAATCAATCAGCCCGTAGCCAATCTCGATAGCAAGGTTCAAGATGACACAAAGCTTGCTCGGCCACCACCCCATTGTATACTTCGCCACATTCAAAGTGCGCAATCCCGACCTGGGCCCAAACGTGGAGATATACCCTGTGCACACCGAGCCGAAAATGGTGCCAAACATGCAAATCAGAATCGAGTCTGTGAGGCCCAGACCGTAGCTGACGGGGCCCAGGACGCCGAGAGTGAGTTGGTTGGCTGTGCAGTTCATGGAGAACCAACTGTGCTGTTGTTAGCACAGCGCGATAGAGCGTAGCACGGTGTGTCATAGCACGGGCAGGCATTGCGAAACATTCCGTCAGAAGATCAGTATACGTACATTGTGAACATATGAATATAGTCTTTCAGCGCCATGTCGCGCTCACGCAACTCCTCGGGGATCCGCTCGATTCCCCGCGCTTCGACTCCACACACAGCATCCAGTCTGTTGCAGAAGCGTTGGAGCGCATTGACAGGCTGGCTAATGCCCAGTTCAACTGTGGACGGTGAACGAAGGGTCTCGACATCTGGCTTCTCGAGGTCGGCCATTTTCTCAGACAGTGTGAGGTCGGGGTTCTTGGGCTCGGTCATGGGGTCGGGTTGAGGGACGCGTTGATGTCAGTATGGCTCCGTTGTCGTCGTATGGCGGTTGGCGATGGACCTTGAGTGACGATCACCCTGCAGGAGGAAGGATCAAGCAACTGGGGATCGAGAACGGAAAAACCACACGTTATATATCGCCTTGCCCATCCAAATCCGCTCCATACCCTCGTGCAATTCCACGAGAGTGGGACGGCCTATCTCCTAGAGCAACAGCTATCTCCGCTATCGGGCCTAGCGCCTCATGATCTGGGGTTGGCAGGGTCAATCCAGCGGGCCCCTGGGAAGCGGAGGATATAAGCGGAAGATAGTGGTGGAGACGTTGATAGTCGTGCCAAGTTGCGGGGGCGGCTGAGTGCAGAACGGGCCGTTCTGGCGGATTGGCCAATCAGGGAGTTGAGTTGGAGCCGCCCACTCTTGGGGGTGAATGCTCCCACTTTTGGATGCGATGGGTTTGGGAGAAGAAGAGGCGCGTCACACTATGTCGGTGCTGTGATTGTGGCGGTAGATAGCTGTGAGGGGGTCTCTATGAGAGATCTGGGCGCTTGGTCGTTCGTGTTCAGAGTGGTTGGAAACACACGTCCTCGTTGTGAGTGCAATTCTATCAGTCTCAAGTTGCGAAAAGGCAATAGGGGTGTTGGAGACTTGAGGTGGTACAATTCATCCCAGCTCGTCTATCACAATTCGACGACCAACCTTGTTCCCCTGACGCCTTCCTTAGACAACTTGAGTGCCTCCTGTATGAACCCCACGCCCTTCCCAACGACGCTTGGCGACGGGAGGCACTTGGGCTTACCCAAATCCAAAGCGCCCCCAACAAAGGCCCTCCAGACGGCGCTCGAAGTCTCATTGACAACGCCAGACCAGACCATATCTATCTCCACGTGTCAGGCACCATTTCTTTGCCCATATGAGGGTGCGTGAGTGCAAGATGGCCGCCACCGAGTTGCTCAAGAATCTCTAGATCTTTGGTGATAGTTTCCGGGACTGACATACCATCAACGATGCCGATGAATTGTTTGCCTGGCTTGCGAACTGCTTCGACAACTCGGTTCACAAGCGAAGGGTCCTTGCGATCCAAACATTCGAAGGCTCCGCTGCGCTTCGACAGATCGGAGTTGCTCACACCGACGATCGAAATGACGTAAATTCCAGAGGCTTCAGCGAGATGTGTAGTAACGGAGCCAACCGATGATGAACCGCCATACACAACCAACGTCCTGCCTAGAGAGGGCATCATTCCGTCCTTTAAGGAGGGATAGAGTAGCGTAAGTGCTGGTGCGAAAACGCCTGGCAAGAACTCTGGAAGTGAGTTGCGTCGGTCGAAGTACAAGGCACAGATGACAGTCTCAAGTGCAAGAGGGAGCACAACACCATCCGTGAATGAGATTGAGCGCGGCAGGTTGGCGGCTTTGTTAATCGAGAGCACAGTATACAACTGAAAAGCCCCATCTTGAGCACGACCACTCCACATAGCAATGGCATGGCTACCGAAGTCGTCAGTAAGTGGGTTCTTTAGTCGATCATAGTGTCGACAACTTACCCGATCACACGATCGCCAGCCTTGGAAAAATCAACGTCAGGTCCAGTTTCGTACGCCTCGCCAGCTACATCACAGCCGAGGACGGCCGGCCATTGATAAAAAAAACAAGCCGTTGTTCTGCATGTGTCAGTGGACATTGTTGATCGCGATTGCAGCGCTGTGAACTACAATCTCCCTGGGACGAGCTTGAGGCAACGGAGCGTCTCGAATGACTAAAGAAGCGCCAGGCTCGTCAAGATAGACGGCTTTGCTCTGCTGTAGTGACTCCATGGTAGTTGGCGGACTGAATGGCTATATAAATCAGTAAACTCGAGCTGATTTGTTGTTGGTGGCATAATAGATTGACGGAGGTCTGTCGGATCATACATGCCGGTTGGTGGGACGATGTTCGTGGAAGCGTTGCTCAGCATCACTGGAGACAGGGCAAAGCTGTGTACTCTGTATGATCATATATACGTTTTCAACAGCTTACACGTCTGCAAAAACCTCATCTAGCGTTTCGCATGTGTGGTGCCAACCTCTGGCCAATCATAATGCCCGACGCGTGAGGTAAGCATAGTTGGTGGCGTGACAAAGGAAGCGTTGAGCCCGAGGCTTTGTCGTAGGAGCGGCATCTGCCCGTAACAACACCTCGGTTAGTTGAGTGTTGAAAGCATTTATGGTGTGGAAACATAGTAAGCAAACAAAGTGAGGGAACGGCATATGTGGTTCTTGGTGGTCTGTGCATGGTCGATGCCGCCCCTTCCCTACTCTATCTCTCGTTCGCGAACAGTTCATTCCCACATAGCAAACATAAATATGGCACTTTATTTCTACTTTCCAGTATGTTGCCTGTACGCCTTGGACCTCGGGACCTGCTCGAGTATAATGCCGGGTACGGAGTGATCATTTGTCGCGAATGCCAATATGCCATCCAGAAGAGCGCTCTCAAAAGTCACTTGTTACGACACAAGATCTTCCGTCATGAGAGGCTTAGTCTGCTCAGCTCGATCGCCCAATTTACGATTTTGGAGCCTGACGATGTACCCTTGCCACCTCCAACCAGCAAGCCAATTAAAACTCTACCCACGATATCTGGATTCTGCTGCACTTTGGAAGAATGTGGCAGCCTGTACGCCAGCTCGAAGCGCATGAGGCGCCATCAACTTGAATCGCACGATATATGTGAAGACGATGCATCCGTGTTGATGGTCCGCTCGGTTACCCTTCAGACGTTCTTCCGAGGGACTAAGATCAAATATTTCGAGGTTACGCCTGCGGATACTACTGTAACGAGCAATACAAATCACGGAATCACTATCATAGAGGAGGGCGTGGCTCCACCTGAGGACGACTCCGCAATCAAGACCGCTCATACAGCCGCTGAACCAATACCACGCCTGCCATTGATCTCAATCAGCGGAGATGCGAACTTCAACCTGCAAAGCCTAGTATACTTCCACCACTTCCTATCAATGACTGGTTCCACACTACCTCCACCGGACCTCAAGCAGCCTTTGTACTGGGAGACTGAGTTTGTGAACCAGGCTCTACAACAAAGGTGGCTGATGGCCGGTCTATTGGCGCTCTCTGCATCTCACATGACAACACGTACGCATCAGAGATCCACTGCCGCAGCCCGCCACGACCGATCCGTCACATTCATCACAGAGTTCGAAGAAGGCCGGAGACTGTACACGCAAAGCGGCTTCAACACCAGCCACCGGGGCACACCAACACCGCGCGAAAGCGTCCTGTCGCAGATCAGCAGCATGCTCGCATGCGCACACATTCTTTTCTCTGCGAAAACGACTGCGCGCCAATTCGCTCTAGACGACCTCATCACACCCATGCGCCGCCTCGTGACGTCGGACTCCCGCCTCCGACCAAGCGGCTTTCCCTACAGCACCGCCGCCGCCTTTGGCCACGCCGCCCAACTGCTGAGCCTGACAAACCACGACCCTGCACTCGCTGCAATTCTAACGCGCCTTGACGCGTTACCAACCCGAATCACTGAAGCCCTTGGGCGGCCCGATCATGAAGATCTGCGCGACGTGACGATTGCCCTGTCAGCCATCGCCACGCTAGTCTCAAGCTGTGTGGCCGGTTTTGCAGCTGACGAGGTCGCTTTCTGGGCCATGGCAACGTGGCTGGGCCGGGCGGCGGACGAGTTTCACCATATGCTTGCAAGGGGGGATGCGGCTGCGCTTGTGGTGCTGGCGCATTGGGCGGCCTCGTTGGTGGCGAGGTCGGAGGAAAATGGGTGTTGGTTTTTGAGAGGTGCGGCAGGGTTTGTACTGGCGAGAGTCGGGGATCGGTTGGAGGGGGATCGAGCTGCAGTACGGGGTTTGATTGCGGGTCTATGTGAGCTGGGGGCGTTGTGAGAGGGGTGAATGTGAGAGTGTATAGTTCGAAGTTTGAATCTCAGCAAAGCACAACTTGAACATAAATAGAACAGGAACTCAAGGTCCATTTGTCAACATCTAAGATATATACACTCGAAGTGAAGGCGGCTCTCTGGCCCTGTAAAACACTATCAACTATGTTCTCTCGATCTCTGGCCATCTACCTCGCTTGCCAGCTCACGCGCGCGAATGCTTACAAGCACTGGCTGTAGTAGTCGTTCTGCTTGGTGCACTTGGAACCGGAAGCGCAAGCAGTGGCACCAGAGTAGCCGTTGCCACCGCACTGTCCGTACTTGGCAACGGAGCCGGCAGCACCGCCGGCAGCGGGCTGGGTAGCAGCGGGCTTGGCGACAGTGGTGAGGGTGGTCTTAGCAACGGTGGGCTGAGCGGCGGTGGTGGTCTTGACAGGGGCGGCAGCAGTGGTGGGCTTAGCGGGGGCGGGGGCGGGGGCAGAGCCAGAGCCGGCACCGGTCCAGACCTTGGGGCCAGGAATGGGGTAGCTGGTCTTGCCGGCGTAGATGTCGAAGAGGACACCAGCATCAGTGGCGCTGTAGGCGCCGGGGAAAGAGACACCAGCGGGCAGCTGGAGGCTGCCGGAGCCCTCGACCTTGACGTGGACGCACTCCATGTAGAACTGCGCACCGCCCTGGCGGTTACCCTCGTGGAGAGCGTTGATCTCGGGGCGAAGGATGTAGTCGCCAGGGGCGAGGTTGGGGAGGGTGAAGTCGTGCTGACCGGGTGTGCCGGTGTAGGAACCAGCGATGAGCTTGTCGACGGCCCACTGGCCGTTGGTAAGACCGTCCTCCCAGAGCTTAGTCCACGAGTACGAAGAACCAGCCTTCGAAGCGTAAACGATGATGGGACCCTTGTGGGAGGAGGCGATGATGTCGTCGGAAGGAGAGTTGGAGTCGTGGTGCCACTGGAAAGCGATCTTGTCACCACCCTTCACAGTGACGGACCTGGAAGCCTTGGTGCCGGCAACGTTGCACTCCATGGCCTTGGAGGTGACATCGGTGACGGGGTTGTTGTTGGGGGGAGAGTCGATGTATCCACCGGCGGAGTTACCAACACCAGCGTCCTTTCCGTTGACGAGGATGTTCCAGACGGTGGTGTGGGCAGATGCGAGCTGGCTGGCAGCCGCAACGGCGAGGACCTGAGAGAACTTCATTTTGAGATTGTTGGAAGGTGGGTGTTGTAGAGAATGTCGAGTTGGAAAAGAATGACGTGAATAAGACGAGCAAGAAGTCAAAGACTGGAAGTGTGTTAAAACGAATGTGAGCGTCAAGCGTGCCTTCCCATGGATGCGCGATCCATAGCTCTTATACTCTCCTACATGTGGCTTCGATATGTTTCTGCCCCAGTCATTCACGGTGCTGAGTCAGTGTGCCACCGGATCATGACAAGTCGCTTAAGCAGAAGCAATGTTATTTCGCTGTTTTCTAGCGCCAGGAACAGGTTAGATGCACCGTTAGACGTCCGAGTGCCGTTGGGGACAATCGAGAAGCAAGTCGCGAGGCGTCGAGGTAGAACAAGCCTCGAATGCATACCCCTGGTCATGCTCCGCTCGATTACTTAAAGCGTCGAATAGCGAGTCGAAGACGAAAGACATGAAACGGAAGGATTCAAACACCTGTGGACCACGGCCAGGAACAGGGTGTCCCTCCGGGTACGCCCAACTCACCGGTAGTGAAGGACTTCATGCATCTCGCTGTAGTCATGGACTGAAGTCGTTATCATGGTGTTGTAGGACCATTTGTAGAAGCGTTACATTTTTCACAGACCTACATGACGTCAAACGAACAAAGTTCAACTGTTGCCAACAGTTTGGAACCTTTGGGAGCCGCTTCACCTCCTGATTCGGCCCTCCTGAAGAGGCGCAGGCAGCAAGGGCGACCATAAGGCCGGTGACACTTGCTGTTGTTTGTCGAAAAAGGCTTTCCCTGTCTCGCCAGAATGTGGAGCGATAACAGGATACGAGATTTGACAACGGGCATTGGAACGGGACGCCGCAGCCTTGCGGGATGTCGAAATTGGCTGCCGCATAGTAGTTTGTTTCAGCCAAGTCCGGCGGCTGCTTCCCCAACGTGAGCGAATCGTACGGATGGCTCGGCTGCGTAGATTTAAAAACCCTTGGACATCAAAGGCTTGACTTTACAAATTCCCGGTCCCATGGATGTGATGGTGTGAATGACAGCTGTGATTGTCAGCATGGGCCCTTGCTTGGTTGTTCCCCTGGCTGTGCACCGTGCACATCCGCGGCCTTGTACTGGGCTCTTCCTGGCTCGCCGCCCGGCCGCCTCCTCCAACGGCAGGGAAGTTAATGAAAGGCTCGTGTGTGGCTAGACCACGCGCTTAAGTCTCACGACTGCCGCCCATGAGATCACCGGCGAGATTGTGTTCTCCTGAACCTGCTGTGGCACCTCGGTACCGACGTTGACAGCGCCACGTTGTTCATCCGTGAACGTCTCTGGACCACGAGATTTGAGGCCGTGGAACGAGACTAATGCGCCTCGACTTCATGCTTACAGCGAAACGGTGTTGTTCTTGACCCTACAATGTCGCTTGCAGCGCGGTGTCTTACACAATAAAGAGTCTCGGTGCCAGAAAGATTAGGTGTTGAGACGCGGCCGCTTGGTACGGAGTCCGGACCAATATTCAATAGATTGAGGGTTTGGCAGAAGCAAAAGAGAGTAAATGACCCGAAGCAGATGCCGACGCTCTCCGTGGATACGGACAGGAAGTTGCAATCATCGGAATGTTTGCGAATGCTGGAGCGAATCTTCGTCTATTATGTGACTTGTCTACCCGGCAGAGAGCCCATTTGAGCACAATTGCGCCGTATGGTTTGTTAGAAAATGAGTACCGAGCTTGCCGTTACGATACGCTGACGCGCAGTATGTACAGATGCTGTGCGGCAGCCTGAGAATGTTCTTCTAAATAGAACTATCGACAAAGACAGCCATGCATCGTTAGGCATGACAGCATCGGGATGACATTTGTGTTCATGAAAGACTAGCAATTGACTCAGTGTGTTCGACCCGCTGAGCGAGACATGAGAGCTATTCGCCATCAGATCCCAGAAAAAGTGTCGCTGACTATGCTTCAGCCCCATCTCGCATCCAAGAACGCCGCACCATATCGGGACGCCACGCACATCAAATCAAACTACGACTCAACGCAGCCGTCTCTACCAACTTCTCTCGCTTCGGTGGAGACCCGCTTCGTGAAGAGCTTCGCTTTCTGTACCTCGTGCGCATGCTGTTCGCTATCGCTACTTGTAGCTCGACCGAATATAGATGACCCTCTGCCACTGCGCCGGCTCTGATCACTTCGTGTTAGCAAAGCATCAGAACGCTGACACGGCCCCATGTTAATGGGAACAAGCTCACGCCTTCTCAACCCCCTCAATGACTTCGATATCATTGTACGCCGGCTTTGGCGCGGACGAGTCCATCATGTCAACATCTTTATACTTCGAGTTGGCCGTGGTGTCATCTGCTACAACGACATCTGGTTCTCTGAAGACCGCTTGCGTGAGCAGATCGACCTTATCCTCTCTCACAAACACGATTCCCGTGCTTCCGGCAGCCAAGGCGCCCGATCCAAGTCTGAAGATGTCTTGTTCAGAGTAAGGCTTGACGGTCTCGTCGTTGTATTCACGCCAAGTATTGTTCTGGAAGTCTTTGATGTAGATCAAGTAGTGGCCAGAGCCGGTACCGCCGCGGTGAACGAATATGGCGTGTAGGCAATAGCCATGGTCTTGATACCCCCTAAATACAGTGTCGATGTCCGACTCAAGCTGGGTCATAGAGGCGCTGATTTCCTCGAGCTCTGATTTCAGGACTTGCGCTCTTTCACGTAAGTCCTCTGGCAAAGACTCAGGGGGTAGTGTTGGAAGCGGATCAAGCATCTGTTGCTCGACTCCCTTCAAATAACTCTCGACAAACACAGCAGTCTCCTCCACTGCGTTGGAGAGGTCTGTCTCCGCAATTTCGGTTTCTTGCAGCTCTCTGCACCTCAACGCGAGGCGTTGGAGCTCCTGCTGTTTTGCCCACTGCGCTTGACGCAATTGTAGCAGCTTATCTCCAGGCAACGACTTGGTTGCCTCGAGATAGCGGTCCAGATACAGAACATCATCCAAACTCAACTGAGCTGTGTCGCGCACCTGCTGCTTCTTCTCCCTGTTGAATTGCAACCGGCGGACATTGACAATCTGTATGGGAGCAGCTTGTGCAATATACTCATATTTACGGTCTCCGCCTTCCAAGTCGCTGAGACCAAAATCATCGTCGAGTGCGGCGTAGAGATGACGATCGCGTCCACCAGCGGACACCAAGTGATGGTTTCTGAACTCGCTCGTCTTCTCAACCTTGTCTGTTGTGTTTCGTACAATCGTCACATCGCTAAAGAACAGGTTCTTGATGAGGTCGTCCTGCTCGCCGTCACGCAGGAGGCCATCGCCCTTGATTGCGCATGAAATTAGATCCATGATGTTGCCCATGACTTCAGCAGCGTCTTGTTGCCTAGCACTTTCGGCAATATGGTCGTCCTTGGACTTTCCTTGTTCATGTGCTTTCGGCCGAGGAGGTATGGGGGGCGGTCGGGATGGAGGTGAGGGTTTGTCGTTCGATTCGTCGATACCACTAGCAGCCTTTACAGAGCCCTCACTCTTTGAATGATTACTGCCGCCTTCATCCCCGTTGCTCATGACAGTATCGATGAGCGTCACATCGTTATTCGTGGTTTGGGCTGTATTCTCGTTCTTTGTTACGTCCTTCTCTTCTTCAGCATCGGCTTCCGGGTCCTTTTGTTCGACATTGGGACTGTCTGTCTTGCACAATGCAAGTTCAGCAAGGTGCTTTGTTGGCAGAACATTATCGGTAGGAGCTCGAATCATCAGCTTGAAAAGGCTCTGTAGCTCGCGGACGAATTTTTGAGCTGTAACTACACGTTCCAGGGTGACAACTGCGCGACCGACTTTCTTTTTTGCTAGTGCTTCTGGTGAAGGATCTTGCTCGTATGCGTCGAAATTCAGGACTAGATCCCGCAAGGGCTTGATAGTGAACAGAAACTGGAGAACGCTGTTGAGATAGCACGTGTTACCGTTGTTGCGACAGCCCACAGGCCACGTCTCCAAAGGGAAGTCATTAACTCGTGATCCCGGCTCTTTGGGCTGTTCCTTTTTGTTGTTGTAATGCTGAGCCTGGTCTTGCTGGATGAGAGAGAAAGCTTTCTCCAGCTTAGCGATGTCGCTCGGCGGAGCGACAAGCATTGAGCTTTGTAGGACTGATAGGTCGACGTTTTGTCTGTCGGACATGGCCGAGATCTCGAACAAAGCATACGCTTCGCTCAGGTCCATCTCAGGTTCAGTCATGGTGCCTTCGTGCAAGAACTGCCGTAATCGGTCGCTGTTACGATGTTCGGCAATCACAGATACTGCTTTCCGCGCAGACTCCGCGCATGCAGGATTGTCTTGTGTCTAGTAGTTGTTAGCAATGGAGTTGCAGAAAGTTTGTCCACGACCCACTTTAATAGCAAACATGGTTCGCACAAAGTCATCGGGCTGCGAATGATCCAGTTCAAGCCATGACAAGGCTTCGTCGTACGTGTCAATCGATTCGTTAGCTTCTCTTTTGATCTCCTCACTTTGACGCGCGTTTCCAATGATGCGAAGGTGTCTACGAATTTCTTCGCGCTGTGGCGGGGAGATATCGGGCAGACGAGACCTGGCCTGATCAATGATAAACCTATCGCTGAGCGTAGACCCATGTGCTGGTTCCAATCCGAGCGAACGATAAGCAGTCTCCAGGTCGCGCCTGTTGGGGGTATCTTTAGACGCGAGCATGGCTACCTCGTACTGTAAGGAGTCGCTGTTTCGCCCTATGGCGATCTCTTGGAAGCATTCCAGATAATAAGGCGCATTATCTATGTCGACTTCGCTTTGCCGCCGGTATGCAAAGCTAATGAGCGAGTCTACGAAATCTCCGACTGCACCAAGACTTGCAAAATACCTGGTCTCCATGTCAGATACCAACTGCCCAAATTGAAGTTAGAGTTTACATACGGGTGATCCTCTTCGGTCGTACTGCGCGTTCGTCCTGCTACTTTATCGTCTATAAAACTGTGAGGGATGATCGACTTGAATTGTAGATGAACCTACAATCATGACAAGCCAGGATCATTTCGATATCGCCTTGTGAGGGGGCCGGGTACATTGGCGTGTGTCTGACGCGTTGACGTTCATCTTCTGGCACAGCTAGGATCATGGAGTTCAGTTCATATCTGGCGTCCTCGATGGTGGTCCTTAGAGACACCTCGAGCGGGTCTTGCTGTTGGTCGACCTTGGGCAGATGCCAAGCCTCGACGTAGCCTCCCTCCTCCTCTTCGCTTTTTTCACGAGTGTACTGAAAGCCCAACCTCGTCAGTATTGAGTCGCAGTCCCTCCAGAAGGTTTTCGCAAACTTCCTGTTCAGCAAAGGAACTCTCGTCTTTCCAGGAGCGGGCGCCAGCGAATCCTTCAGGAACGTATCCAGAAAGTCGGGTCCATCTACGCTCCGGGACATCGTCTCGCCATCGCGCTCCCCTATGAGACTGCGAGCTTGCTCGAACCTCCTCCTCAGCTGTGCTTTGTTCATCAACAACTCCTGGTCGTGCTCTGTGAATTGTGGAGGCCTGAGATCTATACGCACTGAGGCAGAACACGAAGCGGCTGTGCAGCGAAAGTTGAACGACTTTGGGGTCCGCTGGCTACCGAGTCCGTTGCTTTCCTCGTTGTTTGCGCCATCGTAAACGAAATGATGGAGCGGGTACTCTGGGTTCTGCCTTCCGCACGCTTGCCTCAAGCACCCTTGGTCCTTGAAGTTGACGGTGACATCAATGTGCCAGCGGCATTGCGAACAGTACGACGCAGACTTGTAGCACAAGGAGGAGTTCTTGCCACCGACCACGGGGAGGAGACACCGCTCCATCTTCCGAACGAGCGCATGTCTGCAGTTCCCACGAGGGACAGCGGGGATTCCGTTTCGGCTTGCGTTGTGCTCTGGCGGAGCGCTCGTTAGCAGGTTGCGGCCTGCGCGATCTTCACGGCGAGGGTCGTAAGTGAGAATATCCTGCAACAGCCGTGGCGCTGTCTTGCCTGTTGCAATAGCGGTTGTCAGCAATGAACACCATGGACGTGGGGCGGACCATACCAGGCGCCATGACGGATCGCTAGTAATGGTGTGGACAGCTGGAGGGTGTCAAAGGTTGCAGAGGTGAGTGCTAGTTATAGTGAAGGGCAAAGATGCGGGCACGATGCGGGCGGTGACAGGTATGGCGTCAAACGAACAGAAGGCGACTCGAGCAGGCGCATTGCAGGCAGCAGGCAGGAAGCGGGCGTTAGACGTTTCTTGCAGTAATCATGGTGCGTATTAAACACCAGACAAGGCTGTGAAGGATCTCGAACAACTCAAGCGCAAACTGCCAGCCTCACCCAGGAGAGTGGTGAAGCATGTAGCTTGTCAAGCTCTCAAGTCCTCAATTCTGCGACAGTACAAGACATGCATGACAGCGATGATGCAGCAGCCCACGCGCCCACCAATGCAGCCTAGCGTGCCAAGACATCCTCCCAACTTCAACGACATGGACGCTTAGATCGAGAGCTCTCAAGACGAGATACCCGCAGCCAGTCCGCCCGCCATGGCCGAACAACAGCCGACATACCAGCCTCGGGATGCCCTGCATAATACAGGCAACGCCATGCTCCAGACCACCCTCGTTGGTGCCGTCATCGCCGGTGTACAGAACACCCTCCGCAAGCAGAACGTCGGAGCCATGGGCATCATCACACGGTCGGGAGGCATACTCGCTCTTTTCGGTGCGCAGATTGCCAATTGGTAGTTTTGAGAGCTTCGTGGGGCTAATTGAGCAACAGCCGGTGCTGGAGGTGCCTACCAATTCACACTCGACGCGACCGCCAACCTCCAGCACAAAGACGACTGCTACAACGAGTTCTATGCTGGGTTCGCTGCTGGCGCGACCGCCGGTGTCTTCAGTATGTGTGCGTGAGCTTGCGGCAGGAACAGGACTAACATTGCTCAGAGCGAAGCCTGCCGTTCATGCTCGGTGCCGGTGTGTGCTTTGGAACAGCCATGTCGGCTTTCAGATACACCGCCGGACTGCGCGGCACCGCATCTGGTGAGCTAGACGACGAAGAGGTTGAGCGAAGGGAGGCTATGAAGAAGCTCCGCCGACGACCACTGTCGGAGACTCTTGAGCAGCTTGGCGAGGGTCGCGGTAAGTCTCTCACGAGATATCACGTGGTGACAGTCACTGACAGGTTTAGGTGTCTACGGTCCCGGATATGAGGAGAGGAGGCGACAGAGAATCATGGAGAAGTACGGAGTCGATGTCAAGGAAGCTCAGGCCTAGACGCAACACGCAACACGCAATACGCGATTTCTTTGGAGTTCACAACAGAAGTAGACATCGGGCCACAAGGATCGAGCACTTCACAGCAACTGTACATACCACTTGTTCCTAGTTGGAAAATGGCAATCGACAATTACATTCAGTCTCTCATTCGCAATCTGGAGATCCTGTTAGAGCTGTTGCCCGCAGAGCTCTGCGAATCTCTTCGCTATAGTCACGATTCAGTACGCGGACCGATAACGTTCATGGTCCTATCGATCGTCAATTGACTCAGAGCTAGTGAGATGCGGTATCATAGTAAACTATGATCTGGGAATGTACCACACACCAAAAACCGCAGGGCATCATTATTCCAGCGAGCTGCAACAACAAAGCTAAGAAGCAGTATCCTTACCTGTACCCTTGTAGGGGCCTTCGGCTGAGTAAGGCTCAAGATTGATTGGCCCAGCATGTTGTAAGCTCAATACCAGCACATTGACGTCTGTGTGGAAGTGCAAGCAGGGTAGAGTGACCTATCGAATATTCGGCTTAGGTTCAGACCCAAATACTGAAGCTCGAAAGCTATGATGTAAGTAGACTCAATGGTAACCTATGCACGTGCACCTCAGGAACGCGTCGAGATTCCCGGGCCCTGTGACGCACTGCGGGGTAGCGAGTGCGTCGGCCATACTATCCATCGACCATCATCGGCTAATGAGGAAACTGGCTGGCGCGTGAGCTCCTTCACTGTCTTCTGACCAGAAGCGGCTCGGCCGTCGATGATTGTTCCATGGCGCTCTGCATGATGATGCAGTCGATCTTCCCCGTCGAGCCTTGACGCGCCGGTCGCACTTTCCTCGCTCCAAAGTGCCCCACCATTCTGGTGGACATCCGATATATGTCGCGCGACCACGCGCTTTACGCTTTTTGATCTTACGTCGTTGAACGGAGCTGCAATTTGCAACATTAACACGAACTCGACTAACACCTAGCTCTCCGCTACAACCAGAGCTATGGAGACGGCCTCACAAACGCAAACAGAAGCTGATTCGAAAGACCGCTTTTTCCGATACTTTCGACATGAAGTCACAGGTAGCTGACGTAGCACTCCCCGTGAGGTCCTAAACTGACTCTGCAAGCTCTCCAGGAGCAAATGGAGCGTCTGAACGGTATAGCAGTTGGTGGCGGTGAACGCAACGACGCTGTAGACCACTGCCTTGCGGGCATTGATCGCCTGTCCCATGAAGTCAAGGATGCATCAAGCTACATTCCTGCATACGATCAGAGAACATATAGTGAGGTATGTCGCCTAACCAACTTGACCTAGGTCCGCGCACTGACAAGACCAGGCCATCAAAGCCCTCTCCGAGAAGCTGCAAAATATCCGCCAGGCCTTCAACCCGCCCAAGAAATTCGCCTTCAAAACCCGCAAAAACGCATCCGCAATCTCAATCTCCGACGCCGCCGAACTCGCAGCCTCACAGCGCCTCCGCGCCCCAATCGTCACCTCAGACACCTCCAACACAAACTCCTCCTTCACACCTACACCACTCGACCGCCTCTCGCCCGGCGAGCGCAAAGAGCAAGAAGCAGCCCTCCACTCCGCACCCACGCCCGCCCTCCCCTCCAACACAGACGGCGAAGCACACCGCCCCTCCTTCTCAGACGCAACCAGCATCCACATCGCCAATCACACAGCCCTCTCCCTCTCTGTCCCCGCCTCCGCCTCCCACGCCACCAGCTCCGGCACGCTCTCGAATCTCCAATCCTGCACTATCGACCTCTCGGCCCCAACAGCCCTCTCTCCCTTCCACGCCCTGTACCTCAAAAACCTGCGCTCCTGCACAATTGTCACGGGCCGTGTCAGCGGCGCAACGCACATCACCTCCGTGACGGACTCGACCCTGTACGTCGCGACGCGGCAGTTCCGCATGCATGGCGCGAGGAACGTGGATGTGTATTTACACTGTGGGAGTCGGCCGATCATCGAAGACTGTGTGGGGGTGCGGTTTGCGCTGTTGCCGGAGGGGGATGTTGGGGCTGAGGGGCTGGGCGCAAATATGTGGGATCAGGTGGACGATTTTGGGTGGCTGAAGGCAGAGAGGAGCCCGAATTGGGGGGTGCTGCCTGAGGGGGAGAGGGTGCTGCCTGTGAGAGATGGGGCGGGACTTGAGGGGTGAGGAGTCTTGAAAGGCGGTCCGGGGAGGGGAGGTGAGAGGGCTTTCAGACCAGCTCAGTACGCGATTCTCATAGTGCAGTAGAGCTGAGAGGGATGCCGAACTCAACATGTTGCGAGATATAAAAGAGCTTATTAGAGCTGACAGTAACAAACAGGATTCAATCACACCTGGCAGGAGATGTAGACCTTTGAACTCCATGTATTGATATCCAGTCAACCCCGATTGAATGCAAAAATGCGCCAATCACCACCCAACCTCATAATCAAACATCAGCATCAACTAATACTTTAATCTACTCTCCTACGCCCAAACCCAACCTCGATCCCTCAATCAAGCGCAGCACTACCCCGCCTGCTTATACCTATTCCTCAACTCATCAATCTCACGCTGGAACCTCTCCATATCCTCGAGGATACTGTTGGAGTCCTTGCGCTCTTCAGCGCCGCCCTCCGCCAGCTTGTCCTCCGCCTCCTCCCGCGGCGAATACAGCGCGTACTCACCTCCCCCCTCGTCGTCCGCAGGCGCATACTCGTGGCGCAAGGAATGTTCGCTGGCGCCGCTAGTGCGCCGGTTGTGGTCGAGACTCGTGCGCCGCAGGTCGGTGCTGGTGCGACGACTAGTGGGGGGTGATGAGGTCGCGAGGGCGGCGAGGGAGGGGCGCGGTTGGTCAAGGCTCGAGCGGTTGGAGCCTGGGCGGCGGCGGGGTGGGGGAGGGGGCGGTGGCATGCCCGTGTGAGAGCTCTCGGCGGAGATGATGCGGCTGTTTCTTTTGGAGGTGGTCCGGGGGGTGGGCAGTTCGGCTTCGCCTTCAAGAGTGCTTCTGCGGGAGGACGGGCCGTGCGAGGAGCCGGTTGTGCGCACGGAGGTTGAACGTTGCGGTAGCTCTGTGGACGAGGAGTTGGCGCTCGATGCGCCTATATCTGATAAACGTGCTCCATGTCTTGAGGGCGGTGGGGGCGGTGGGGCCTTCGTGCTTGCGGTTGTGGTCATATTGCTTGCGATTTCTCCGGGTGTAGGGTTTGCTGTTGAGACGGGTACCTCGCTGGAATGCTGTGATGACAGCGTCAGGGAAGAGCTGCTCCTCGACCGCTGCTCCACAGACGAGTGTCGTAGCTGGCTCTGTCGACGAGCCAAAGGTACGGGCGGAGGCGCTCTCTTCTGTCTGGAGTTCGAGCGACTCAATGGCGCCTCAATGTTCTCAGCCGATGGTGATGTGGGATGCCGTGTCTTTGCCGGTACATCGATGTGTGGCGAGTGTGAAGATGGCACCGGAGTCGGCGGGAGAGGCTTGCTCGTGTCTGACGCATTTCGCGATCTGGCCACGGGAGCAGGTGCAACTTCTGTTGCTGCAAAGCTGTCAAAAGACACTGTCTGGGGTTGTCGCGGTGATACAAGCTTGCCATGACGACTCGCTGGAGCAGGCGGTGGCTTCCTTTTCGATCTTGTCCTCTCTGGAATCAGACCAGCTACACTGTCCTCGTCTGAGCGGGCCATTTCATAGGATGTTCTCGGGGACTCGATGCCTGCCTCTTGCGCAGGCTCGAGTAAAGACTGCCGGGATATTGATGACGCGTCTGTGCTGCTGCCGCTTTCAACCACAGCTGCATTCGCAGAGTTCGGTGCAGTGTGAGGCTGTGGAGCCTGTCGCGGATATGGTTTGCCTGTCAGGAGCATGTTTTTGAAGCTCTCTACATCGAGGGATGCTCTGTTGTTGTTGCTGCTGCCGCCTTGGGCCGCGCCTTCCCGGTCCTCTCCACCTGCCCGCGATGGCTCCATGGATGCGAGCGTCTTCGCAAATGGGTTTGCGGGTATTACTGATGGAGATAATGCTGGATAGCTCCTCCCAGAGGCAGCATTCGAGCTTCCCATGCTATCCGGTGCCGCCATGTCATAGCTTCGTCCCGGCTCGCGAGTGTATGCTCCCGGTGATGGCGAGCTGTTCGAGTAGGGCGCAGGGGGTGTCGGTGTCGGCGAACCCGCATACTGAGCCGCGGGCAGCTGTGGCGCAAAAAGGGTGCGTGGAGAGTCATCTGGGCTTGAGATGTCCGGTTGCGGTGGGATGGAGATGGCGGTCGATTCTATACGAACATGCTTCTTTGTCCTGGGCCTCGGCGAGACGGTATGGGCAGGCACTGTGTAACCATTACTCTACTACTGCCAGGGCAATCTGAAACGCAATGCAGCGGCATACCATCATCATCCTGGATGCCAACCTCAGGCTTGTATGCTTCGGAAGTGATGACGGAGGCCCGGAAAGAGGGAGCTTGGTTGAGGGCGAGAGACGTTCTAAATGGATTCCCAGAAGACATGGCGCAGTTATAGACAATGCATTGCTCTACGGACAGGGAGGAGCTCGGGAGGAGCGGTGTGTGTAGTGCTGAACTTTAAGGTTGTTGCAGCTGCTTATGCTCGGGAACTTGTCGATCACATCCGCCGATTGCTTTGGCCGCAGATCTGGAGGGACAACGAATACAACCCCACCATCCCACAGCGCATTCAACTTGTGCATCCCAACATCCCACAGTGCCTGACAAGTAACGTTACTGACGGCAGTCTTGTATTCTGATAGGTCTCTGACGTGCTCCAATATACCATGCGACCGACAAACTCTTCAAACGTGCGAATCGAGTGCTCAGTCACCGTGGTAAGCCTCGTATACGACCCGGCTTACGGCTCACACTGCCCGAATCGTTCCTCAATCCATGTACACATGCCAGCCAGCTTCACTCCCAAAGTACTTGCGCGCAAGCTTTCCTCCACTCTCTGTTGGTTGGCTGAAAGCAGTGAGGCGCTTCTCCACTGTCAAACCGTACATGAAGTCGCTACGCGTGCAGTCCAGTAACCTGCGCGCTAGGCCCAGTTTCCGGAATTGATTAGACACCCAGATCCTTGAGATGCCAAGCAGCACTGTGTCTGCTGTTGTGCTCACAGAGATAGACGAGCTCTGACACTCGTCCAGGGTCTGCGTCTGTTGCTCAGCTGTCTGGTCCTGCGCCAATACAGTAAAAGCTTCCCGGATCCTTTCGGCCAGACATGCTGCCACGCACTTCTGGCCGCGGATGTAGAGATAGGCTTTGAACCTGTCGCATTTCTCTGCTGTTGATGCATCATCTTCAGACGATTCTGCAATCGAAGAAAACGTTGTCTGACTCCAGAGCTCTTCGTCTTCAATTGGCACAGCCGCCAGCTCTGTGTTGACAACCTTCAGCACGTCGCTCGCCTTGTTTCGCAGCGCAAGCGCATCTCTCCGCCCAACGACTGCAATAAAATTGCCCTCGCCTCCAGTCCAGATCTGCTTCTGCCGCAAGCGCTCGACCATCGCTTTCGTGCAGTCAACGCCGCCAAAGTTCATCGCGTGAAACTTCTTGTGCAATGCCGCGTCCTCAGTACTCGAAGGTATGTATTCCATGCCGCATGTCCTGCAGGTCTTGCGGTGCTGTCCCACTAGGTCGAGTTGCATCTGCACCATGCGCTTCTTCTTAGGTGGCTGCGGCTTGGGTGGGCTTCGCGCATGGTGGTCGCGTTCAAGCAGCACTTCAGGCGCAGAAACGCTGTGCTTGAGCTTGCGCCTGAATAATGAGAACACCGGCCGTCTCTTTGGGTCTGGTGAAGGTGACCTCTCGAGCGCTGGTGACGAGGGAGGTGAGGACGGGGTTGCGGGATCCGAGGTTAGGAGCGATGTTTGTGGACTTGAGCTAAGCGGCGCGGAACTTATACGAGCTGGCGATAGAGATACTACTGGCGATTTGGATGTAGGTGTTGAAGAAGGTGAAGATGTGATTTTGGCGTGCTCGACGCGTCTGCGCTTAGCAGGTAGTTCTTCATCGTAGAGCGGCCGTTTTGTCTGTCGCGAATAGGTTCTCACAGCTTTCCTAGCAAATCGTTAGCTGCGCTGCGATCCGAATCATGATATGCACGCACTTTGTGGAGGAAGTAAACATTATTGCGTTGTTCCATAGCAATGTTAATGATGTTTACACACGCGTCCTGGACGTGTCCGACACGCGCTAGAATCCAGGGTCCCCGCAATGGGCCTCTCACGTCACCAAAACCGTGCGCCATTTCTACACGAAACCGTGCAGAAGCCGTTTTCACTAGTTGCTATAAGTTCGAGCCGAAGTGGACACAATTGCAGTTAAGGCAAACGTCACGCCATGCAGATACGGAAGGTGGATACAACCGCACCATAGTGCTTACCGCAATGCTACCTAGGATCCTTTGACTCAAAAAAGGGCGCCATGCGATACTTCGAGTCCATGACTCAAGACACGACTCTAGAATATACATAAAACCAGGCCAGCCAATTGGTTGTGTATATTGCGTCGTCTGCTGAGAACAAGTCTTCGCACGGCTCACAATGGCCACTCAATCAACTCCTGCACACCCAGCCACCATGGCAGCACAACTCGAAGCGCAAGCCAGCCCAGCAATCCCAACCCCAGGAGCAGCAACACCAGAGTCGTCCCTCCCGGCCCCCATCTTCACCACCGCCCGCCTCCTCCTCCGACCTCTCCACCCTCAAGATGCCCCCTCGATGTCCCACCAGGCCAACAACCTCGCAGTCACGAAATACATGTCGCTCGGCTTCCCCTCGCCCTACACGCTCGACAGCGCAACAACCTGGATCGACATGAACCTGACCCCACCCATTCTGAACTGGGGGGTCTGTCTCTCGTCCTCTCCTGCGACGATAATCGGCGGCTGTGGGCTCAAGCCAGGGATAGACGTGCAGAGCCATGGTGCGGAAGTGGGGTTCTGGATCGGTGAGGAGTTCTGGGGACAGGGGCTTGTGACGGAGATGTTGGAGGGGTTCGTGAGGTGGTGCTTTGAGAGTGAGGAGAGTAAGCTTGCTGGACCGGAAGGAAGGAGGTGGACGAGGCTGTGGGGTGGGGTATTTGCGGGTAATATGGGGAGTATGAGGTGTTTTGAAAAATGCGGTTTCGTGAAGGAGGGGGTGTTGAGGGGCGCGGTGGAGAAGGGTGGGCGGCCGAGTGATTTGCATGTGTTTGGGCTGTTGAAAAGGGAGTGGGAGGAGAAGGGGCGAAGGGAGTGAGGGAGTGAGTGAGGGAGTGAGGAGAGGCGGAAATCTAAGGACCGCATTTTGCTATGTAGCTTTGTAGTTGCATAAGCAGCAGTTCTACAGGTGCGTTGTGACGTGCTCGTTTTATCACGACACATCTTTGGTCTGCATATTTGCTCTTTGCCCCTTTGGTCAGCTCTTTCGCCATCTCAGGTCCTAGCAGGTCTGACAGACTGTACACCGCAACTCGATGTCCGCGCCACGTCGTTGTCTTGAACTCCAGATCTGGACACTGTAGTCGCGGCTGCATATGCGGCACTAGCGGCGTGTACCAGTATGGTGATTTGTGCGTCACACCTGGCGAGCTGTGGGGATCGAAGCGGCTGCCAAAGTTGAGGCCGAAGTAGGACGCCCACTTCTCTAGCTCGATGGTGATAGCTTCACAACGGTCTTGGCAGTCATCGGCACGCGTGCGCAGACTTCCAAACATCAACACGGTGCTCACATTGTCCACAGACTCTATATCCTCGGTACGCGGACTCGCAACGGGAATCAGGCGTCCCCGGAACGACAGGTTCCAACTCAATCGATCCACAATACGTTTGCGCATCAATTCAAGAATAAGCTGCGGCATGTCCGCGCGCCACACCATCTTTTCCAATTCACCAGGCTGCATCTTGTCAAGAACGCGTGGGGACAGCATTCTCTCCCACGCCTTCTTCTTGCCGGTTTGTCGTGCAACAATCTCTCGGGCTTGGAAGTGCAGAGACATGCCAAGATGGGCATCGTCCGTTGTTAGGGAGACAGGGAGCAGCCATGGATGGCCGGTTGTGGGGTGTGGGCGCACGTGTAAGGTGGTGAGGAACGCGGATGGCAGGCAGATTTGATTTGCGCGGCATTCGCGAACAGGAGAGGCGAGTGCATGTGCTTGGAATAGTTAGGAGCTGCAAATATTGAGCGTGTGTGCGGCCTACCAAACGGGTTCTCCCACAGCTTGCGCTGGAAGGGTGTGAACTCTGCCAACTTCGGCTTCGCTTTCTTCTGCTCGTGACGAGACCGACTATCCAGCACTACAGGGTCCAGCAACGGTGGCAGCGGAAGTTCCTTCCTGCCGTCCTTTCTCTTGCGGAATGTGCGGTGGCCATTTTGCTGCGTAGGTCCTAGATCGCTGCCTTTCAACGGGGTAACATGGGAGGCGACCCTGGTCTGGTAGTGGGCAGTCGAGACGCCCCTAGCTCGGCTCGAACGTAATACCAGGCGACGGGTCCATTGGCCTGGCATCAGTGGGGAAACGCGGACGCGGAGGTGTCGTGAGGAAGTGCAGATAGCGGCTCCGACAGGACGGACGCAACCTCGGGAGCTAGTCAACTTGGCGGCATGGAGCTCCAGTAGCACGCTGGGTGAGAGCTTCCCAAACACACACACATCATGGCGACTTTAATACGGAGAGCAGCGCGGCCGAGCGTCTTCACGGGACTATGCAGGAATGGCACGCGGTCCATCTCGAGCCAGTTCGGCTTCCCTATTGGCTACGCGCCTCTTCAGCAACAGCATGCTCCGCGCGCAGCTGCACTCCCAATTCCCTATGTTACCGAGACAGTTGTACGTATGGTCATGTTCTTCAACGCTATTCGTAGCTGACTATGCAGGGTGGAGGGTGGAAAACTTCTGACATCTTCTCGCGTCTGCTCCAAGAGCGCATCATCTGCCTGAACGGCGAGGTCGAGGAATCCATGTCCGCTATGATTGTCGCCCAGCTGCTCTTCCTTGAAGCCGACAACCCGGAGAAGCCCATCTCACTCTATATCAACTCGCCTGGTGGCAGCGTGAGCGCCGGTCTTGCCATCTACGATACGATGAACTACATCCGCTCCCCGGTGAGCACAATATGCATGGGCCAGGCGGCGTCTATGGGGTCATTATTGCTGTGCGGTGGAAAGGCAGGGCAGAGATATATTCTGCCGCATGCAAGAGTCATGATTCATCAGCCGAGCGGAGGATACTCAGGAAAAGCGAGTGACATCGCTGATCATGCGAAGGAGATCCTGAGAGTGAGGGAGAGGTTGAACAAGATCTACCAGACACATTTGACCAAGAAGAGGAGCTTGGAAGAGATTGAGAAGTTCATGGTCGGTGACTACTTCATGGACGCGCAAGAGGCGGTAGACTTTGGAATCGTTGACAAGATACTGGAACGAAGAGAGGACGTAGGCAAGGATTAGAGAGGTAGAGGTGGAGTTGATAAGCGCAGACAGGCAGGCTGCCATCCACGGTATATCTTGATGTGGAATACGAAGACATGTATAATCAGACACGCCGTCTTTCAAAGTGAATATGGAAGTTCTAGATAGGCAGCGGAAGGCAGCCTCGAATGGAACTCGAATAAGAGGCCTTTTGCGCACTGACATGATGGATCGAAACGACGACAGCACTCAACATCTACACAGGTCTGTAAGTATCTGAATCGCTGTCATTCTTGGTCAAGCAAGACTTCGATGCCCGCGTAACGCTCAATCACAGTCTTTCCCGGAAATAGACTTTTCATGGCAGCATGCGCGCGTTGCTACTCCTGCATCTCTCCTTCACCTCGAGGCTCGTCGAGAGTTACGCGCCGCTTAACCCCGCAGTATCCCTGCTAGCTCGGCCGTGCCACTGCACCCGATTTGTAACTTCTTGCAGTCCTGTCGTCGCTGATAGCAAACAACCCTCTCCTGCCTCTCGCCGTTCGTTCGCTTCTTCCTTAACGCAGACTCGGACGCAAGCTTGGATATGGTGGGCTGACCATCGCTGTTCCTTCAGGATGGACATCTTCATCCAAGATGTATGTACACTCTTCCTCAACACAATGCTTTGCTATGGCAATCCCACAACGCGAACTCCAAGCAGTGTTTATCTCACTGTCCACGATAGGACAATCACAGATCATCACCTGCTAACAAGTCCTGACACGGCTAGGTTCCAGGCGACATCAATCATGTGCAGCTTCGAGTCTTTCTTAAAGACAAGTTCGCACGGTTCGACATTCTTGCCTTTGATGTATACAAGAAGACAGGTAATCTGTGGGCGATCGCTACCGTGGCAACAGAAGTGAACGGCACTCGCTTCATCAAACATTTCCAGATGCAGGAGAAACTGCTATTCAATGGGCGCCAGCTCAGGTGCAAGAAAAGCAACAGAAAGTCAGAAGCACTCAAGATCATGTCTCTCCTAGACAAAGAGGATGAGATAAGAAAGAAATCGCTCAAGTCATCGCTGCCCAAGCCTCGTTTGTCCCGACCGCACTTCGACTTTGCCAAGATGACGACTGGTGTGTGGAATTACAACAATCTTGGTAAGCTGGTCTTTGACCAGAAGTATCAAGATCATCGTCACGGCACTGTGATCTTCGGCAAGACAGCACTCGTCATCTACCTCAAAAGCCAGAAGGGCGCTGCAACAATGATGGACTGCAATTGCAGGATCGACATCCCATACGGCATTCTGGAGCATACGGTCCCCTCAACTTACAAAGGAGAGCAGCCTTCCTTGATGCTAACTCTCAAGTCTCCACCAAAGATGTACAGAATCGTCTCGGCTGATAGCCTGCATCTTTATACTGGTCTAGATACAAATCCTATACCGCAGATGCCAGATATCAGTGCGTTGATTTTGGGACTGACACCACAACGTGAGCGAGAACGTTCACTACACCGAATTTGCGGGCTACAGAGCTACCACGACCAGAGTGCCGCGCTGTGTATGGTGTACAGGGTACAGTTCCGAGACATCGAGACTATGACACTCGCTTGGAACTTTGTCCAGGATTTCGCAGTCTCTGGCATCGATCTACGGAGATCCTTGATACCACAAGTCAGGACGCAGACCATCGAAAAGGATTACAAAGCCCTCGAAACCGCCCTTATCAGCATTGTCGGACCACTTATCAGTTTTGGGGTTGCTTATCAGTTGATGGCCCTTGTACTTGAAGGCACAGTAACGCCTGCGAATATGGAACAACTGATACCTGGAGTTTGTGATCTCACCAGGCGCCATGGCTCTGCGATAACTGCTGCTGGCGTTAGTGCCCTAGCACAACAGATTCCAACCCCGACCCCACATATCAACGGAGACGAGTATCGTACAAAGGCACTGGTTAATATGATCGAAGCAAACATCATGGAAGCACAAGCGGACTCCAACATCGTCTCAAACACCTCAAAGCGTAGAAAGCATCAGCATCTTGCGTTAACGTACAAAGCTACCGTTACCCCGACCGGTATTGTTCTTCGAGGTCCTGAATGGGGTGTAGCGAACCGAGTCCTTCGCAGGTATGCGAAACATACTGAATACTTCATGAGGGTTTTCTTTGCGGATGAGGACGGCCTCTCAGTCTTCCATGATCCAAGATCCTCGCAGGAAGAAGTTTATGCACGATTCAAGGATGTACTTCGTCATGGAGTCACTATCGCTGGGCGCACATTCGAGTTTCTCGGTTTCTCTCACGCATCACTGCGATACCATGCAGCATGGTTCATGGCTCCATTCGAAGAAAACGGGATCCCGGTGCGTGCAAAGGACGTTATCCAGTCCCTAGGTGACTTCAGCAACATACATTGTAGCGCCAAATGTGCAGCACGCATTGGACAAGCCTTCAGTGACACTGTCAATGCGATCCGTGTACCAGACGACGCGTACGTCATCGAAGTAAAAGACGACGTCGTCAGAAATGGTCGTACATTCTCGGACGGCTGCGGTACGATCTCTGAAGCTCTCTTGCAGCGGGTTTGGCGTTCCTTGCCGCCAGACCGCAGGAGCAAGAGGCCAACAATTCTTCAGATCCGTTACCGAGGAGCGAAAGGGGTGGTCTCACTAGACAGCGCTCTGCTTGGAGAGCAACTTCACATTCGCAAAAGTATGACGAAATATGTCGCTCGCGAAGGCTGGCGAGATCTTGAGCTGTGTGGCGCGGCATACAGACCTTTGAACATGTACCTAAACCACCAGTTTATCAAGATCCTAGAAGACCTTGGAACACCATTACAGAGCTTCTTCTCCGTACAGGATGATGCTCTCGAAGCGTTGGAGATGGTAGTCCAACATCCTCTCAACGCCGCCTCTTTCTTGGGTACGTACATATATTTAACTACTACACAACCGTACACTAATTATATTTCACAGAGCAAGCAAGTACTGGTGTTCATGCCAAGGTCCCACGACTCATCCAGCTCATGCATTATGTTGGGCTGACATTCCAGACGGACCAGTTCTTGACAGATGTGGTCGAAATCGCGGCAATGGCAAGCCTTCGAGACCTAAAGTATCGCGCTCGCATCCCGATCGAGAAGGGCTGTCTCCTGTACGGGATCATGGACGAGACCAATACACTAAAAGAGGGCGAGGTATACATTGCAACACAGCTCCCAGACGATCATGGTGAGTGGCAAAATTGTGTGATCAAGAATGATCGCCTCGTAGTCACGAGGGCACCAAGCCTCCATCCTGGCGATGTTCAACTCGTCAAGGCTGTAGATGTGGAGCGCAATAACCCTTTGAGAGAATTGCGCAACTGCATTGTCTTTTCGCAGAGAGGCCAGCGAGATCTTCCCTCGCAGCTCAGCGGTGGAGACCTCGATGGTGATTTGTTTCACATTTTCTGGGACGAGCGACTTGTGCCCCGCTTTGCTCACCCTCCCGCTGACTATGCGCCAACTCCGGCTCGAGATCTTGGGAGACCTGTCCAGGTTGACGACATTGTGGATTTCTTCATCGAATTCATGAACATGGACTGCCTGGGTGTTATCTCAAATAAGCACAAGATCAGAGCCGATCGCAAGCCGGACGGAACTATGAACGAGGAGTGTTTGATGCTCGCCCAACTTGCATCTGATGCTGTTGACTTCAGCAAGTCTGGCGTTCCTGTGAGTCTTGAGCCATGATTATATCTTGACTGATATCATCACTAACCATGTCGGTCCTTAGGCCGATATAAGACAGATACCTCGCGGCATAGACCATATCCGACCGGACTTCATGGCGCCTGGCCGCAATCTTGTCATCAATGACTTGGGTGCCGCGGAGCTCGAAGAACTTGAAGAAGATGATGTAGATGATCCAGACAGTCTCAGTATCCTCGATCCTGAGAAGTCTCAGTGAGTGATGTCTAGTCTGTAGTCTATTATCTGCTAATCCACATCGCAGAATTCGGTACTATAAAAGTACCAGAGCGCTCGGGGAGCTATATCGCAGAATCGACGAGAAGAAGTTCTTCACCCAGATGAGGGACAACTTTCAAACAATCCAGCAGACTGTGTCACGTGAGACGCTCCTACAGAAACTTGAACGATACGTCGACCGCGAGACATTTGGTATCCAGTGGACTCATCATTATGAGTTTGCCATAGAATTGCGAGAAGAGTGAGTCATCAGCAGACACATGCATCATCCATCCACTGACCTCAATTAGATACGAGGATAACATGATTGACATCATGTATTCAATGCGACCGCACCGTGGACAACCTTTGACCGAACTAGAAGTCTTTTCCGGAAACATTCTCGGTAAACATGACCGAAAGCCTACGAGGCACATGCGCGAAGCCAATAAGGAAGTTCAAGAGCGATTCGATCGCGACGTGAGCGATACTGCTAGACGCATAGTCCGCGGCGATGGGGAGTGGGAGGGTGCAGATGATCCCGAAGCCTTGCCGCGTGCGATCGCTTGCTTCAAAGTGAGCCTGGAAACAAAGGGGTGGGAGAACCATGTCATGTTGAGGAGCTGGAAGTACGTCGCTGCGGCGGTGTGCCTGGAGCAGCTGAACGTGTACAAGTATGGTATGCTGAGGCCGTTGTGAGACAACGCTGAAGGCAAACGGTACGAAGGAGGCACTCAGTGTGTATACAGGTGTGGAATTTGTAATATGTGCCTAGAAACGCACACGCAGTCAGGACGAAGCAAAGCTACGTCTACGCATAACAGACTACCCCCACAAACTATTCCCCGTCCTCGTCCCCCGCCTCGTTAATCTCCTCTTTCTTCGGCCTCGCCTCCTGCTTCCGATACAGCGTCGCCAACTCCTCCGCCTCGGTTGCCTCATCGATCCCCTTATCTTCCCTCACCCTTAAAAACCTCGGGAACCTTGTACTCAATCCTCTCTCCTCACTGACAAGCCCAATAGCAGCCGTATACGTTGGGCTCAGCGTCAGATCCGCAAACGCCACCTCCCACACCTCCTGCGGCTCGAACCACACTGCGGGCCATCCCGCGCCGCCATTATACTCGACATAGTGCGGTTTCGCACCTAACGTAGTCGTGCTGTCCGGGTCATCGGGATCGTATTTCGCGCGATTGGCTTTGTAGAAGGCGTCAGTGAAGCCGGACATGCATTTCGTGACCGCGTCCAAGGTGCCGGTGCTTTCGTTGCGGATCGCAAGGAGGATAGGCGACCACCATGCTGCTTTCCTGCCGGAGCCGTGGAACGCGGCGATGGGGATCAGGTCCAGGGTTTCGGAGGTGGTGGAGTAGTCCTTTTTTACTTTGAGCCATGAGTCGAGACGCTTGTCAGGTTCGTACGTGGAGAGGAGCGCTTTGCGACGGCCGGATTTCTTGGGCTCGTCCGCGTCGGGTATCGAGTCAGCGGAGGCGGCTGTAGATTTCTTGCCTTTGGGTTTTGAGGGCTTCTTCTTCTTGGGCGTCGGTGGGAGGGAGGGCGTGCCGTCTTCGTTTAACTCGTCAAGTAGGTCGGGGTTGGGCAAGTTATCGAGGACTTTGACCATGATGCCTTCGCATTTCAGCTCTAGTGAGCTCTTGAAGAAGTCAGATACAATTTCTGTGTCGCTTGATGTTGCGTCAAGGCTCTTAACCCATGTGAAATGATGTGGGATCTCGACAAAGAGGCTGCGTAGCATGTCTCTCCTTTCCCTAAAAGGGCGGTTGAGGAGCTCTTCGCCGTTCAGATACATCAGGTCGAAGGCGAACAGGCAGACGTCGATAGTGACAGCGCCGATGACGACGTCCTTTCGAGCGCGGTTGGCGAGTGTCTGGAAGGTCTTAAGTTCGCCGGACTCACGGTCCACGGCCACGACTTCGCCTTCAAGGATAAAGCTCGAGACACCCTCGCCTCTAATCTTCGGTACCAGCGCGACTAAATCCGGATACTTGTCCGTCATGACTTCCAGATGTCTCGAAAAGATAGTGACCTCTCCCTTATCGTCACAGTGTACTTGTGCTCTTTGCCCATCGTACTTGTATTCGCAGCTGAAATCTCGCCCTTGAAGTTTGGTAAGCATCTCGCCCAGGTCACGAGTGATGCTACCCAACATGGGCCTGAGCGGTATGTGCAGAGCCAGTCCGCATCGTAGCATCAGCTCGTTTCCGACACCGATCTCCAACAGCGCAGGTATCAAATCGTTGTAGTTCGGTCGTCTAGCAAAGGATGCTTTGACAATCTCCTCGTTCCTGCTGTAGATCTCAACAAGCTCCTCCTTCTTTAACTTTGTAAGGTCTTTAGACTCGCGGGTTTCGAACTCGGCACTCGGCGGTCTGGATAGCAAGAATGCGCGTGAGAGAGCGATGAGCATAGTCGTTTTGACTGCGCCTATTCTCAAGTGCTGGACTAGCGTCCTGACAATATAACGACTCTCCTCCGCCCCTCGTGCATCTTGTATAAGCCGCTCGACGATCCTCTGTTTCATCTCCACACTTCCGTTGCCCTTGCTGTTTGCGATCTTCACAAGGCAGTCGAACACACTCTTGATAGTCAATGGCTTTGGTTTGCGCAGCGTGAAGGACTGCCGCTTCTTGGCCTCAAATGCCACATCTCCAGCGTCCCCATACTTGTTGTTGAGTGTTCTTAGCCCTGCATTATCCAGACCACAAACCTTCTTCAGTGCCTTCGAGATCGCTGAGCCACCCAATCCAAGCTCAAGGTCGATGTACGGGGGTGATATCGAGTTTGTCGCAAGCCATACTGCGGGTAGCAGACTTTCTGGGTCGCTTTCTATGATAGTTCGCAAGAGGTTGACGAGTGTGTCTACGATTTTTATACGGCTGGTTGTGCTATTGATCAAAATGAAGCATCGGGCCAGCAGCGCATACGTCGCGCGCCCACCATCAACAGACCAATGCTTCTGCAAATCAGGTATATATTTGTAAGGTTCGAACTCGAGCGGGCTCTGATCGAAGGGTATGTTCGCGGTTATAGTGTCTTCGTCGGTCGCGGTGGACTGTAGCGAGAGCGTATTGGATTTTGGATTCAACGCCACGGAATCCATGATAGGTAACGAGGTCACGGTGGAAGTCGGATTTGTTTCATCTTGTTCTTTACTATCACTGACTCCAGTCTTGGCTGGTGGAGTAGGATCTCTGTAGAGGTCATTCCAGCTTGAAGATTCCTTGTCTTTTGGAGGCTGTTGTTGTGCCTGTTGCGCTCCACGAGCTTCCTTATCCCATTCTTCCTGCAATCCTCTGGCATACTCTTCGTCTGTCAGGTTCGATGGGTCCACAGAAAGAGGCGCTTCTGGTGCATTTGTGGTTGTCGCATCGCTCGCAGCAGCTGCGGCTTTGGCGGTTTGTTTGGCAAAGAAGAAGTCTAATTTGCGCACTGGTTTGCTTGATCCATCGTTCTTCTTGCGACGCTTTGATGGGCTATCCATCGTTGACAGATGAGCAGGTTTGTGGGATTTGCGGGAGTTACTGCTTCGGTCCATTCACGTCCATGACGTACCCGAGGCGCTTGGACCAAGTCGCGTACGCGTAGTCACATGGAAAGCTGCTTAATTTCACGTTCTTCTACTTGTCGAAATTATTGCGTCTTTTGAAAGCATATTCCTTTCTCCTGACTCTCTCCCCTGAATTTCTTGATTTCGATGAAAAGTCATCGCCATCTTCCAAGTTGACTTTCGGCCGCTCAGTGACCCCGACAGTGGTTGTCCACCTCGTGACTCCTCCAGCAACGCTCCACCAGAATAACTATTTGCAAGCGCCTCTTCTCAGTCATCGTACTTGAGTCTACCAATCGACTCGCGTGACTCAGAGTCTGGATCCCGGTAGTCGCTTCTGTCCATATCCCATCGGGTGCGCTTGACGGAGTACCTGTCCGCCCGTGGGCCTGTCGGAGCCTGAAAGTTACCCCAGATGAGGGTTGACGTATCATCCTGGTCTCGAGTAGGGTCTTTGAATGCACTCTTGAACTCATAGAGCTCGAATTTGCCTCCACGGTCTGTGCCACCCTGCTGGCCGCGCATCTGGTCGCCCACATCGTACTTGCCTGCAACTTATGATTAATTTGTGAATGGCAAGGATAGTAAGAGCCTAAACTCACCCAGCAGCAGGCCAGTATCGGTGTGAAGACCTTGAATTAGCGCACGTGCTGCTGCGAGCGGACATCCGGCGACCTCTTTGCGCAGAATTTTGGTGGCTTCGTTGAAAGTGCACACGAGAATGGCCGCGAACTTAGCATCTGGCTCACTATACGCCACTACCACGTCTTGACACATGTTAGTATAGGCATATGATGGTCAGGAAGGATAACTAAACCGTAGTATTTGAACTTCTCCGATCCGTAGAGAATCTTGGCATTGCCTAACGCCATTACACGCAACTCGTGAAGCAGCTCGAGCTACCAAAGTCAGTATCCGTCATTGAGTGTCAAGCAGCTCTCGCTTACTTTGTTCTGACTGTTCAGCCAGCTACCATTCGAAATGCTTGTCGCGCCGTCAAAGCTTGCAAATCCATCCACACCGACCGATGCAGCTTGCACCATTAGCTCGTTAGCATCATCCATGGTTAGAGTTGTCGTATTGGAGCGCTGCTAGAAAGGTCGTTGTGGTCGATTTTGTCTGTCTAGTTCAGAGCTGTAGTGAGAAGTACGGTGTGTTGATTTATAGAGCAAGACAGACGCTAGTCATCTGCCAGTACCCATCACACTCAGGTAAAGGTAGCAGACAATATTTTGACAAGTGACCTGGTGCTTTGTTTTGGACGGTGGCGAGTGAAGAAGCGAATGCACATGCGACAACATGTGCAGCCTGTAAGTGTAATATCCACGAAACAGGCCAATCTACCGGGAAAGATTGACCTTCTGTACGCAGTGCTTGAGTTGAGCGCAATTTCCTGCCTGCCTATGCTCGTCCCTGCTCCTCTGGCTCTGTTCTTACGGTCTCACTGGCACAATGTTACCGCACGCATGGAAATCCCAGCAGCGACCGGAACGACCTAAACCGATGCGCTGTATGTGGTCTCAAATGAAATATCAGAAGTGCGGAACGATTATCTGTTGCATTGCAGCGCCTCTGTGAAGCTGTAACTGCTCTCGACTACACAACTCTCACACTTTAGGGACCTCGCTGACATTTCCTTGGATGATGTCGCTCATGATCCTTGCCTTGCGTTGCTCTTCCTCTACGCTGTCAACGTCCTTGAAAACTTGATCCATCTCTTCGAGCGACTTTCCGGCGGTCTCAGGAATGACGAAGAATGTAAACAAGAATGCGAGGCCACAGAAAACGGCAAAGAACGTGTATGCGCCGTAGCCGGTATTCTGGATGAGAGGAGGAGTGATGAGACCCTAGACTATGTTAGCAAACCCCGTTCCAGAAATACCAACATTTTGATCGACTTACGATAATGAAGTTGTTGAACCAGTTGCTGCAAGTCGACAACGCAACACCTTTTGCCCGCAAACTTGATGGGAAAATTTCTGACGGCATTGCCCACGGGACAGGCCCCCAAGTTGCGCCGAAGCTGAACATGTAGAAGAATAGGAACGCCACTGCGACCCATCCTTCCGTTGCGTAGCTCGCCCAGCGACCACCGAACTTGCCCACAAGCACCGCGATAATCAGATGGCAGATGAACATCAGTGCTGCGCCTATGAGCAGCAAAGGGCGGCGTCCGAAACGGTCCATTGTCCAGAGCGAGGTGATGACGCCAACGAGTTGGGTGCAGTTAATGATACCGGACAGGAGGAGCTGCATCTCGTAACCTTGACCGAGTGTGCCGAACAGAGATGGAGAGTAGTAGATCAGTGCATTGATACCCACCTAGACACTTGAGGTTAGCTATATCATCGCAGCAATGCAATGAGTCAGCACTCACGAATTGTTGGAAAAACATGATTCCCACACCGACAACTGTGCGCTTCCAGCAGCCACGGCGGAAACAATCACCCCATGATGCGACCTCAAGCTTGAAATTGCTGGCACGGCTGCCATCTTGCAAGTCAGGGTGTCTCTCGCGGTTGACTTCCGTGGTAAACGCAACTTCGGCGCGAATCTCGAACCACTCTCTGTATACCCTGGAGTCTGTAGTTGGCAGACCGCGCAACTTGGCTAAGACTGTAAGGGCCTCATCATCGCGGCCTTTGCTAGCTAGCCAGCGAGGAGAGAATGGTAGGAAGACAATACCGGCGACAAGAATAAGCCCAGGGATCATCTGGATGAGGAAAGGAAGTCTCCATGACCATTCACCGGCCATGTATCGGGTACCATATGTTGTCCAGAAGGCGATGACGATGCCGAAGACGATGCTGAATTCCTGGAGGACGAGGAGTGTGCCGCGGATCTCGGGGGGAGCGATCTCAGATATGTAGAGAGGAGAAATTGTTGCCAATCTGGACGATGTCAGTGTCTGGAGTGCATCTAGGGGACCGTTATAATGCTTCACTTACGCGCCAATACCCATACCGCCAATCAGCCGACCAATTGTAAGCATTGCATACTCAACAGCAGCAGTCTGCAGGATACTTCCAATTGTAAAGACGATAACAGCCACAACAATCGAGTACTTTCTGCTCAACTTGTCTGCGAGGTAGCCGGCAAACAGAGCACCAATCAGTGCTCCGAGTTCAAGCATGGCAGTCATGAGGCCCTTCCAGAAGCCCGCTCCCGATGCTGTTTCTGAGACTCGGGGGAAAGTCTCGAGGAACTGGTCCATGACTAGAGTGACAGAGACGACACCCTGATCATAACCCTGGCACCATTGTTAGTGCTTGCTTGACGTTGGCCAGTAAGGCGCAAGCTGGGGATTCAGGTACTCACAAACAGTAGACCTCCGATGGTTGCAAATGTCGCGCACATGGCAACATAGGGGTTCGAGAAAATTCCTTTGAGCCCTGTACTCGAATCAGTCATCAGCCATCACTTGACATGAAAGCCGTCACATCATGTGGCAAGCAAGACTTACCACTAGGTCCATAAGGTTCCCTCGCCGCACTGAGTAAGTCCGCACCCTCGTTTCGCATCTGAGGGACCACCTCGTGGTGAAATTGAGATGGGGCCGCATCGATCGCGTCCGCCTTGGTTTCTTTCGAGTCTTTGAAGGTCGACATTGCGCAACTACCGATAGTGGAAGGAGTCCAAGCTAATGGATAACATCTATATAGGAGGTGCAGACCCGAGCTCTTATAGAAGCGGTACGCGCACGGCAGTGACTAGCCGTAGGGTCGTCAGCCAAGGTAGTGCCTAGCGCGGTATTGAACTGTGGTCTAGCTGCCGAGTATGGGGTAGGAAGAGTGGAGGATGGGCAAAAGTCGTGAGCTTGATTGGCTGTGTGAGCACTCGGCCGGGACGCAGCCGAATCAGTACGTCAGTTGAAGCAGCACGTGAGCGGCCTGTCGAACATGCTCGACGTCTTGGCTTTTCGGAACATGCGTTTCAACCATGGGCGATGTGCACGGATGTGAAGAGCTGACGAGATGTTTCTATGGCCCCCACGCAAGGACAGTCCGGACCTTGGAAGAATCCAAATTGCTCAGTGACAAGATGCTCGATCGGTGTCGACGTACTGTGTATACATCAATAGAAACAATAACAAGGATTCAACAGTACTGCTCTTGTGGCCTTTCGCATCTCTCCAGACTGCACAGACGCTGATGTTCAAGATTCTCCGCAACAGACGTCATCGGCCATGATCGCACCGAGCAAAGACCGCGGTGACTGATTTCTCCACCTCTTGACCCCAGAGTGTCGCACGTAACCCCAATTCCCCAGGATTAGGCTTTCGCATCGTTCCGCGCCGTTTCTGTCCCCTGGTCCTGCTCTGCCCAATAAAACGGGCCAATTCATCGTCCTTCGAATGGGGTGCTTGATGCTGCGGCAGGATTTACTTCATGAAGCCGATGAGGTAGCTGCTAATCGGTTAGCGCTTACCGTACCAAGCACTGGAGGAAGGAATCGCCGCAGACAATGCAGCTATGGCGACTTAGCGTAAAGAGCCGCAGCAATAACGCCCGTTAATACAGAGCCTCATTGTAATACCCCGATGCGAGGCTCGCGCGTCTCTGATTGGTTCCGTTCCCTGTGCGAAAACCTCCTCCGAACACCAAAACCTCCTCCAGTACATCCTTCGCCGACAACATGCAGTCAGCATGAATCGGCCGACAGGCCATCGGATCGGACATTTTGCAGGGCGTAAGGCACGTGCGTACAAGTAAATCCGTCTAGATAACATTACGACATTGTGCTCTACAGGAAAAGCACACCCACAGTGTTACCTTCACCAAAATAATAATAGACATAATATCCATATGTGCTAGAAACGCGTTCCTTCCGTGAACATACCGATCCCAACCGAGACGCCAAATAGTGCAGTTCCACATCGGCTCTGGCTGGACTACCTGCATATGTTGAGGAAGTTAGGCTCAGGTGGGCATGCCCATAATCGCGCTCCATCCATTGTCTCTGCCTCCACCAGTGCCTCTTCCTGCTCCTGCACCAGCTTTGCGGGTTGCCCCACCAGCAACTCTCTTCGGCGGTGCGATAGCGACATTAGTGCCTGTCGCTTTGCTCGACGCGCGTTTTCTCACTCCCGAGAAGCCGCCTCTGCCAGAGCTGCCACCGGACTTCCTTGCAAAGCCTTTCTTCTTTGGGCCAGATGATGAGGCCCTGGGCGCTCTTTTCGATGCGGTAGCTTTGGAGGCCGCTGCATTGGCACTTATAGTCTGAGTGAGCCGAGTGTTGAAAGCCTCCACCTCTGGGTCAAGACGCTGTGTGAAATGATGACTTCGGTGAAGACTCTCTTCATCTTCACTGTCGCCGTAGGAATAGTCGCTCTCGAAATCCTCAGCAGGCGGTGCAATATCGTCATCGCTGTCGAGGCACAAGTCTATGACTTCTTGGTGATTCGGATCATAAACCTGCTCATCGTCTTCCTCTTCATAGTCTTCATCCGAGAGCTCTTCAGCGGCCGACCGGCGCCGAGGATCGTGCTTTCGTGGAGCAGGAGCAACGCCACCACACATTTCCCTCGTGTTGTTGATCAGGAGCATGAATTTCCGACCATATCGGTCAACCATTTCTGGTTTGATTCCGGGTATAGCCTTCATCTCCTGTTCGTTCCGAGGCAGGCAAAGGCCCATTTCTCGAAGGACTATATCGGAGAAGATCGTCTGACGGTGCCCGTTGTTAGTCATGAGATCCTGCCTCAATCTCTTTGCGCCGTTCAGGAAATCATGCAGTATATCCTGCTGCATGTCATCGAGTCCGACCATTCTTTGATCTTCAGTGATGGGCTTGCCCAGGCCCTTGGCTTGTTTGGCCGCACGTGCTGGTTTTGCGACTCGTACCTGCGCAAATTCATCATCGAAGTTCTCGGGATGACGGCTGCGGCTTTTCTGGTCACGTGCAGGATGTCGTGGCTTCGCAAAGTGCTCGTGATCGCTATCAGAGTGCTGTTGCTGGTATGCATAGTCCTGGATCTTACGCTTCGTGGCGCGGACCGGAGAAGAGACATTGGTAGATGGGTAATCTGCCTGCTGTTTCTTGGTCGGCTTCTTCCTGGCAGGTGCCTTGGTAGGGGACGCTCGAATTTGCAACTGCAGCTGCTTCCGTTTGGTCTCATACTCATTTCGTGACGTGGCAGGCTACACCCGTTAATGGGTATTATCAAGGAGGGGAGACAGACGTACGTGGAGATAATTGGTCGCAAAACCGACCTTGTTAATAATGCTCTCTTCCTTGAAGGCTCTGGACTCCAACAAGGACTGAAAAATTCGCTCATTGTCCCCACGCTCTAGACCAGCTCCATAACCCCAGCCATATTCCTCAAGACCGCTCTTCTTGATCTTGGCGCTTTTGGCGCCTCGGAAAGCATCGACACATTGATGCATTGTGACGTTATCACAGTGCACCTTGCTGACGAGCTTGAAGGCCATCGCGGCATAGTCAGTCAAATCCTTGATGACAAAAGATGCATCCGAGCGACAGTTGTCGCAGGTCTTGTTGCATTGGGCGGGATCAAATGGCTCACTGAAGTAGCCTAGTACTTGCGCACGGCGGCAATCGGCTTTGTTCTCGCAGTACTGTACGACCGTGCGTAGCATATCGTGTAGACGCTGTTTTTGTTCCCTGCTGCCATCGCCCTCATCGATCATCTTTCGAAGCATTCTGGTGTCAGCGAATTGGTAGTACAGGTAGCAGTCAGACCTCTTTCCGTCGCGTCCAGCACGCCCGGTCTCTTGGTAGTAGCCTTCCAAACTCTTCGGCATCGTATGGTGAATCACATAGCGTACGTCGGCCTTGTCAATACCCATACCGAAGGCGATTGTGGCAACGATGACGTGGTACTGATTGCTTTGCCATTTCTTCTGAACCTCCGATCGCTCATCAGCTCCCATGCCTGCGTGATAATGATACGCGCGAACACCGAGGTCTGTGAGCTTCTGCGCTACATCTTCGCAATTCTTGCGAGATAAGCAATAAATAATGCCAGACTTGCGAGGGTACCGCTCCTTGATCAGATCTGCAAAAGTGTTGACTATGCCCTTGCCCTTAGGCAAGACCTCATATGAAAGGTTAGGCCTGTTGAAGCTTTGAGAGAACATATGCCCGTTTTCGATGCCAAGATTGGAACGTACGTCGGCACGTACAAGCTGTGTTGCTGTGGCTGTGAGTGCCATAATTGGCACTCCTGGAAATTGGCGGACCACGTCGCCCAAGGCTTTGTAATCTGGACGAAAGTCGTGGCCCCATTGACTGACGCAATGTGCTTCATCGATGACGATACGAGCTAGATGTCCCTTGTTATACAATCGTTGAAAGGCGCTGATCATGCGCTGGTTCTTATTGAGCATCTCTGGAGTGACGTAAAGGAGTTGGATGAATTTCCCGGGATCATTCTCCTTCTCCAAGTAATCCATGATTACTTTTTTTTCGTCTGAAGGCGTTTGCCCGTTGATGAGGCAAGCTTGAACCCCAAAACGAGTCATGGCAGATTGGACCTGATCCTCCATCAAACTGAGAAGGGGTGACACCACGATGCTCACTCCACTTGTTTTCCCTAAGCGAATGACTGAAGGCAACTGGTAGCACAAAGACTTTCCGCCTCCGGTAGGCATGAGAACAAAGCAATGTTCTCCAGCCAGCGTAGCGTTGATAGCCTCCAGCTGACCGAGTCGGAAGCCTCGCAGCTGAAATTTATGGATAAGTGCAGCCCTGACTTCCTTCGACCATGGATGGTGCATGCCAGGCACGCCCTTACCAGGTATGCTGATTGTCGACTTTCTTGGAGAGAGCGGCTTAGGTTGACGACGGTTTGTATTGATTGTGGTTTCGCGAAGAGCTTCTCGTGAATGAGCTGCGGCGTTAGCCCTATCTGCTCTCCAATCGAAGTGATCAGCATCTTGGTTGTCCATGTTATCCATCTCATGGATGAGATCCTCGTCATCGTCCAGCCCAAATTCATCCTCATCGTCAAAATTGGCAGCGCTTCCGGTTGTCGCGGCAGGAGCAGGGCCCATGTGCTCAGTAAACATGTTCTCGTCGTCACTAAAGTCATCGTCACCGAAGTCCTCGGCTGTATGGTACGAATCATTACCACTTGATCCGCGAACAGGTATGTGTTCAACGCGGAAGTGATGCTGGACGTGCTTTTCCTGGGCTTTGTTGGTCACCCTCGCAGCAGACTGGGACGCAGTATCCTGATCACGAGCGAATCGTATGTGACGACTTGGGGACCACACTCGTTGGTTTGGGAACTGCGTTTGCGGGATGTGGCTTGGTCCTGAATCCACAGCCCTTTGCTTTCGCCGAGGGCTCGCTTGCGTGGCCTCAACTACCACGTGGTGTGGCTTAGCCTCGACTTTGATAGCAGACTTCTGTGACGCCTTGGAAGCTGCTTTGGGTTGTTGTATACCCGCAGCAGCAAGAAGATGGTGTATCTGTACCTCTATGTCTTCGAGTGACTTGGAGACCGACTTGAGTGCTGCGTAATCCGTCTCATTGTAGATGCCTTCCTCGATGTCGTCCTTCACCTTTTTCTTGAGGACATCCCTTTCCATACAGACCTCATCGTGTTGCTTTTTTAGAGCCGCGAGTTGTTCTACAGCAGCCTTTTTGGGTCGCAAATGTTCCAAATTCGCTTTGACATGTGGATTTGGCTCATCCAGGCCTACTTGTTCCACAAATGCTGTCTTCGCTTTCTCCCACGCGATGACTAAAGACTGAAGATGTCGCTCGCCTCCTGGGTCCAAGAAAAAGCGGATGGCCCCATTTATGCTTGCTTTCTGCTCTTTCGATAATTCGGAGGAAGAAAATATCGGTTGTACGGGCGGGTGAGACTGCGACTTATTTGGAGATGTCATTTCCTTGCGAGACGACTGCGTTGTGTCCGGAGTGGGTATTGAGCATTGCTTGCCTTCGCAAGGACTTTGACTCCTGGTCGGCTTGCTTGGCGATCGAAGGGGTAATTGTAAGGGCACAGGTGGCTTCGTCGGACTTCGGCTCGCAGTATGTTTGCGCGTGTGTCTGGAGGGCGAAGATTTGGGTAGGAGATCAAGCTCCATAACGTCCAAATCACCAAAGTCTTCGTCCTCTTCTTCTGAGTCCAACACTGCATGGCCAACGCGTCTGGTTGTAGGTGTTCGTGCGTCTTCAATTGCGATCATGTTCTTACTCGGTGAAGGGCTCCTGGCTTGTCTGCCAATCTTGCGAGCCGGTGTTGACGTTTCTGAAGGGACAGGAGCCAATGACTTTCGTTTGCGACTTGTCACAGCCATCTCTTCGCCCGCGGAGGACCGTGTAAATTCAACGTCTTCTTTGCCTTCGCCACTCGCTGCTTGCTGCTTCTGTTTCTTACTCAGCGCGATGGTCGAATATGGCGGAGGCGGACTGGCCGGGACTGGAGTGTTCGGCGCCACAACAAAGTCGTCAATATCGGGAAAGTCGTCCATCATAGGATCCGGGCTGAGTATTGGTGGTTCGTTTACCGGCTTGAGCGACATCTCTCGAGCTAGATCTTCTCTATACTCGTTACTCTTTCGCTTCTTGCCCTTTTTCAGCTGATTTAACGAGGGATTTTTGTCGTCCCCTGTAAGGTCGATTGCCTCCACATCAAAGACCTGCACGCGAGGCTTGCGCGACGTTGATGGCTCAGCCGCACTCGAAGAGCCCTCCCGAGTGACCCACGTGGCCTCGCTGCAACCATCTCTCGAGGCGCGACCATCTCTCGAGGCATAACCATGCGCGTTGCCGTCTCCTTGCAGCTGTCTGTTGATATTGGGGGTCGAGCCATACGGCGGTACGCCGGCTAATACAAGCCGGGGTCTTCCGTTGCTCGGTGTTGCGCGCAATCTTGCCATACCCTCGTCTCCTTCAGTCTCGGGCGGTATGTGTATGTCCAAGGTCCTGGTTCGAGCGAGGGTGCGGGGTGGTGGGCGCGGAATGAGAGGCGGCGGCGCAGTCGTAGGTTGCTCAGTTGGTGCTCGTTCATCGCCTGCTGCGATCTGGTTCAGGATGGGGAACTCGTCGGAACAGGTATCGACATCGGTATTGTCGTCAGGATTGTAGGCAACGAGCGGGACAGAAGGTGGGACGAAAGGCTTCGCAGCCAACAGCCAGTCAAGATGCTGCTTAAGGTTGTTCTGAGGAGGCATTAGAGCCGCTCATGATGGTACAGCGATCCTAATAGTCCTCAACACGTCCGCACGCGCCGTGTCACTGAGTTCTGAGTACTGCGGTGGCGGTAGTCATGATAGACTGCACTAGCGTTGTTGTGGATTGGGGCAAGACGGAAGGCGCGTCGCGCTAGCACGTGATGAGCCCCACATGTCAGCTTGAGGAGTGGCAGTACTTCGCGAGACAACGACCTTGCTACTTCATTTAGATAGTCGCTTAGTTTTCGGATTTGACCACAAATTGCGACATGCGGCTCAGGCGTCCGATTCAGAAATCATGCTACACTAGTCATAATTGCTCTGCATCAAACAAGTTTACCTTCGTGTCTTCTTCCAACTCATCTACTTTCACACTTGCAGTCTCTGCATAACACCTTCCCATACGGTAGTTGGGTAGAGACATCTCATATATCAGAATGAGCTCAACAGACGCGGCCTCGCTGCCAATAATGAATGCTGAAACGGATTCCCTCAACGAACTCTCCCGCGCGATTGCCAGCCTACACTCCTCACCGCCACCAAAAAATGTGCTTCCAGCCCAAGAAGTCCTATCCGGTGCACGCTCAACTCTCAAGCAAAGTCTTTCAGAGAATGGTCTCGGCCTCGAAAATACCATCCGTCATTTGACCGAAGACCTTGGACCAGCACTCAACGCCTCTTCGCGGTCAGCAAGTTACTACGGCTTTGTGACAGGCGGTTCCACACCCGCAGCCTCTCTTGCTGACAATCTTGTCACCCACTTCGATCAAAATGTCCAAGTCCATCTGCCAAACGAAACACTAGCGACAGAAGTGGAAGATCGTGCCCTTACCCTACTCTGCTCTTTGCTGGACCTCTCTCCTGCGCAATGGCCCCATCGCACTTTCACCACTGGCGCCACAGCATCCAATATTCTTGGCCTAGCATGTGGCCGTGAGTACATCATCGCCGAAGCCAGTGCACACCGCACCGCTGCTGAGGTCAGCGTAGGCGAACATGGTATTGTTGAAGCGATGCGTCTTGCTGGCATCGACAACATCCAGATCCTGACTACTGTTCCTCATTCATCCCTCAGCAAAGCAGCTTCCATTCTTGGTTTGGGTCGAAGCTGCGTCAGATCGATGGGTCGGTCAGACTCACCGCACAAATTCGACATGGACATGCTTCAAAGACACCTTGCTCTCCCTGGCGCCGCAAGCATCGTGTCCATATCTGCATCAGAGGTCAACACTGGTCTGTTTGCGAATTCATCTTTTGAAGAAATGCAGTCAATCCGGAAGCTGTGCGATATGTATGGTGCATGGATTCACGTAGATGGCGCGTTTGGAATCATGGCCCGCCTTCTTCCCTCGACACCACGATATCAAGCTATCAAAGACGCCACTGCGGGTCTCGAGCTTGCCGACAGCATCACAGGCGATGGGCATAAGTTGCTCAATGTTCCATACGACTGCGGTTTCTTCCTCTCCCGGCACCGCGCACTGGCAGAGCGCGTCTTCAAGAACCCAAACGCAGCGTACCTTGCGGCTGCAGCTGATGATAACGGCATCATGAGTCCTCTCAATATTGGCCTAGAAAACTCAAGGCGCTTCCGTGCACTGCCAGTCTATGCCAGTCTTGTTGCGTACGGGAAAGCAGGGTACAGAGGCATGCTCGAAAGGCAGATTGCACTATCTCGTGGTATTGCAGAGTACATCCTCGAGAACGATAGCTTCGAGCTTTTGCCTCAATTGGAAGGTTCCAAAACGGGGGCTCTAAACAGTGTCTACATAATCGTCCTCTTCAGAGCAAAGGACGAGGAACTGAATCAGCAGCTAGTCACTAGAATCAAGGCAGGTAGGAAGATATACGTCAGCGGAACGAGTTGGGAAGGCAAGCCTGCGTGCCGATTCGCCGTGTCAAACTGGATGGTAGATGTGAGCCGAGATCTATCCGTCATCAAGCAGGTCTTGCAGGACATTGCTCGAGGCCAGGCCGGGGCGTAAAACTTATTTGTTGGTCATGCCTTACTAAAATCATGGCCTTCAAGTTTGCTCAAAAGTCCGCACACCGATAGCCTAAGTGAGACTCCGAAGCTATGGGTAGCTCTCTTCGGGTAGATGACCAAGCCGGCAAGGAGTCATTGATTTGTAGCGCGTGGACAGTAACAAAGTTCAATACTCTGTAGTCGTCGGTAATCCAACCTTCACATAGAGAGGATCTAAAAGAGACGCTCAGCTAGCTCCATAAATAGATACCAAACCCTTGTTCGCATCTCAGGCAAGGCTTTCAAAGCATCGTACAAGCTGGGTATGGGTGTGCTGATGAGGCTGAAAGTCAGACTAGTTCATTTGCGGCTCCCCGCACAGCGAACTTCGGGGCTTAGGCCTCCTAAATGCTGGAGTCTACCACGTGTCTACCAAAGGAATGCCAAAAACGCGGTACTTTTCGAACCCGACGGCTCTGCACTGAGCTAGAGCAACGCTCCTTCCTTTGTTGGTAACGATTGTTGGGCTTTGTCCGTCGCGGTACCACGATCGTATTTTAGGGTCCAGATCCGCGGCGCCAATGCCGAGGGCGATGCTGTTTTAAGCGCTTAAGCGAAACCCAATGATCTGGGCAAGCCACACGGTGGGGATACGAAAGGCGAACATGGGGGAACAGAGCTCTGATCGTCAGCAACCGGGCACATCTTTGGTCTCATGCAACTGTCTAATAGTTCTTGCAGCTGGTGAGCCCCAAGGCAACGCTCGAACTTGTACCTCGCTTCTCACGATCCCTCTCGATCAGAAGTTGTAGAGCTAACAAGCTAACGAGCTACCTAGGTCACATTTCTGCCCTCAGGCTACTGCTTACGGTGATAAGCGACATTTTGGAGATCGAGGTGATTGGATAGCACCTAGCCTCGCTTTTCTCGTACTCTTGACCTTCGAGAGCAGGGCTGAAAATGCCATGTTCGAGTAGACAACGGCTAGCTTGGGCCAGCCTACGCGGAGCGGCTGTGGATCCCGGACTCGCTACGGGGGGCTGGCCACGTCGGGCTGTACAGCCTGGTCCCTTTATGTACAAAGAAGCTCGGTTTTTTTGGCCGATCAGTTTCCATGATGCTTTCACTCAATCTTCAGTGCGCGCTGCAATTACTGTAGAATGCAACTGAAATTCAGCTTTAATAGCCTAGAGAATAGAGAGCGGCGAACATTGCATATCTGCGCGGAGAATCTGTTGTGAGAGTTGTAGCCAGCTTAGGGATCTATTGTTCCCCCAAACGACCGCTCAAAAGAAACGAGCTTCTTCGTATTCAGCTAGCAGAGACGAGATCCAACCATTCAGCGTAAGGAAGAAGTTTGACTTGCTACAGGATACTGACAGGTGTACGAGCCGATGTGGCCAAACCATGTATGATCGGCCATGTCCTGACGATCAGCTTTCACCCGATTGGCTGATGAAGACTCCTCGCCGAGCTTGGCAACCCGATATGGAAAAGCAGAAGGCCGCTATTCTCGACGTAGGCGAGCTGCAAAGCTTGGCTTCGCTAGACTAGGTGGCTGACCGGCCGAGGCCTTGCAGACGCCAGCGCGGCGAGGCGACGCTCGACGAAGAAGTATGGTCTTTGGAGAAGACTAATGGCGAGGATGCATATAAAGAAAGTGTGCTCTCCGTTGAATTGCATCACACCCTCGCTATACATTCGCTTCAATAGACAGGTCTGATTTCTTAGCATCTGGACTATCAATCGTTTATTCAAGATGCTCCACAAGCTCATCCTGGCACTGCCTCTTCTCGGGCTTACTTTCCTCGCCCTTGCCAGCCCGTTGGAACAACGCGAAGCGACACCGGGTCTTATCGACGATCTCTTGAAAGGTGTCCTGCCCCAAGTCGCACAGCTTATCAAAGATGTCCTCTCTGGCTCAAAGTCTGGCATCGACGACTTCAAGAACAACAAGCCAGCCATTTGCGTATCGGCCATTGACCAGTGCTGTACTTGTAAGCCTATCTCGGCTTCTGCTTACGACTAACACTAACGCAACGTGAAGGGTACGATGTCTCAAAAGAGCTCACTGGTCTTTTCTTGCAGGCAGATGGTCAATGCAACGACAATGCCCGCGCAGCAGTCCGCTTTGGCTTTCACGACGCCGGTTCTTGGGATAAGACTTCTCTCAACGGCGGCGCTGATGGCTCCCTACTGATGGACTTCGGCGAGGAGACGCGTCCGGAGAACAATGGTCTGCAGAATGTTCGCCAGGTGCTCAAAAATGTACAAAGAAAGTACAAGGTTGGCTATGCCGATCTTGTCCAGTACGCGCACAATCACGCAACCATATCCTGCCCCAAGGGTCCTCGCATCAGGACTTTCGTCGGCCGCAAGGACGCAACCAAAGCTGCGCCAACAGGTCTGCTGCCTGACGTCCACGACTCCGCAGACAACCTCATCGCACTCTTCGAGCGCAAGGGATTCTCCGCCCACGACCTCGCTGCCCTCGTCGGCGCGCACGCCACCGCAAAGCAGCGCTTCGTCGACACTACCCAGGCCGAGAAGCCCCTCGACACAACACCAGGTTAGTGCTAATTACTTTACACCTACTGAACTACTATATAACTAAGTACTTTAAAGGCACTTGGGATGTAGAATTCTACAACGACACGTTGAACCAAGAGATCAAGCCCAATGATAAGATCTTCGTCTTGCCTTCTGACAAGGTGCTGAGCGTGCACCCCAAAGTCAACGACGAGTGGAAATCCTTTGTGGGCGACCAGAAACACTGGAACGAGGACTATGCGAAGGCGTACATCAGAATGAGTCTGACGGGCGTTACGAACTTGAAGGACTTGAAGGACTGCACAAGGACACTGCCTGTGAGCCGACCGAACTTTAATCCCCCCAAGTTGCAGTAGATGGCAGGTGTTTTATTGTGATTTGCGTTTTATGATACCCTCTCAACCTAGATAACGACATAATGACATGATGAAATAATGATCGCCACCTCGCATCCCGTTTTTCACGTGCATACGAAGGATCTCGTTCCTTTTGACCGACCAGATTTACGTGCTCCCTCAAATAACTCTCATACGTGCGCTGTAACTACTGCAGAATACAATGAATTTATAAAAATCCTAGACTGATGAATAGGGAGTGGTCAGCACCACAATAGCTGCGACAGCAGATGTGGTAAATTGTTGTAGGTGTTGTAGCCCACTTAAGGATCTTCTGTTCCCAGAAACGATCGCTCAAAAGAAACGAGTGTCTTCATACATATATGGAACATTGATGGCTATTTGACTGTGCTGTTTTGGAGATGCACTGCAACCGGATCAACAAGCTAAGCAGCGGTCGGCACTTTCTTCGCACCTTCTACGCTTTCCTTCTGTTCCTGCAACTTGTTGAGCCTCTCCTCTTCTTCCCTCTTCATTCTCTCCTGAACTTTGACTCGCTCGGGCACTATCCTCTGTCTCTCTGCTGTGATCTTCCAGCCCTCAAGCCTGTCTCTACCCAGAGCCCGTAGAGTCTTGCGCTCCACCGCGCTGTAGTTGCCGTCCTCCCTGTCAAACTTGAATGGGTCCTTGATGGATACAGGAGGGTTCGTAATGACTCTCACGTTCCTGAGCATATTGTTACTTGCACTGTGCAGCATCAGCGGGTGCAGCAAGAACACATCTCCCACCACGCCTGTAACCTCTACAAATACCTCATCTGGCATTTTCTTTGCAAGATCAATGTACCAGCTCAATCCCTTCTCTTCCACGAAGTGCGGGTTTGCTCTCCGCGGCGTCATCCGCGCACTCACACCCTCAGGATTCTCATATAGGTGTTGTGCGATATGTGGGATAGCAGCAGGGCAGATCATCGTTCCGCCACCGCCAGGCACAATATCTGACCACAGTGGAATGACAAGAAGTGCTTGTTCGGGCGAGTCGAGGTAGTGCACGAAGAAGTCGCCGTCAACGTGCCAATTATCCAATTCTTGCGGCTTAACGATCTTATTGTGCTTCTCCGGAGTTCCGAGATTCACGATGAAGCTGTCTTTCCAGAGCGTGACTTCGGAATCGGCGTCAATCTTATGCGAGCCACCAAGCAGGCCGCAGATTCCGCCCCAGGCGCGAGGCGCGAAGTCAGCAACATGGAACTCCTTCCAATGCGGCATATTGGTGCGTTCTGTGTGCCTGGAATGTGTTAACTGCTGGACCTATGTGCGAGCGAACAAGGGACTTGACAGACCATGTCGAAACGTCCTTTGGGTCCATACCCAAGCGCGTCCAAAGGTTGGACTGGAGATCGTCCGCCTGCTCCTTTGTGAAGCAGTTGCTCAGCTTAAGCCAGCCATTGTCTACGAAGAAGTCGATTTGCTCCTGGGTTAGCTGATACTGCTGCTCTGCATCTGTCATGTTTGAATCTCGATTTCAGCTTTTTTGAGACAACAAATTCTATTCGGTTTTTTTGTGTATAAAGCCGGATGCCAAACTATAAGCAGGCGTATATTTAAGCCATCACTCCATGCAGCACGTGCAGCCAGCATCGATATGCCCTCTGACTACGGCTCTTCATCCCTTTTAGCCGGTGGATGGAACTAGAAACTCCAATGCGGACGGGGCGATTCACTGCGGTCTGCCCAATTGCGGCGCTCCGTGAGAGATAGCATGACAGCATCGCTGCGTCCGCGGGACCTGAGGGCGGTTATCTGAGTAATTCAAGGGCGCAATTGCAGTGGTGGGAGGGCACTGTGTAAATCATTGACTCGTGTTTGTCAGCACGCAGCTGCGACCCGGGTATTTGGGAACAGTGTCTTCGGGTATACCAGGGAATTACGATGCGTTCTTGTAGCTAATCCTCTAAACTCGAGGCTGCCTTTCCAGTACATGCTCAAATGGTCAGAGCCTTCACCGCTGACTATGACTGAAAGCAGGGTGGTATCGCTCCATTAATTTGAAGGGCTCGCAGGTGCCTGTATGTATCGTGAGCGAAAGTGTAAACGAGATAAGTTTGGGCGCAGTGAGGGCTCAAGCTTCTGGTGTCGGCAAGTGCGGGGCCACGGCCCACAACGAAATACATATACATAAGTGCCGGTACAAGAACCCAGGTACCGGTTGATCTGTCATGCGCGGACTTGCTAGATCCACCAGAATACTGCACTGGTCCAACGCATGCCAAAAATGTAGCAGCCATGGTTCAGAATGGCCAGGCTTGCACTCGTCAGCACTTGTACCTTCTAGACTCGGGGACCCAGCCGCGAGTCTCGATGCATCCACGCCCTGTGATTCGAGCAAAGCGCTAGGCTGCATTCAAGCAAGACAAAGCCTGTGTATTAGTCGAAGATGCGCATTCATTCAAAGTATTGCGTGACGTTCATATGACATTACTATGTACGTATCCAAACTCCTCTGTTCGTCACCGTCGTGCTTCGTTGGCGTTTACATAACAAGGCAACACCGACGACAGCGCAAAAGAAAGGTTCGTCAAAATTAGTTCCCGGTCCACCAGACATAGTTGTCAGTCTCCTCCGCCGTGTCGTAGACAAGCTCAGAGCTGGAATTAACTGGGCGCTCGGGGAAGGAGTTCGCAGTGATCTCCCAAGTCTTGAGGTCCGAGACCTGGACAGTCGAGTTCTCACCAACGTAGATACCGAAGTTGGTGCTATCAAGACGGGCGGGGTAGATGCGTGTTGTTAACCAGAAGCGGTCCTGTCACATGTTAGAGAGGTGTTAGGTAGCATAGTAAATGTGTAACTCACGTTGATGTAGACCTCGACGAGAGAACCGTCGACGAAGACATCCATGTGCAGCGACTCGGTGGTGCCATTGGCGAAGGTGTAGGGGTAGAAGTAACCGATCATGGTATAGTTGGCGAACTGACTGATAGTCGATGACTGAGAACGGTCCACGTTGACAGTGTAGTTCGAAGGGTCATAGTAGATGTGAGTGTACTCCTCGCCACCAGCGCTGGCTGCGATAGTGACACCAGCAGGGCCAGTGCAGTTGCTTAGGGTTACGGCAAGCTCCATGTGAGCGCTGCCTTCGCCAACAAGCATGCTGCTGGTCCAGTTGGAGATGGCGTTGATGGAGCGCTCTTCGCCGCGCAGGGCTTCGACCACATCGGGAAGAGGGCGAGCTCCCAGAGTGTAGCCAGTGAAGGTGCCATTACCGTGCTCAACAACACGAGTGTTACCCTTAGTGGTCAAGCCACCATCGACGTTGACGAGACCGCGAGTCTTGATGACGTACATCTCACGAGGCAAAGCCATAGCACCTTGGTAACCACTCTGGAGGAGGCCAAAGTTGTTGTTCTCCTCGTTGGCCCAGCCCCACTGGACTCGGCGGTTGTTCTTGGTGTCGTTGAAGCTAGTGACAGCGTAAAGAAGGCCGGAGTCAATGACACCACCAGAGACGGGAGTGAACTCAGCTGATCCGTTCTCGCGCCTGGTGACCTGACCCTCGTTCCACAGACCCCACTGAGCGCGAGGGTGCCAGGTGAGGTTGCCACCCTCGGTACCCATGAGGACGTAGTAGTGAACGTCGTCATCCTCATCGGTCAGAGAGAAAAAGTTCGAGACCTCGAAATTGAAACCATAGGTACCTGTCTCGAGCAGCGAGCCGAGAGTTTGGTTTGGCTTAGGCTCCCAAAGAGCGCCAAGGAAGGTCCAATCCGTGAGGTTGGACTGAGGAGCGGAGTAGAAGGGGATACGACCGCCTCCGTCCTCGCCCTTGATACCTGAGCCGAGCACCATGTAAAAGTGAGGCTCGTCTTGCCCCAAGATAGCATCCATCTCAGGCCAAGGCTCAACAAAGGGATCACGCCAGCCGGTGACGTTCCAACCTTCAGGGTGATCAGAAAGGATCGGGTTGCCCTCGTACTGCTCCCAAGTCTCACCACCGTCGTTTGAGATCACAATGGCCTGCTTCTCTGTGCCATTGATGTAGGGAAGGGCCCAGTTGGTGGGGAGATGCTGGACTGCAGTGTAGAAGGCAATGAGGGTACCATCCTGCCCTCCTGTGAGGTTGTATGGCTGAGCAGAACCACTGAAGATACCAAGGCCATAATAGGAAGAATTTCGGGAATCAGACTCGGGTCCTGTTCCAACAGACTGAGCCTGGTCATCCTCCCAGCCTCCAACATCAGTCCATGTTACAAGATCCTTAGAGGTGGCGTGGCTATATGTGTTAGCGCGAGGGGTTTCAAGTTGCTGATCCGGACCTACCCCCATGAGATGTTGCCCCAGTTGACATGGTTAGGGTGCCATTGGTAGTGTAGATGGTATGTGTCGGTGGTAGGATCGTACATCATGCCGCAAGGGTCCTACTTTGGGTGAGCTTGAAATCGAGCTTCTAGTATTTTGATGTACATACGTTCAACCAACCAGCTGGAGAGGTGAAGTGATATGTAGGACGCCATCTGTTGAACAGGGTGTTATTGCCCATGCTCGTAACCATGTCCGCAGTGAGAACATCTGGGCCCAGTGAGGGTGCAGTTGTGTTGGAACCAGAGCTTGAGTTCTGCGCAAGGGCAGACCCAAGCACGTAGCTTAATACAGCAATTGACCAATGCATCTTTGAGCTGTGAAAGGCTGGTTTGGGGGCCACAGGTTGGGAGTCTCAAGAGCTTTATGTAGTCCTAGGGCCGAAAGATTTTCCTGATCAGAGACAGGCATACGACATGCATCATGTCCCCGGACATAGAGCTTGGACACAGACCGCCCGACCACCTGGATCTGGATCTGGGCTTTACTCATTGTACATATGGCTTAGGCCGGGGATGCAGTAGTATGTCATAGATCATGGAAGATCCCCACAAACCCCACAATGGATGCAAGCGTTGGCGTACATCATCGTTCTCGAACACGTATAGGAAGGCTCAAAACCAGCCTCTGTCTGCGATCGGAGCTGCTCACGGATGGCGCGGTATTTAGCAGGCTTCGCAGTAACGGAGAACCCTCCGCAAAACTTGAAAAGCGCGCTCCGCGTACAACGGCGTCAGTGGAAATGTCAAGATTCGCCCGAGTTGAGGCCTTTGCGATGGAACGTGCCCCAAAATTACCGTAAAAAGCCCAATACTGGCATAGTGAGGCTCTGCATGGTACCCACGTTGCCATGGCTCTTCCGAGCAACTTCCCGAGCGTACGCACTGTCGGCAGATGCCTGCAAGGTTGACAGATGACAGATGCAATTTGAATATGAACATGCACCAAGCGGTGTCGAGCTCTAAATCTGATCACGAGTCAACCAGATAACAACGGCATTGAGGCCCTCGTGGCATCTCATCTGCATAAAGTTCACGATGGCTGAAGCTTGACGGAATCTGGGGTAAACGAAAGCGGAGGTCCGGAGCGAGCGGCGCGCCACGGATGAGGTCATCAGTTTAGATCACGTGCTGGAGCTCTCAGCTCCGAAAACGTGGCAGCTTGCTCCAATACCAATGAGGATGATTGTTGATCACATCGAGCTCTTTCACCACCCCGAACGGCGATGATAGTCGCTTTCTGAGCGTCGCGACACACTGTCAACACACCATGAGCCGCCTCAAGCTCTACGTAGCGGTATGACGACTCCGACCACACCTATCTTCATGTTACTGACAGCTGCAGGGCTCGGCCGTTATGGCCAACGTCGTGCTCGCACGTGCATACTACGAGCGCCCAAACTTCTACTCGGCTGCGGTCTACATCTCGCAGAGCACCGGCTCGCTCATGTTTCTGGTTAACCTGATGCTTATTGTAGCAGCTAGCTTCGGCTATGGACTGCAACGCCTCTTCTACGGCCCGCTTCGCCCTATCGAGACCGAACAGCTCTACGACAAGGCCTGGTTCGCTGTCAGCGAGACGCTACTGGCGATGACCATCTTCAGAGAGGATATTGGGTTGTGGTTCTTTGCTATGTTCCTTTGTCTACTCGCTGGCAAGGTATGGCAATGGATTGGAGAGGGCAGGGTAGAGTTCCTCGAGCAGCAACCGCCAGCAAACCCACGGCTTTTTCACACGCGCCTGGCCAGCTCTCTGCTTGTCTCCGTCTTCTTCGATGTCTTTATGACACAGTATTGCGTCTCCTCGATCCTCTCGGCATCTCGACCTGGCGTCATGGTCATGTTTGGCTTTGAATACGTCCTGCTCGCCATAGCTTCCATATCGACGCTCATGCGCTACGGCCTGTCGCTAGTTGAGCTGGCCATCATACAACGCCAGGAGAAAGCGAGAGACGAGGCCCGCAGCATCGCACGGGAACAGGCGCGTCAGCAAGCGGCTGCTGAGGGCTCGGACGCTCCAGCTGAGGTCGACGACGACGACGACGACACAGATGTGCCTGGCTGGGAAGAAAAGGGCCGCTGGGTCTTTTACCTGGATCTTGCTACCGACTTTGTGAAAGCCTCGGTTTATCTGGGCTTCTTCACGGTCCTTATGACATTCTACGGTATCCCCATTCACATTATGCGGGACTTGTTCATGTCCGTTCGTTCGCTCATCAAGCGGATCAACGACTTCATCCAGTATCGAAATGCGACTCGTGACATGAACATTCGCTACCCGGATGCCACTGGAGATGACCTAAGCCGGGAGAACATCTGCATCGTCTGCCGAGAAGAGATGCGACCTTGGACTCAGCCTGGTGCTGAAGAGGCACAGCCAGGGCGAAGAGTGGATGAACGCCAAAGACCAAAGAGGCTACCGTGTGGACACATCCTGCATTTCAGCTGTTTGAGAAGTTGGCTTGAAAGGCAGCAGGTGTGTCCGACTTGTCGACGACCTGTGCTTGGAGAGGCCACACCTCAAACTGCGCAGCCCAACAACCCAGCGAATCCAGCAGCACAGAACCAGCAAGACCAACAGAACGGACCATTCCAGGGCGGCTTGCGAGGATTTTTGCCAGGTAACGTGCAGCAACCCGCTGCCAATCAAGCTCAACCCGGTGCGCCGGCCCCTCAAGGTGCACAACCGAATAGGCCTGCTGGTAATATGCGTGTATTCAATTTTGGCCCGTTTCGAATTGCTCTGGGCAATTTGCGACTGCCTGCCGAGCAAGCAGGCAATGCGAATAATGTAAGGGACGCTATTGATCAACTTCGTCAGCAAGCCATTGCAGGCCAAGCTCCTCAGGCACCTACAGGACTAGAGCAAGGTCAAATCCCGATCCAACCTTTGCCATTGAATGCCGCACCAAATATGGCTATGGATCAGATGGGTGCAGCTTTGGCACAACAGCCTGTCGATATTCGGCATGATATATTGCGCATTCAGCAGCATATCATACAGCAGCTGCGTCAACTGAACGTCCAGAGTGAGCAACTAGAGGTATCTTCCAGGCTTCTTGTTGAGCTCAACCGTTTGAATGCGCTGTCTGTGGCTGGGCAACTGCCGACTGTTGTCGCCCCAATGGACGCGCAGACTGTAAGCCCTTTCGCACCGCAAGCATACACTGCCAGAGGTCAGATCCTGAGACAAGGCGATGCTGGTGTTCCTGAAGGCTTAACGCTTCCGGACGGCTGGACACTGAGGCACATGACACTTGCAGCGCCATCAGGTCCGGAGAGTACATCAGCCGCGTCACAGCCGTTGCAGTCAGTTGCCATCACCGCAGCGCCAGTGCCCGCTGTATCGGATGCTCATTCTGTGGTTGCGGAAGCGCAACCAGTAACAGCGCAACCAGAAGCAGATTCGACGCCTGTACAGTCTACATCTTCAGCGCCACCGACAGACCCAGCTCCAGCTCCAGCCTCAGTGCCCGCAACGAACTCGCCACCCAAAACCGCTGCACCAAGCTCACTTGAATCAAGCTGGAGCTTCGGTGACCTTCCCGAGAGGAGTGAGGCCGAGGGATCGAGCTCCGCAGTCGCAGGCAGCAGCTCGGAAGGACAAACCGTGACGAAGCGCGCAGTTACGGTGGAAGATGCCGAAGACAACGAGCAGTAGACATACATGAACATTGCATTGCATTGCATAGCGCGGCGTTTGGACTTATAGCAGCGATGCTTGGCGGGTAAGAGAAGCACCTCTGCAGCAGTACATAGATACCCACATACGCGAAATTGAAGCACACTCGGCCCCCATAATTCGACCCCCACGTGCTGCAAAGTGAGGCACACCTGCCCAACCACCTCAATATTCGCTGTTCGCAATTTCCCGTGCGCGTTCATCCTACTTTACCTGCCGGTCCACTCAAGTACCTCCAGCCTTGCAAGACTCCACATTGGCGCAGTCCAGTCGACAGTTTTCGTACATATGTCTCACCGCATGGGCTTCGTGCGGGGAGCTTGTCCAGTATGTGGTGGCCGACTAGCCTGGCGTTGTGCAGGGATTAGGGCGTCCACGTCAGCCACTAAGATTCAGAATCACGTCCAAGAGGTGGTCTCAAGGCGGCTACATGCGCCCACGAGTAGCGTCCGCACCGCACCAGTGTGAAACGGTGCGAGCTTGAAAGGTAGCACCCAGTGAGAGGGGCAGGAACTGCAGTGCGGGTTCGCCTCGCTGAGCTAAATGCGCTGGGATCAAGCTCACGGATAGGTGACCAAGCCAGCCTGGGCTATGGCGTCGTGGAGGGATGACTCTTTTACCTTCGCTAATACCTCGACTGCAAAGTAACTACACACCTAATATTCCTTTCCCTTCTCCTCTTGTATTTCTAATTTCCGCTGCCAATGCATTCGCGAACAAATTGAAGACATGGCGGTGCGAACACAAGAGAAGCCTCACAAGGCTGCAGATGAAGGCGACGTCGCAAACTGCGTGCACAATCTGGTAGAAGCATTCACAAATGGTTTGAACATCTTCAAGCGCTTGCGCGAGAAAAGGCGAAGACACAAAGTGCGCAAACAGAACCAAACACCTGAGCCCATAAATAGCGCCGAGCTCCAGTTGTCCAATTCCTTGCGCAGAGGACCACAAGATCTAGAGGAGAGGTATAACGAGTGCTACAGCCAGACAAACATGGGCCGCAGGTTCGCGAAGGGTGACCGTAAGTCCACATCGACAACTACATATGATTTTGATACTAATCATTCTTAGCAATTGCTCACGCGTCACTTGCCGAAATCCTGATGAGGCTTAACACAGGCCTCGTGAGCATCATCACCGCCTTCTTGCACCATGAAGAAAAGGGCACTCATGGCCACATGAAGATGAACTACAAGTCCTTGACAGATCTGTCCGAGGCGTCAAGACGAGATGCGCTGACGAGTATGAACCAACTGTATCAGCGCCTAAGCCAATCGCAACTGCAAATTCACCCTGCCCTTAGAACCAAGACACCGCAGAATCACGAATCATCAGGCAACAGTTCCGACTCCAGTAAAGAGGCCAGGAAGTCTACTGCTTCTCACCGTCGCCCCAGTGGCTCGCACGTGACGCGAATGCCCCTCAAGAGCTCCAACCAGCCTCAATTGTGCATGGTGCGGTCCAAGTCAAGAAACGCTCCGAGAAAAGAGAGCATCTCAGGCGGAAGCTCCGGTACCTCGAAGCCCACCTCAAAGTCGAGCTCGCCCTATGCATCGCCGTTTGCCTCGCCTCTGCAATCGCCTGTCCCTGAATACGCTGTGCTAGATCCAATGATCCACAACAAATTAGACTTTAAGAACACTATGCACATGCCTGGCGCATGGGTAGACAAGTCGATTACACCAGCCAGCGCCGACCGGAAACGTGTGGATTCTCTCGACGCTTCGCGCCCAGCCGCATGGCCATATGCGCAACCTTACGATTACTTCTCCTTGACGCCCGAGCAGATCCATGAACCAAAACCGAAACTCCCCGAGTCCGCAACAACCTCACGCAAAACCCCAGCACCATCATCCCCAAAGAAAGCGCCACCCGTTCCGGTCAAGCCGGTTGCCCTCAGTGCCACCACCAAGACGGCAGCCCCGGCCGTAGCAGCGCCGATAAAGAGGAGACTAGACAAAGCGACGCCGAGCTCGTATACATTTGCCAGCGACAGCACGAAGCTTGGTGAGATTCCGGAGACCAGATGGCGGAACCCGTGGGATTATGAGCGCGCTGAGATGCTGAACAATATGGCGGCTGCGGCTGCTAAGGTTAGAGTTCCTTCGCCAGCCGTCGATGAGAAGGGAAGGGGGCGAGAGAAGGAAAAAGAGAAGGAGAAGAAGGGGCTAAGGTTCTGGAGGAGGGTAGAGACCGCCTGAGGGCATGTGCCGGGATGGACTGTTTGAACTTCGTTGGCGTTGGCGCTTTCAGTGTGCTATTTCCTTTCCCCTTCGTCTTGGTTTGGAGTTGTATGTGGTGTATGGCGCGGGGGAGGATCATGATTTTGACGACTGACGACTGACGACTGACGACTTAACGGCCTGTGGCATGAGCGATATATACCCGCATTCTTGTAGCAAGCGTTCTAGCATAGTTACTTGTACCTTGATAGCAATTCCATGTCTTCCCATCAGTTCTGGATTCGACAACCGGTCAAGTGTCAACCAGAGATACTGACAACGATCTTCCCCCTGACTCTGCCTTCCACCATATACCCCTTGACCTTCTCCCATGCGTATTTATGTCCTTCGTCGTCCAGTATACCCTTCACTACGTCCTGCACAACAACTTGCACCCCGTCCTCGTCCGCCAACCTCGCAACCTGCTCCAGCAACTCGCTCTTCTGATGGAAGACAACGTTCGCATACCGCGGTCCGAAGAAGTACCCATACACATGCCTCCACACCTGCGACGGATGCGTGAGATACGTCACCGGTCCGCCCAACGCCGTCCGACTCGTCTTATCCCCCACAATCGTGACATACGCTGCATCCTTATGCAGTAATTCATACCACCACGCAAACACCTCCGTGCCCCCCACACAATCAACATACAAATCATACTTCCTCCCCTCTGGCCGAGCATCAAGCAACGCCGCCTTTACATCCTGCACCCCATCATAAGCAACCACCTCGTCCGCCCCCAACCCCCTCACAAACCCCTCGTTCCGCCGCGAGCAAATCCCCGTGACATGGCACCCAAACACCTTCTTCGCAAGCTGCACACACCACATGCCCACGCCACCACTCGCGCCACACACAACGACCCTCCTCTGCCCCATACTCGGACCCTCCTGTCCGCCGGGCAACCAATCCAAGCACGCAAACGCCGTCAAAGCCGCCAACGGCACCGCCGCCGCATCCTCAAACCCCCAGGTGCGCGGCATCTCCGCCACCGGCTCGACCCCCGGCGTGACAACGAGGTACTCGGCGAACGTGCCCTCGCCCAGCGGCCGGCTGCACAGCCCAAACACGCGCGCGCCCTCCCGCCAGTCCGTGGTGCGTTGCAGAGAGGAGCCCACCGCTGCGATGGTCCCGCTGTAGTCCAGTCCCAGGCCTTTCTCGCGCTGGCCCCGGAGTAGGCCCAGCAGAGGGTTGGCCCAGAGTTGGATGTCGACGGGGTTGATGGCCGCGGCGTGGATTTTTACGAGGAGGGAGGAGGGGCCGGGGACGGGGAGGGGGGAGTGTGTTAGGTGGGGAGGGGAGGAAGGGGTGGTGTAGGTTAGGGACTTTGTGGAAGAGGGTAGTTGAGGAGGCATGGTCTGGTAGGAGCGTTGTGTACAGGTGGTGTTTAGATGGGGTCGAGAGTGAGTCGAGGGGTATGGCGCATGGAATTGAAGGTTGGTTTTGCGATTGGAAGGTTATGTTGGGGGTGAATAAGTGCAAGGTAGTTGGAAGCATATGTGTGGGGTCTTGATGATCATCCGAGGCATAGTGTCGTTCGGCTGTATACAAGCGTGAACATATCGTCTTGGTTGGACTACTAGACAGGGCTGATGTCTACTATGCTGCGAAGCGACGACTATCACTTTCGCGCCTCGATGCTGATGGCGGGTTCAAACGGACTCGTGCGCGCCTTCCACTGATGCTGCCACGGTTGCTGATTTGCCCCCTGATTCGTCCACTACATGGCCTATGCCCCTCTGAATTCATATACACATGGAATTTCGAGATGTTGATACTGATGCCTCACTCGATGCGCGAGTGGAATCGCCAATAACGCCTTGTGACTTTGTCTGATCAATGCAGAATCATGCCTTCATCTTCTTCTCCTTCTTCGCCTTCTTCTCTTCCTTCTTTTTGATCTCCTCTGGTGACCGGTGCTTCTTGATCTTCTTAGACGGCGCCTCGTCCCCGTTGGCCTCGGCGTGCTTCCTCTTCCCCGCCTTCGTGGGTAAGTTCAAGCCGTTCGGTGCTGCCAGCCCAGCGCGCTCCTGCGGAACCTCATCTTCCTCACTGTCGCTGTCTCCCAAAACTCCTCCACTGTCAGCACCAACAAAACCGAGCGGGAGATAGCGCATTCTCAGCCCCTTCACCTGCGGCCGTGGTGCGCGAATGGTGGATCGTGTGATGGATGCAGCGGCCTCCGAGCCTGTGTTGATGTCTGCCTGTTTGGAGCTAAGCTTTGGCAATCGTACGAGCTCTTGCAAGTGCAGGGTCTGAGAGATCTTGGCGGGCACTGTTGTCATGTCAGCACGAGAACAAACTGCTCCAGACGATAGACCTACCCGCGCTGTAACCGTTCTTTTGGGGCACAAGAACTTCTCGAGGGCCATCCTCGCTCTTTTCTGTCGCCAAGAAACCATAGTTTGTGCCCTTCTGATTGAGGATGGAGTCTCCCTTCATGGCCTTGTCCATGGAGATACTCTCCAGCTCCTTCAGCGAGACGCCTGCAGGCGCGGTGATGTGCCAGACCTGCTTTCCTTGCAGGTTGTCGAAGATCTTTGCAGCTTTCGAAGTCGTTCGGTCCTTCTCTGATACGAGGACATAGCCCTTGGGCGGCGCATAGGGCTTTGCAGCACGGAGCTCTACCTCCTGTGTCTTTGAAGCGGCAGCTTTGGTGGGCTTTGGTGTAGGCTGCGCGGCTTCTTCCTCACTCGAGCTGTCCGACTCGCTGTCGCTGTCACTGTCACTTTCGCTTGACGCATCCTTCATGTCGGCCTCCCCAGGCAACTTTGTCTGGACATCCCGCGCAGGCGCATCGTCATCATCGGAGACCTCAGAGCTAGATAGGTCCTCAACCTGCTCAGCCGTTGCGATGGTCTTGGGCGCAGGTTTTTTGGGCACGGGCTTGGGTACCGGCGTGGCCTTTGGTTTCGACTTCTCCTTCGTACTCGACTTCGCTGCGCCGTTCGGTCTGTGGACGCCGATTGTGGCCTTTGGTGCCTCTGCCTTGTTCGTTTTCGGTGCGCTTTCGGTGGACGAATCGTCGTCACTCTGAACGAGTTCCTGGCTCAATGACGATTTCGGGGGCGCGACTTTCGACTTGCTCTTAGGCTTGGAGCCTGGCAACGGTACCGGCGTTCGTTTCGCGGACATTTTGTGTTTCGCAGCTTCCCAAAAGTTGCGATCGGAGCTGTAACTTTTTCGCCGGGGGTGAGAAGCGCCCGCAGCACGCTAAACGTTTTGAGGCGCGCTAAGAAAAAGATGGTGAACTTGAAGACGCGCCTCGGTCGAGAGCATATGGAAGTAGTACAATCTGAACATCACAAGAGTGCTAAGGACATCTCCGCAACTTGGAAGGCGCTGGTACATGGCACATTGCCGACTTGTGGATGTACAATCACGACGTTCTTGTTACCTCAAACATTCGCCATCTGCTTGACACTCTTAAAAACAGAGCCATTGCAAACTGTTCGGACCGAGTCTGACGTTCCAAGATGCCAGTAAAGAGAAGGAAGCTGGACGAAACTACCCCGACGGCATCGACGCAAAGTAAGACACATGGTCACCCTACCTCGTCCCGTGCATCCTGACGAGGTATGCAGAGCCAACTGCAAGAGCGGAAAAGCCACTCAGTGCAATTGCGGCAGCGAGACTACGAGCAGAAGCCGCCATAAAGAGCGTCGTGGTTCAGGAAACCACACCGGAGCCGCTCGCTGCGCCGTCAAGCCCGCCCGCAGAGGACCTTGTGTCTGAGTATGAAGAGTCAGAGGCCGAGCCAGAGCCGGCCATCACCAAGCGCAACATCAAGCTCTGCAACTGGCAGAACAATCCTCGCGATGTCTTCGCCGAGAATGAGTCGGAGCTCAGCATCAACCTAGACAAGAACACCACTATTGCTTTAGTTGGACACTTCGACTTCCGCGTCTCGAGAGGCGCGATCAATATCAATGGTGCTAATATTGGAGCTGTCACCAGAGATGGCCAGAAAGCGAAGATGTATCGCGCGTACGTGCCGGCGACGCACCCGATCTTCAAGATTCGAGGGCTGGACGGGAAGAATCATGTGCAGTTCACGTCATGCAAGGAACCGACGCCGTTTGCGAAGCTGAGTCCGCTGTACGAAGATATCTGGAACACTGGATCGAGTGGGGAAAGACGGCGGACTTTTGGTATTGTGAGTGTAGCTCATGCAAAATTTCTGCGCCATCTTGCTGGATCATCGAACTGACACTATCAACAGATCACAAGTTCGGATGAAGACCCTCTCGGACGGCCTCTGCAGCCGCACGCCAGCCCAGAAGACTGGCTGCGTGCGATTGAGGATTGCGCCAGCGAGCCCTCCACAACAATGGTGACCGGCCCTCCGGAATCTGGGAAGTCGACCTTCTGCAGACGACTCACGAATCGCTACCTCACGGGCATGGGCAAAGCAAAGCCTGCCGTTCCGGCAGTCTGCTTCCTGGACCTCGACCCAAGCAGCCCGGAATACTCACCACCAGGACAGATCTCCTTGGTGGTGGTGAGGGAGTTGAACCTAGGCCCGACCTTTACGCATCCAACGACGCTCCCGGACCCAGGACCCGAACAAAACGAAACAGTCAGGTCCCACGCCATCCCGCTCAACCTCGCAAACTACCAGGACTACTACCGCGAATGCATCGAGGATCTGTTCATGGCGTACAAGAACCTTTTTGCGCGCGACTCGGCTCTCCCGCTGCTCGTCAACACGCCGCCGTTTCTGTACAGCACGCATTTCCCCGTCCTCGAACAGCTGCTTGCGCGCTGCAAACCGCAGAACGTCGTGCACCTGGGCGACGCGCGCGCGATCGACCCATCGACGGCCTCGAGACTGGATGCGCTGCAACTGGCGGCGAAAAAGCAGCGCAGCACCCTCCACGAAATCACCGCGCAAACACCCTCGCTCGCTCCAATGCGCTCAGACAGGGAGCTCCGTGCTATGACCATGCAGTCGTACTTCCACCTCTCTTCTGCTGCTCCTGCTCCTCGTTCTTCCTCCATCTCCACCTCGACCTCCACCCCATCAGCACCACCACCACTCCCACCGACCTGGTCCCCCTTCCCCCTCACAACGCACACCCCGCTCTCCTTCTCCTACCTCCCCACACCAACCCGCACCCAAGACCTCGTCGGCTTCCTCTGCTACACGGAGCCGCTCCCGCCCTCCTCGCTGCTGCACTACCTCAACGGCGCCGTGGTCCACATCCTAACCACCTCGTGCGCCGCGCTGCCCACGCCCTACACGGCGCTCCCGCGCACGCCCAAGTCGCAGATCCCGTTCTTCGCGCCCGCGCGGGATGGGTACGTGCAGGCGCTGGATGCGCGCGCCGGGCGGCTCGTGTGTGCGGCGCTGGTGCGCGGGGTTGATCCCGTCAGCGGCACGGTGGAGGTGCTTGTGCCGCGGGCGTGGGAAGGGGTTGTGAGGGGCCTGCGGGCTGAGAGGACCGTGTTTGCGGTGGGGTGTGTGGAGGCGCCGGAGTGGGCGTATGTGGAGGACGGGTATCTGAGGCAGTGGGAGGAGGAGAGCGGGGAGAGGAAGATTGGGGGTGGTGGTGAGGGGGTGGGAGAGGAGGCGGTTTGGGTTGCGAGGGAGGGGGAGAGCGTGGGGATGGGGTATTTGGGGACGGAGAGGCGGGTGAGGAAGTTTATTGTGGGGGAGAAGGAGAAGGGGGGTAGATGAAAAAAATTAGGGGGGGGGGGGGGGGGGGGAGTGGGGGGGTGGGGGGGGGGGGGGGGGGACGAGATGATGTTGACAGGGTGGAGTGGTCCTCATTTTCTTTTTATCATTACATACTCCGTCTCAACGTGCTCTTTCTCAATGCGCTCTTCTTTGACATCCTCTGACTTGATGTCCTCCCTTCTTAACCTGATTGTCCTTATTTTTGCTCGCCCTCAATGAACCCGACATCAGATTGAAAGAGCTGAGTCGCAGTCTCTACATGCAATGAAGTCACCTCATTGATATCAAGCAGATTACGGCAGTTTCCATATACTATGCATGATGGATGTCCTCGGCTCGTCCACAGAGTTGTTCTCCTGCGGCATCCGCGCGGTGAATCGTTGCTTGGTAGCAATGTAGATGGCAACATCGTGGAATATGAGTTTCGGTATTACGAACGCATCCGCTGCTTCTGGTGTGGTGGACATTGTTGGAAGGTAATGCAGATGGATAGGTATGGAGCAAGGGAAGAAAGGTCGTGTTGCATGCGGGGTCTGTATGCGAAGGAAGCTTGAGCTTGATTAGGCTCAGCTTTTCGACTGTGCTGACTTGAGAATGGGTTTGAGCTCGTGTGAGGCTCAAATGACTGCCTGGGCTGCAAGTAAATGCACGTGCCGAAAGTGCAGACTTGAACTTAAAAGCTCCTGGTCTCGTTACCTACGATGACCGCACTATTAACACCCGTCTCTCGCGGCACGGCTTGTGTAGAAGCCAAGTCGTCACAACCTTAACACCATAAACATGCCGTCCACACCACGACTCTTTCGTTGTCTACTACGTGAAGACAACGAGATCAGACTACTAATTTGCGAAAATATACCGCTCGCTCGACGTCTTTGGCGTCCTGTGGCGCCCCTACACTCGATCTACTGACACTGAGCCTGCGCCCACTTTCGGCCTCAAAGCTGGCGTGGAGCTTATCCCCTACCAAGACGACCTCTCGCAGACAGTTCTAGATACCTGTAAGTATAGGAAGCCTGGCATGGCCAATGGCTACGAGAAGGGTATTGGACAGGCCGTTGTTGCTCTCGCTCAGTGCGAGACTTCACCTCACACGACGGTTTACAGCTTCCTTCGATCGAGTAGAGAAACTGTCTAGGTCCTCCATCTTATCGTCTGCCCTTTAACAAGATGAATTCCTGGTACAACGGTCACCGACTTATGGTTACGTGTGTCTAAGAAACCATAGATCACCATGACCTAAGTTCGATTGAGTACTAGAAGACGCAGAATGGAGCGCCACTGCATGGTATCCTGTCGCTGAAGTCTAGAGTGAAAGAGCGACCGAACTGTTCTTTGTAAGTGGGACTGACTCGGCTTGCCCGCGTGTGACGTGACACATATGTAGCAAGTCCGCCACCGGTTCAGACACAGCGTACGAGCTTCAGGTTTCATTCAGCCATAACCATAACACCGCATAATATCCAGCTGATGATCCTGGACAACTCACAATGTTGAAGATGCCACCCTCAAGCTGGACGAGACACTACTTAGCTTTGTTGCCTCCTAAGTCGCCGCTCACAAACACTACAAGAACTGCAGTATACGCAGCGGTCGCAGCGAAAACTTCCACCCGTCTTGCATTTGTACAAAATGCGACACTCATTGCAAAAAGCATCGTGTACATCGTCAAAAACCCTAGCTTCGCCGCTGGGTCGACGACGAAGTACAAATGTACAATAGCACCTATCAGCAGCATGGCTGCCAGTATTAGTCCCAGTGCTGACACAGCTTGGCTGATGTGCGCGTTCTTGTAGGTAGTAGTTCGGTCGAATGGATCGTGGCCCTGCGCTCCTTGCGTAGGCCAACACGCATGAAGCATGCGTGTTAGATGGTCTCTCTCTGCTGGCTTGGAGAGCGTGACCAGGTCCAGATCATCATCCAGGTAAGACTGCGCGCGTCCCTCTATAATAGACATGTCCACTACGTTACTGCCATCTACCGCAGTGCCTTTGACGAAATTCCTTGCAGCGGCGAGCGTGCGCTTGCTTGGTCTTTGCAGTTTAGCAACCTCTGCTCGCTGGAGTAAAGCTTCATCTATTGCAGTTAGAAATGGCGACGGAATGTGAGAATGTAAGGTGTACAGTAGTCTTTGAGAAGGTCTCGAAGACGATCCATGTCTCGCACACGCTTGTGTTCCAGACGGTTCACATCTTTAGAATATTTCATCATAGTCTCCCATCGCATGGACGACACCAACGCGCCATCGACAGCATTATGCCGACGAGCAGCCGCGTCTGCATCCAGAATTTCCTGTTCTAGAGCTACTAATTGAGCTTGCAGGTGTAGGATGTTTCTAGCTGCGAGATTGCTGAAATGCCTGAAGATGAAGGTCTCGTCATCGGAGTCGCGAGCTATCCAAGCTGCAAGTGCTGGATACCCATCTCGAAGAGCCGCCAGCTCGATGTCCTTGATTGGAGAATGCGTATTCATTTGAAACGACTTTTGTCGCTCCGTACCTGGATTTCTTCTGATTGATGAGGTATTCAAGGGTGTTTGCAGTGGCAGAGTTCCATGCGTGGGGACAGTTATTGGAGGTTTCGGTGGCAGGCTGACACCGGATCTGCCTTGTAAGCGGCACACATGCAGCTACGGAGTAACAGCCAACCAAAAGAAGACACATACATTCAACAAGGAGGCGCAGCGCACCAATCGAGCCGTGTATTCTCGTCTTTACACCGGTTCTTCGTGTCGCAGGTTCACGCTCAAATCAGGAGCTATGGTATGCCCTTCTTCACATTCCGCAACTGCACTCCACGTCTGGGTCACAAAAGACAGCACGCCTATTTATCCATGGCCCAAGATCAGTCATATGCAGGCTCCCGGAGGCCAAGAGCTCCAACAATCATTGTCGACACTTCCCCCGCTGGCGCAAATGGTGCGTCTAACTCTGTCCCGGTAACCCGGATCGAGAGAGAGCTGGAGTCTACAGCCATCGTTGAAGACACAGAAAGGACGATCTATGAGCCCGCCCCGTTAGTGGTAATGACCGATAGGCGCCTTCACGGGTCGGCGATGACAGATGAGGCATACAAGGAAGACGTATCTGCTACATTCATCAACGAAGAAAACCTTCTCGAATGGGATCTCAAGCCCGACCCCTGTACAGAATCTGATTTCTTGGTTGCTAACAACCCATTTGCTTTCTCGCCTGGTCAACTTCGCTTACGCTTCGACCAAAAGAGTGTGACTGCATTTCACGACCTACATGGACTCTACGGATTTGAAAAGGGTCTGCGGGTAGACAGGAAGGCAGGTTTGAGTGCCGACGAGCAAGAACTCAATGGTACAGTGACCTTTGAGGAGGCTAATATGACAAATCTGCAACCAACAATACCAAAGCTTCCGGATAAGACGAGAGGTGAGCGGATATTCGAAATTCCAGGTCGTCTTGGTGGAACTTCGCGTGGCAACGTAAAGTGTCTCGGAGATACAGGAGCCAAGTACAACTTCATTGCGAAGACGTTTGCAAAAAAACTTCGATACGCGTTCCAGCACGAGGACGGCCGGGAAATCATGGTGAGCAAGACCAAGAGCATCAGAACCCTGGGTATCATCCAAGCTGCTTTCAGCTTTAAGAATGACTCTGAGGTGCATCCACTCGAGTTCCATGTTCTGCCTGAGTGCGATCACAACGTAATCCTTGGCAAACCCTTTTTGAAATCCACGAAAACTTTTTCCAACGCGATGAATCAGGCCAAGCGGGTTGTCGAACGATTTGTGCGGACCATCGGGAAAGCCAGCCCTCTAAAGATTTTCTTCCTTGGGGATTCCGCACCCAGATTCACTGGTCTCTTAAACGGGCGACCATGCGAGGTCCTCGGAGACACTGGAGCCCAGGGCCTGTTCATCAGCGAGTCCTTCGCTAGAGAAAAGTCCTTTCCAATAAACGATGACCCATACCAAAGAGTGACAGCCAAGTTCGCAGATGGTTCCACTGCAAGATCAGTCGGCGTAGTGCACAACATCACGTGGGAGTACGGACTAGGGGGTAATGACAAAGCACACGTCTTAGACTTCTATGTCTTTGACGATTTGCCCGCAGACGTCATTTTGAGTGACGATTTTCTGTACGACACCAAGGCTTTTGCCAATTACGACCACTACCTCTTGGATGGGGACGTGGACGAGCAAGACGAAGAATACCTTTTTGCCATCAAGCTTATCAGGATCCGCGCCCAGCAAAACGTTAACTCCTTCGCGGCACAGCCCGGCTGGCAGCGTGTTCAAGACGCCCATCGACGGGCTGTCGAAGAACAGAAACAAGACGATCTACTCAGAGAAGAAGAATTTGAACAGGCTGCTCGACCTGCACTGACAGTCAATGCGTCAATGCCTCAAGCGGGGCAGGTGCTTACTCCCTCACCAACGCTTGTCCCCAAACCTTTATTAACCCCAGCCCTGGGAGCGCCGGCCCCAGACCCTGAAACTAGCAGCTCGTCACCGTCTGCTACTTCAGTCTCTCCGGATTCTTCGGTGTCATCGTCTAATCATCTACCCATATCGACCATTGGATTGCCAACGCGGCAGAAGCTCTGGCGGGCTAAACTGGCTGAGAAGCTCAAGCGAACGGTATCAGCCAAGACACCACAACAAACCACCACTTGATTGAATTTTCGATGGCCTCGGTTAATAGCTAAGAAGCAATTTCAGTTATGCAGCTCCTCGCCTCTAACCTAACACCGCAAGATGCGTAGAAACATTGTATTAAAGCTCTTCTTTCCTCTTGTCAACTTGTGCTGGCACCTGAAAGGATACACCGACTCTGAACGTTCTTCTTACTGCCCAAAGCTCTGTCTCTCCTTCTGTAGGTCTATTGCTATCATTTCGGCGTAGCGGCGTAGTTCCAATCTTGTAATCTTACAGAATTACAATACCTTATGGCATCATGGATGAGACTTGCTGAGATTAGTCCTTGATGCCCTTGCTCAAACTTGTGAACCGCTGAAAGGTGATTTCTGAGTCCAAATCTATATCTGTGCGAAAGGATAGCGTAGTCATTGTCGTAGCACATCTTCAGCTTGGTCTTCGTAATATCAATCAACCAAATTGTAAGTGGGCTGTGCTAGGAGGTAGTAGCTCCAGTATAGTTTTAATTCATATACGTATGACTCTAGAACTTAGACGTAACATAAGCGATGCTAGAAGAGGTTAAAAAACTAAGAATATGTAAACTTGTTGTCTATTAATCATTAACAACTATGTTCTAGTAGGGCATGAAATGCTGCCACGTATCATGCAAATACAATTAGTGGCGAGCTATTGGCTTCGTCTCCTGACGAGTGGGCAAAGAGCATCCCAAGTTTCGCTTGGGCTTAACACAGATAGTAAGTTAGGGATGCGCAGGACGTGAATGCAAGCTGACGAGACACAGATGAAGCAGCTGCAGACTGCGCCCATCCGTCAAGCGGCGATGTCGAAGAGAACGAGTATGGCGACGAAAATATGGCTGAGGTCGATCTCGTTGCTGGTCGGGATCGAGAAGAGGAACTCGTAACTGAGCCAGGGGAAGACTATGAGGTTGGCGGGGAAATGCCCTGCGGTTGAGTGTGCTTGCTACGACATGAGATCAGGAGAGACGACTCTATGCTGGAAGCTGCAGCTGTGTATTCTCGATACTACGAGTGTTTTGACGTAATTGAGAGATGGTGTTCCCTGTGGTATCCAGTCCGGCGCCCCTAAACTGCTAGCCGCAGCCCCAGCTGCACAAGATCACGTACGGGCCACCGAGATCTCCTCCACTCTTACCACCCAGTAGTATGTGGGTCCACCACGAACTCAAAGGACTGCACTAGAGCAGTACGCCTTCTCCTCTACCCACGGGCATGGTATTCTCCTTCTCATCGTATTTATTGGCCCTTGCGAGAAGGGCAAAGAGGTGACGCCAAGCGTATCGTTTTGCCCCGCGAAAAAGGCAAAATGGGCGCACAACAAGGCAAACGTGGCGCGCTGGAGGCAAATCACAGCGCGAGCTCTGTCGACCCGTCTCTCGCTGGTGTACAAATAGCAGAGCTGTGCCGGAGAAAGCGATATCTTTGCACCTTGCTTTTACCATCAATCGACTTCTACATTGTACTACAAGCTCAGACTGTAGAACTGCCTTCAGGATGAGCCGGCTTTCGTCAACATCATATTATTGCCTAGCACTCATCGTCCTATCTGCGGTCGAGCTGCAGTTCGCGGCGGAACGAAAACTAACATCGGAACTTTATACGAGAAGAGGGTCGAGAACATGTCGTGCGAGACTCTTAAGGCAAGTGGCGAGTCGTCTGCTGGCCGACCTTGAGTTCCTCCGTGTTCTCTGCAAGTCTTCAAAATTCCCAGATGTAGATGAACCAACGTGCATGACCATGCCATGGAATGTTTTACCGGCATTGGTAGTGCTCTGGGGTGTGTGTTGGATGTTCTATAACTCCTACGGCTACTACAAACCGACACCAGTGCAGCACTCTAGCGCAGTTGGGGATGATGAGGTTTTGAGTACAGGTGAGTCTTGATATCCACTCAAGGAAAACCCTCAGGGGTTGACGTTTTTGCGTAGACTTGCTGCAGTGGCCAAACAACGAGCTGCTCTGGGAACCTGGTCTAGACACCTTGTTCACCGCTCCGAACACCTTGGCAGGACAATGGATGTTACCAGATGTGAATAGCGTCTCGCCACAGCTCGCTATGTTCCCCGTACATCAGGCTGTGGATGCCGGTGGATTCGCCCGTATTGGGTATGACCATGTGCAAGAAGCAGGAGGGGGTTTTTCTGACGTTTTTGATCGCCTCGTTCCCCCTTCGAACGAGGGCCTGTCACGATCGACCAATGATCATCTTTCAACCTCGATCCTCGAACAGACAGGCCGTTCAGGATCGACTTTACATCCGTCCGCATCTCGCAGCTCAGAGGACTCATTGATCTGTCCACATATCGAATGCAGTGGGTTACGATTTCAGCAGCTTGGGGACTGGAAGTAAGTGCCGCCGCTTCATATGGTGAAAAGATCTCGGAAGCTATCTTGTAAGCAAGTCAGTATTAACATGCTAACGTGAGACTCTGCAGAAAGCATGACGAAAGAGTGCACAACCGCCACGAGTGTCCTGTTGCAGGCTGTGGCAAGTCATTCGGCTCGAAGGGCGAACTTTTCCGTCACGGACAAACAAAGCACAACCAGCTCCCTTCCCACAAGCGTCTCCACTGCCCTATCACAGGCTGCAGGTACTCGCAGGCACTCCATTTCAAACGCAAAGATCACCTCACAAAGCACCTGAAGAGCATGCATCATTTTAATCAAGCCGATTCAAAATCTCGAGCCGATGCTCAAGGCAGAGCTCGACGCAGGCCAAGTCAGAACCATCAAGCCGAGTCGCAACCCTCGTCCCCTGTTGAATTGCAACGCGTCTCTCCTGCAATTGCGACCATCACAGCTTCGCAACAGAACACGTCCTCAGAACCATCTGGTAGTGCGATGTCTGATCCTGTCCAGGAACGGTGCTCGGGAGATATCGATCTGATTCCAGTTGACGCTTCTATCGGAGTGCAGACCGCAAGCCACGATGAGCTCGAGATGTGGAAGACTAAGGCGGCCAAATACGAGGTAGAGAACGGGATGTTACAGGCCCGAGAATCAGCTTTGCAGAAGAAAGTCGAGTCTTTAGAAAGCGAGGTTGTCAGATTGAGAAAATGTGAGGAATCGCTGCTAGCTATTGTTTTGGCAGCGACCCAGAAGTCGTGATCAGGTTAATCGAAGAGCGAATGGCAGAACATGATTATTTCATGTTTGTCTTACGACAGAACTTTGTTAGATTGGCGAGGAATCTCTACGAATCTCGATACGGTTCGTGCGATGTGAGGTCGGAAGGTACCCAAGAGGAGCAGACAGGCAGACAACAACATCTATGACAGAAGCCGCAAGTGCGCCTCTCGCTGTTACGAGGCTTTCACTACGATAATGTTACTAAGAGGCGTTGTCGCGAAGCTTTAGGTTCGATCAAAGATCAGTTTTCTAGTAAATCGTGATAGACTAAAGTGAAAAGAGAGTATTTACGTCAATCATGAAAGATGATGGTGTCCAAAACAAAGCTCGCACTGACCACCTCGGTGATGACGTCTCACCCAAACAAACTTCGCGCTTTGCGACAACTGTACCCCAGCCTCCCACCTCCCCTCCCCCACCACAAGCCCACGCGGCGCGCTCTCTTCTAATTTCTCTTTGCGCACTGCTCAACCGCGTAACACACGCCATGTCAGACATCATCGAGCGCGACGAGCCGACAGTCGTGCCCGCGCGCGGGCCGCGACGGTCGCGTCTTCCTGCGCCGCTGCGCGTACCAATTCTCGTGGTCCTGAACCTGGGCATCAACGCGCTCTTGTGGCAGACAGTCGCGAACTTTCTGCCACCTGAGCTTGGTTATGTCAGCAAGGCGCCGACTGATGATGACCTGTACAGCTTGTACAGCCCGGTCGCGCGTCTGATCACCAAGGTCCTGACTATCTATGCCACCTGGGCGGTTGGCTATGACTGTGAGTAGAGACATGCGCTCTGATTTGGTTCACAGCTAACGCGCGTAGTCTACGATGTCTCGGCCCTGACACTCCTGACCAACGCGCCCTACGCGTACCTGCTTTCAACCTACTACCAGATCTCTGCGTTCACCGTTGCGGCGCACATGAACATCGAGGTTCTCTCGATCGCTATCCCGACCTACCTGCTGCGCTCGCGGGCGCCCTCCCACCGCGCTAGCGTGCCCCTGCGCAACCGTTTCCTGCTCAACAGCGTGCAGGTTCAGTTCTCCAGCGCTGTGCTGGCCATTGGCGTCTACGTGGTCGTCATCTGGGGCGGCCTGAAGACGGGCTTCCTCAACCGCTTCCTGGTCACCCACTTCGACATCCCCACGCTCGAAGCCGCGTACCTCGAAAACCCCCTTACCATCACCGCCAAGATCTTCACCGCCGGCTTCGCTGCGAAGGAATTTCTGCTCAACTCCTCTATTGCCGCGCAGACGCTGCCCGGCCAGTCCACACCCGTCGCCAACTTCGACGCCACCACCGCCGATCTGCAAGCCACCCTGAAGCATAATTTCTGGTACTTTGGCCGCCGCACCAGGACCCTTATCCAGCAAACCTGGATTCTCAGCTTCTTCCTCGTTCTCAACACCGTGCAGCGCTGTCTGACGCTGGACGGCGCCGAGTTTAACGGCGCAGCCGGCTATGCGGGTGTCTGGGCGGTCGCCAATGCTATCATCGCGGCGTGGTATGCGTGGGTCGGCGACACCAGCACAGACTATATTGTCAACTAGACGACCACTAAGCATCGGCAGCGATAAGTGTCGTAGGGTCTTTTGAGGTAGAACATGATAAGGACAGGTAGAAATTTGAGAGATCAGGAGGCTAGTCTTCGCATTTGCGCAGCATTGGAGGTCCGTTGGATTAAGCGTACGATTGGCAGTAGCATGCAGACGACAGGCGCGGGCATTAAAGGACAGAAAGGCAAGAGGACAAGAGTCAAGAGAAGAAAGAAAATAGGCAGACACCATTTCCTGTATATAAACTACATAGTCATTTCCAGTTTACCTTGCATGTATTTTGTGCAAGCCCTACAGGTATCCTCGGCGCACCATCCGCCCCCTCGGCCCAAGATAAACCGACGCAGCTCCAACCAAGCTCCAAGCTACCCCACCACCCCTCCACGAGGTCCTAAACTTTCTCCCTTCCACACCTCTCAACTTCCAACTCTGATTCCCTTTACAATACACCAATCCTCTCTTCCTCACACCTCACAAGACCACGTAGAAAGCAATGACAGGATCCACGTCGACAAATCAAGGCCCCCGCCGCATCGGCCAATGGCTCTACCTCCGCCCCGAGGCTATTGAGGAGTACAAGAAATGCCACGCGGCGGTGTGGCCTGAGGTGCTGGAGCAGATCAAGGACAGCAATATCAAGGATTGTAGGTTTAGCCATTTCTTTCTGCACCAACGATCTGTGTTCGCCTATTTTCAGGCCCGGGCTACACCAGGGCTGGGAGATTGAGAGTGCGATGATGGAGGAGTGGGATTTACTATACGGTGTTGCACGAATACCCCCACCCTTTCTTGTCGAACGTACCTTGATCGCTCAGACTGCCTGGTCAACCAGGTCCCTGGTTGCCCAAGAGCCTGTCGCCCCACCCCGCCCTGCCCACCAACACATCTCTCCAGATTCCCCAGCTCGACTACAATACTAACACAAGTCTAGACTCCATCTTCCTCTCCCTCTCCCCGCGCCCCACCCTCTTCGCGTCGTTCAAGTACGTCGGCCAGGCCTTCGACGAGGATATGGCGCGCATGGCGGCCAACCCCAAGGTGCAGGAGTGGTGGCGCATGACAGATGGCATGCAGGAGAGTCCTGTTGAGGGCGCAGTGGGGAGTAAGGATGGGCCTGGGTGGTGGGGCCAGACGGAGGAGGTGTTTTATGTTGAGTAGGAGGAAAGAATACAGAAAAGAGAGAATGAGGGGGAGAAGACAGGGTTAGCAGGTCCACAGGTGAGATTTCACACGACGCATGTAGTGGTTGTCATGGCACGGAGGTTCTGAGATAGAACGTTCATTCGTTGTCGTGGGTATATAGCAATACTATCATCATCGTCATGCATCCTCTCTCGTACACAGTACCCGTCTAGACAAGGTACCTGTACCCCTTCACCAATCGCTGTCCCTCCTCGACAGTCATGCCCTCCATCTGCGCCGTGCGCTCCGCAACATCGCCGTGCGTCTCCCACGCCGTCTCACCAGCATCGAGCTTCTTGTTCAAGTTCTCCAGGATGAGCTTGAACGCGTAGCATCCCACAATCGTAACACCGAACATAGCCGTGACGATACCGTAACTGCCGCGGTAGCCGTTGTCGGGCAGGTTCCACACGTACGAGCCCGCGATGTTGCCGAGCTGGGAGAACCCGTTGATCATAGCGATGGCGACGGCGCGCTTGGCAGGGGGACGCGGAAAGGACGACGAAATCCAGGAGTAGAAGGCGATGAAGCCTGCGTAGGCAGAGGCTTGCAGGAACAAAGCGACGTAACGGCCGGCGGTGTTGAGCGTGGACATGGAGATGATGAAGCCGACCAGGCCGAGACAGATGGGGCCGACAATGTGCCAGAAGCGCTCTTGCGTGCGGTCGGCGTGCCAGGCGTTGATGAGCGAGACAATGCAGGCGAAGGCCCACGGGGGAGCCGACATGAGGAGGGTGGTGATGTAGCCGAAGCCCAGGGTGCGTGTAAGCGTAGGGAAGAAGGCATTGAAGGACAGACCGACGACATAGGCGGTGAAGGTCAGCATCAGGACGTAGATCTTGGTGTCCTTTACGGCCATGAAGAGACCAGCGAAAATGGACTCCTCGGAGCTATCCTCATCTGCCTCACCGACATCTTCGGTCATGCGCAGAACGGCAACAGCGCGCTCCTCTTCAGTAAAGCCGCGAGTGTTGTGTGGGAGATCAGGGAGGATGAAGATCGCGGCGATGGCGATGACCATTGTGGCGGCACCTTCGATCCAGTACAGCCACCTCCACGCGCGGTGGCCAAGGGTACCCTCCATGTTGGACAGCACAGCGGCGCCGACAAGAGAGGAGAAAGCGTTGGAGATGAGGTTACCGCAGAACAGGATAGCGTTGCGCAGGGTGAGTTCGCGGCGGGTGTACCACTTGGACAGGATGAGCAGCGCACCGGGCAGGAAAGCAGCCTCAACGAAACCGATGAAGAATCGAATTGCAACCATGCCGCTGTAATTTGTAACGTTTCCGGAGAGGGTCGAGATCATACCCCAGAGAAGCATGACACAGCCGATGTAGACGGATGGGCGGGGAATCTTGTTGATGATCATGTTCTGCGATGGTTAGAAAACGCAAAAGTCGGTGGAGAAGAATTCTAAGCTTACAGATGGAACCTGCATCAGAATGTATCCGACATACAGAATCGACAAGCATGTCGCGTACTGGGTGTTGTCGATGTTAAGATCCTCCTGCAGACCGCCAAGACGCGCAGCAGCGATGTTGTTACGGTCGAGGTAGTTCATGATGTAGATCAACACGAACAGCGAGCATCGCGCATCGAGCTTGCGCTTCATCTTCTTCTCGACCTCAGCCCTCCTCTCCGGGCTGAGGCTGGCAGCGAGCCCACCGCGGGGGGTTGCCCCAGGCGCGACCTCATGGCCCTGGGTGTGCATTTCGAGATCCTTCTTGATATCGGCCATTTTTACACAACCAAAGAAAGAGACGAGTTGCGACCGACTTCGAAACGTCAAATCGTGTCTGTTGCTACACGGGGGACATGGACCTCTTATACTGGTTCCATGGCACACTTCTCCGTGCCCATATGCCGACCCCAGTGTTTGTTTTGCGGGACCTCCACGTCGTTACCACACTTACCCCACGCCTCTGGTTCGTTGTTACATCACTCATCTCGCGCTGGGCAGAATTTTCCCAAGGCCTGCCGGCCAAGCACGGCACACGCCTATGAAACAGCACGTCCGATGCCCGTTTGGGAGAGGTGCTGGATGCGGGGAATTCGAGCGTCAACGGCGCCGCCGATCTCCTGTTTTCGAGTGCTTGGCCCGCGTGCTGCCTCGTGTCGAACAAGCTTGTTCTTGCTGAGCGCATGAGTCGTGCAGTAGCTACGCTGCTCGGCATTCGAAGCGGCTCACTGTAGTCGCCGCGGTATTGTTGTTATACCCGCTGCGCCGCACGCTGCGCTGCACGCTGTTATGCACTGCGCTGCCAGCTCACCTAGGCTTGAATTCAACCCTAGGTTATCTTATGAGGATATTTGTTGAGCCGCATGCAAGCTACTGACGCTAGTGTCCCTGGGCCGTCTTGCTGCCGCGGTTGAAGGTCGGATGTGCCTTTGGTAGGCTGCGCGAGAATGGGTCTCGGCGTTCTGTTGAGTCTGATTTGCCACAAAGGGATTGCGTCCTACGTCCTTACCGCTTCGTGTGGGGTTACATCCGTTTCTTTTTGCACTTGAGGCTCTGCTAGGCTCCACAATCTATCGGATGGCGAGACACGGGGCTGCATACCGTGGGGACTCCAGTCTCCGACATCACGCGAGTCGGCAGGACTGCTGATTCTGCGTTGTGGTTGAGGATGGACTTTTTATGAAGTAGGCTCTGCTCAGCGGGAGCTTCCTCGTCCTCAAGACATGTCTTTGCGTTCAATTTGTATATCATCATACCCTCACACGTTCGACAAAGCTTACCAAGCCTCGCCATCGAGCTTGACTCGAGCGGCTCTTCGGCAGCATCGCTAGCGGCCCCTGCTGTAGGCCGCGACCCCCACGCTCCAGGAATTCCCCACCTCTTCTCCAACAATCATGCAACCCCATCTTATGGCCAAGAAAACAACCCGGAATGCTGGGAGACGTGAGCATGCGCCGACCGACCTAGATCAGCGATTTCGTGTATATCAGCTTCCGGACGTGCCGAGGTTCGCTGCAGTCGGTTGTGGGGGGGAAATCTTCTGCCTGGTTCCCGGGTGCGAGCATGCGGTGAGGCTTGGCATGGTAATCGAAGGAGCTTTGCGCTCGCTCTGGGGCCGGGGTGCCCTGATCGTTTTCGATTCCTCGCTCGTCTGCTCTAATTATCTGTCCACCTGCCCACTGACGGGGAGAAGAGGCATCCTCGATATCAAAGCCTTGCAATCTTATCCATTCCCAACCAAGTCATCGACCACCGCACCAGCATCATAAACGACATGCCTACTGAGTCAGACGCCCGAAATCGGTCAATACCGGGAGACCGGATGAGCCGTGCTCTTCTACTGGTCGCTGCTCGAGGTCGTTGAGCCAAGTCAGGCATGCTTTGTTGCGATCTAGACATCGTCGCTTACTGCTGCGATGACCACTCGTGTTCGCTGTCGAACCCTCGCAGCACCCTGCATCCTAGCATACCAATTGCTCAAGGTCAACAGGGGGCGCATCGACAATCCTTAGCCGCAGGCATTCGTCCTTGCCTAGCAATCATGCGCCATCGGGCTCGACAAGTCGTCTGCCAACAGTTCCTCAGTGCTTTTGACATGGTATTGTTCGTCAATAGAATGTTACGTGTATCAAAGACTCTCAAATGCTGACGGCACGCTTCATCCAGCTGATGACAGTAAGAGATGACTTACTACGCAAGCAGAGCTCAGTCACGCGCTCTTACAGACATCACATCGTATAGAAAGATGACCCACCTTCATTGACCGAATACGCCGCGTTCGATCCAAGACACGCACCTTGGCACTCTTGCGACGCCAACGACATACGATGTTGCTGCTCAGCCTCACTAGAGCTCTTACAACTAGTCGCACGAGTAGCACCATCCCGGTTGCAGCGAGGCACGAACGGCGTCCTTTGTGACTCTATCGGAGACAAGATATATGGTCTGCAGCCCATCGAGGTGCTTCTCGCGCAAGAGTCCAAAATGGAAGATTCGTAGGCTCGGCATTAAACACTGCTATACTTACTGTGTCAAAGCGTTGCACGGGGTGCCTATTTTCCTCCCAAAATTTTTCATGGCAAAGACAAACGCTTGTGCATGGAAATTCCAGAACACCATGTTCAAAGTCGCCGGCACCGTGTCGAGGTTCTGTGTCAGGTCCTTGTCGAACGCCGATCTTGAGGCATGGGCGTTGCTGGCGAGCAGGGCATCCGTGTACATTGCCGGGGACCGTTGGACTTTGAAAGGCTACAGGGGACACTTCGAAGGGCGTGTGATTGCTGCAAGCCGTATTATGGAACATTGAAGAGCCTAAAGCATCCGTCACCGAGCAGTCTGCCACCCTTGAATAAGAGTTTCCCCCCTTTCTTACAAAGCTTTTTGAATGAGCGCCTGGAATGGCCACTTGGAGATTGTCGAGACAATCATCAAGCACTTTGAGTGTCGCCAGTACGAGTATCGTACACACAAGCTTTATTGGCATTTCGAGCGCGCCATATCGAATTTTCTCAGTAAACACGTGCAGGTTACTCTACTGTTCACCGCATTCAACTATCGTACTCATTCTCCTGCAAATTATCCCTATTTTGGAGCGAGACGAAGAATCTTCTTAATTTCCTTATTCCAGTTCCGATAACTTCTATATCTGCCCAGACTGGGTGAGAATGAGGTCCAGCGTGGGAGCGATCGGCAACAACGCCTTGCTGCAAGGGATCCTTGAAAGCAGCACCAGCATATGTGCAATGCGTCTTGCAGGAAATTTGAAAGGTTTGAAGACTTCGGCTTCACGACTATGGCGCTTGTTGGCTCGACTGTGGTCACAAGGATCGGTGCATAGTGCTTGGGGATGTGGGAGAGGATTGTCACCTTGTATGGCTTGGAACACTATCAAAGGGGACGGCATTTGAATCCTCGTGTGGAGGACTTGCTTCACCTGTATTCATTACTGGAAGAACCAATCCGAAGTCGTGGCACACCCACGCGTAGGTCGCGCTATATTCGTTGTTGTCGATTTCGCCCCATATGAGAGACTGCCATTACGGCGTTGAAAGAACATCTGTGAGTACCTTTATGATTGCAGGCTGTGTCAAACATGCTTTCTGCGCTCCAATCCGTCCGACTTTCCTTGCCGATATCCTCTTCCCACCAGACAGCTAGCCTTGCGAAAGTTGGCAATCATACTAACCAAGTCAGTAAGAAGGAGGGTACCTCCAGGACTCAAGCTGACTGATTGACTTCGCTCGCGACGATGAAGTTCAGTCTCTCCGCCGCAATTCTCGCACTTGGGCTTGGTGCTACTGAGGCAGCTGCCGCTCCTCGCGTTGAGGTTCGAATGACTGCTGGTCCGGGCCTTAGAACTGCTGAAACAAAACTCTACCACCAACGATGGCACAAATACGTGTTATGGTTATCTGGAAGACGGCTGCAAAAAGGTTGGTCGTGTGCAGCTTTGCATCGATACAAAGAACACAAGGGCTCACGCACAATACGTCAATGGGTTTAAAAGATGCTTCAGGTAAAACCGCGGGACGTCTCGAGTTTGTGGTACAACAATCAGCACATTCGTCTATATTATCTAGTACCATGGAAACGAAGCTCGACTGGACGTAGTCTTCTTGTAAATCGCCTCTAATTGATTTTCTTGATGCTGAAGCCTGATGGGGAGCATCGATGGGCTTGGCGGCAGCCATGATCGTGACAAGGCGCCTGCTTAAAGTGCGCCGTGAAGTCACCGGTCTTGAACGTCCTGGTCGATACCTTGTACCGGAATCTCGAACGGTGGTTTACCCAGTTCTTGAACTCATCAGTACCTCCTGTCTATGGCAGAGTGCAAGAGATTCACCAATGCTGCAGTGTCACCTGCAGGCCTGTAAGACAGAAATAGTTTCTGGCTGTGTCAATTGCTAGCAACATACGATGCACCACCGGCAACAGGCATTGACTGCGTCTGCTGCAGCCGGAGCCATGTGCCAATAGCTTCTTTCAGTAGAAGATGCTTAGGTGACCTGTGGTTGAAATTCTTTGGGAGGCTCAACAGTTTCATTATCGCTGAACCCCTCGAACATGGTTTCTGATGCTGCGTTGTCGTCAGGTCCGTCTTGGTGTGGTGACTCATCATTGAGACATCGAAAGTCGTCGAAGTGCGCATCTCCGATGTCAGTCGCTCTTGGACCGAAGGCGTTACTGTAATCGTGTTCAGGTAAGTGTTCGTCCTGGTGGGTCTAGAAGACGGCGCGCTGGGTGATGATTGATGTTGCGAAAAACACGCCGCCGGCGAAGAGTGCTGAGGGTCGCTTTTGGAGGAGATGGAGAAACTTCATATATGGCAGGGCCTTGCTGGATGGGCTGGGTAACGTGTCTGGATCGCTTTGGTGCTCTGGTGATGAGTACAGTTCTGATGTCGCTTGTTCATGTTAGCTGTCGACTCATCGTCGCTGAAAGTTATAGCACTCTCAGCGCTTGCTTCTGCAGTCATTGTGCGCCAAATTCTGGCGATGGAGTGTCCGATCAAATGGCATGCTGAGGGAAGCACAAAAGGTGTCTTGACCATGTATGGGCAGATGGTGTAGAGGCAGTCTGTGGGGTTATCAGCATACTGTAGTCTTGTAGTGCCTTGAGAAAAGGTCCAGGATCAATCAATTTTACCGAATTGATGAAATGCTGGCAGTTAGTGTATTTGAGTGGTCTCGGTTCTCTCTGATAATTTGCAGCAGGGTACAGCAGAACGAGTGACGTAATGATTGTGGACCTGCACGTGCGTTAAGTCCTTCACATCTTGCCAAACTCGGCAGGATGATTTCGGACCAACGATCCACTTCATTAGATTCTCCAAAACTTTCAGAAGAACCGCAGTCATCTGAGCCTCGTTGGGCATCCGAGATTGGCCAAAATTATCTTGACGACCCGCGAGCAATGGATTTAACGTCAACTTCTGCTCCAACTTGCGCAATTCATTGCGCGACAATGCTTTGACGCGTATTCACATGTAGTTTGGTCATAAAATTGGGTTGTTCAAATCGATCCTTGTTTCTGAAGTGGAATACAAAAGCAAGAATAACTCGCTCCGTAGCAGGCTAAGGCAGTGTTGTGCTGCTAAAGTTTCCCCGGCAGCAAAAACGCTCGATCATGATTAAATGTTTATTCTCTGCTCCATACCTCGTAGATGCCGCATGATTTTCCCTTTTGCGCTTACCCTGATCTCTGTATCGATTGTTGCGCGGGAGAGGCGGCGCACAAGAGCATGAACAGATTCCACTCGTGACTGGGCATAAGTATACCGCCTCGAATTCCTTACTGGTATGCGTTGATTATTCTCACGTCTAGTCACTTGTCGCACCTTTGTTGGACCAGTTATTTATTTCAATTTCTCAGCTGAAAACCTGCTCACTCCATAAATCAACTTAGAAAACAAACGACAATCGACCAAGAGCAGGACGCAGTGTTCCTCTAACATGAAGCCTTCTCGAGAGCAGACTACTGTCTCACTCGCACTAACATTTCGTTGACTCATTTAGCAATACTTCTTGTCCTTCTTACACTTCTCTTCCTGTAGACCATTAGTAGATGCATAGACGAAAGCACGATGTGTTAAACATACTCTTTCCTTCTTCTCCTTCTCCTCCTTTTCCTTCTTCTCCTTCTCCTCCTTTTCCTTCTTCTCCTTCTCCTCCTTTTCCTTCTTCTCCTTCTCCTCCTTTTCCTTCTTCTCCTTATCCTCCTTTTCCTTCTTCTCTTTCTTCTCCTTTTCCTCCCTCTCTTTCTTCTCCTTTTCCTCCTTCTCCTTCTTCTCTTTGTCCTTCTTATCCTTCTCCTCCTTCTCTTTGTCCTTCTTATCCTTCTCCTCCTTCTCCTTCTTTTCCTTCTCCTTCTTCTCCTTTAGACCGTTAGCAGGTGTGTAATTAGGAGCGCAAATTATTGAACCTACCTTCTCCTTTTCTTTCTCTAGATCCTTGTCGTGGTGGTCAGGCTTGCAGTCCTTGTACTTCGGCTCGTACTGCCAGCAAATGGCCTTGTATTTGATCTCGTCAAGGTTGTAGGCTGCACAGCCCTTGTAGTCGTTGGAGTAGTGACCGACAGGCTTCTTGTGCTTGCAGTCCTTCGAACCCCACAGAGTCGGGTTTGGGGCAGCGAGAGCGACGGCGCTGAGGCCTGCAACGATGAGTGCAGAGAACTTCATTGTGGGGAATGGTATCTGAAAATTGGTTTGAAGTGATTGAAGTAGTAGTGAACAGAGTTGAGCGATGGGATGCCTTCCAAATTGCGGAATTTGGGGTGACTTATATAGATGCAGGATGATACTATTGAGCTAGAGGCGTGCCGTGCTGCCAGCATACTCGATTGACATCGTTCTGAAGTGTCACCAAGCACGGTTACTGAATCGGCCAAGTGTTCTTGCTTCCGCTGCCCAGAGTTCATCAGCGCGGAGACTATTGAATATGCAGCCCAAGACGCGATGCTTGAGAGTACAGCCAGTATGTGTGTGTCGACAGCTCTGGCACGGTGTGTGGCTGCGCTGAGGTCGAAGGGTGGACTTGCTCAACTCAGCTCTCGGCGCCCTGTACAGGTCTCGAAAAGCTCCATGGATCTGACAACGACTGATGATCGTGAACCGTTTGCCACAATTCAAAAGCTGACTTGCAACTGCACACTTCCTAGGTCAACCACTCAGGCTGTATAATTGTAGTTCTTAATGCTGGGAATCGACATTTTGACTATAATGCTGTCCTAGTAGTGGTATTGCCTTCCAAATTGGGTCTCCTGTTTGTGTTCCATGTCGACTGAACGTCATTGACGACATTCTGATATTAGGTAGGTAAGCGTACAGGGGCTGCCCACGTCGGCTCGTACACTTCTAGGGTGCCAATAACCTGCTCGTCCTCACGCTGAATGGGTGGATTTCGTCTCTGGTAGCTGTATAAAGAGACCGGGCTGTACGACCCGACGTGGCCAGAGACCATAAGTCTGATGGATAATAGCCCGAAACAAGCTTTTTCGGATCGCAAGACTAATCCGCGCGATTGCGGGGTGATGGCGGAGCAGTGTCCGGGCGCCGGATCCCACTTCACTGAATAGACATGTTCGCTTTCACGATTGTAGTACCTTACGATGGGCTAGATGATCGATACCGGTAGCCATTTTTAACGTAATGACTAACGCCGAAGCGCAAGCGCGAGTGTGGTTCTGCCCAGCGCAAGTTGCGCGTGTACAGACTGAATGGTGTCGAGCAAGTCAATTCTGTTGGACAGAGTACTGTGTACACAATTCGCGGAGGATGACGTTTCTTGGCTCTCAGGTTATGTACTGCACCGGTTAGTGTCCCCGCAGCACCAAATTCGTGGGCTTGACAAGAGAAACCTCAGGTGCCAATGTGGCATGCAGCACACCAAAGGTCAATCGTCAGGTCCTGCATCCAAAGTTTTCGATGACAGCCAGTGTCACCTTCGGAAAGTCGCCCAGGTTGTAGGGCTCGCCTCCTGGATATTAGCGCCGCTATCCGCCGTGGTTCGGTGGACGCATCTGCTTGGCAGCCAAGATGAGGCGGAGAAAGCGTGATGTTTCGTTAGACGGAAGCTAGTGATGTGTCGGATGTGCCCAGCAGGTGTCGGTGATGCAAGTGATCAAGCTAGATGCTGTTGGATTCACACCACGGAGATATTAGCCGCTGGCATGACTGTGGGGTAGGAAGAAGGCGCGCTCATCCGCCAAGTTCAGCTGAAAGAGTGCCTGCTCACTCCTCGCGACTTACCGCTTCTGGAGGATACATGCATGAGAGAGTCTTGAACGAGCTTGTGTCCCGTCAATACCAACGTCATCATGCTTGCAGCTACATCCACGGGTCGCTTGTCATACAGATTCAAATCTATTGTTCCAAGAAAGTTTATGCGGCCAAGAATGCTTCTTAGTCCCAGAGGTACCGATATACCAGACACTGGGGCGTGAACTAGCATGACGAAGGCAGATCAGCTTGGCAATCGTGATCCACAGGTACGGTCGCAGTACCTGACGATGACTGATCGTCATCCTGATGTATCTCGCGCAGATGACTGCGCAATGGTGCTTTCCCGTTTCTTAATGCTGTTGGCCGGTAAATAGTGTTAGGAGAATGATGAAAGCTACGGGCGCCATGGACAGCATCCAAGACTTCGGTTGATATTAGCATGCGCAAGCCGCATGCAGCCCGGGACAAAGAGCTGACGAGGACGAGGCCTGTATCCATGAGGTAAGGTATAACAGCGTGTTGGCGAGAGAGCCAGGCTACCGGGGCGATCTAGTTTCAGACGATATCCCAGCCAAGGTATCCTGTATGCAGGTCCTCTTCAGCTTTTGTCAATCACAGAGAATTTGACTTTGAGTTTTTAGACAATGGGCTTTGCGTATGTGGAGGCTTTCTTCGATGCAGTAGCTGCTTGCTCAGCTCGCAAGTAGGGTTGAATTGGGTCACAATAGATTCAAGGCCAGAGGCGACACATCGTCAGTTCTAGCGCAGCGACTGCGACAGCCACCAATGCGGTCCAAATCTTCCTCTTAACCCGGAAAGTTGTGTCTCCAGCTCTTGTGTTGACAGCACAGGCTGTCGCGATTGAAGCCGGGCAGCACGCGCTTCGGTCGACGTCCTAGTCATTGGGCGGTCTGGCGGTGGTGACTGACCAGTGTTGGAAAGGAGAGGCGGACGATCTGCGGACGTCAGTAATAATCATTGTGAACGTTGAAGATCGTCCAAATGCGTAGATATGGGATAGGGCATCGGATTGTTTCTATAAGGTTGACGATGGGGCACGAGCGGGGGTCCCGAGTTGCGGCGGGTGCGCGGAGATTAAATCTTGGATGCGATACGAAGTAGACCCCGCAGCCTCGTATCGCCGGACACTGAAGCCGCGCAGATAAGGCTCCTATTAATGATCTCAACATTGCTCCGCCCACATGTATTTAGGCTCATCTGCTATGCATCCAGTTCATAGCAACCTCCTTTACGCCGAGGTGAATCTACCTAAGCGGGTACATGAAGCCCGCAAACTCAAGTTCAGAAACGCCGAGGAACGCGGGCTAGGTAAGGAGAGAGATTCGGGGGATTGGAAAGTGGTCAGCCGGAGTTGCGAATGATGAGAAGCAGAGGATCTGCCTTTACTACTGTATACAGCGCCAGCGTATGAGTTTTATGGCGGTACGCTACCATCAAGACGTCAACCAGCTTGAAAACATCGAGCACGCATTTTGCATCCGTCACATCTTCTTAGATTTTGCAACAAACAGTTGAGTACTCGATGTGCAGTGGCAGCTACTTTAGGACTAGCGTACCCGAAGTGGGCCCAAAAAAGTTCCTTCACATCTCACTCCACCACACATCTCCAGCCTCCAACTCTTATCCACCGACCTTCTCCTGATCAAGGCAAAAAGAATTCCGTCACGGGGAATCGAACCCCGGCCACATCGGCGCTTGCTTGAGAGCGATGTATCCTAGCCACTGCGGTTGTTAGTTGGTGGTTCTGGCGGTTGGGGAGATGGTTGAGCTTGCCTAGACCATAACGGATTGGTTGGATGATTGATGGGAACTTGCCCGCGTGCAGCGTTTGTGTAAGAATCAAAATCTGGAAGTGGGTTCGTTGGCAGGTAGAGATAGAACGGCGTAGCTTGGTTACAAGTGCCGGGGCAAAGTATGGGGCGCGTGTCTCGCGGAACATTCATGGGCGATTTGGCTGGTACAAGCAGTGTTAACGCTCAGGGTAAACACTTCAACATTGGCAACGCTCCTTCTGCTCTTTTCTCGCCAATGAAGTTTTCAGGGAAATGATCTTACACGCCTAACATGTACAAAATAGACACAGACTCAGGACTTCATCGCAAGGCTATCACATGTGAGCAGGACATACCACCAAAGGAACGGAACAGCTCTATTCTCACTGCATAGAAACAACACTCGGCTCACAAAAGAACACATCAACCATGATGAGGCTTCCAATCATCTAGGAGACACTAGAAGAAAGCGTGAACATTGCTACGAGGAACGTTTTTTGGGTGCTTAGGTAGGCGTAATTTTGTCCCAGCTCAAAAGACCGCAGAAGATAACCCTGGAGAACAAGGGCGCGGTCTCTGCGGCAAGATATCCACGCATACTATCTCTATGCACGATATTGACGACACAATTGCCATCGGGTAGCATCAAAAGCTATGGAAGCTGGCCTTCACCTCGCGTCCCAGTAAACAACACGCCGCGAACCTTGCACGACAAAAATCAACAACCGCAACAACAACGACAATATTGCCGCCTCCAAGCACACTTACACGCGATCCTCCCACCCATACACCCTCGCACACGTGAGCTCCATCCGGCGCCTTTCACTCCCCCACCCACCACCCCGGCACACACAAACGCACCCACCTCACGCCCCACCACCCTACCACCACTCCCCCGCCCACCAACCCATCCTCTACTCACAACCCGTCCTCTACTTGCAACAATGCTCCCCACCCAAAACCCCATAATGCGCCCCTCGGGCTTCAACCCCATCACGCACCCCAATCTCGACCTACTCACAACGCTCGCGCTCCTCTTCCTCGACCGCAACAGCCGCCACTACGCCTCGCGCGGTGCGCTGCGCCGGCGCATCGCGGCGTGGCTGGACCGAGAGAGCGAGTACGGCCGCGACCTGACGTGGTTTGTGGTGCAGACGGATATGGAGATATTGGTGGATACGGTGATGGGATTGGGGGGTGTTAGTATTGGTAAGTAGGACGATTGCGGTGGGAGGTTGGTAGTGGGATGGGTTGAGGTGAGAGAGGCTAATTCGTGGGGTGCAGAGGTGCCGACGGTGGAGGGGTGGGGTCAGGGTCAGGGTCAGGGTCGAGGTCAGGGTCGAGGTCAGGGTCGAGGTCAGGGTCAGGGTCAAGGTCAGGGTCAGGGTCAAGGTCAGGGAAAGAGAGGGATGGTGAGGATTGAGGATGTGGTGAAAAGTGGACAAGAGGCAAAGAGTAAGGCTAATGAACCACCGGATGAGGTAGAGGGGCCGCCGGCAGTGACTGCGGGAGAACCATCAAGATTGTGACTTGGAAGTGGAGGCGATAAGCGAGAAGTGGCAGTCTTGGTAACAGGTGTGTGGATGCAAATGTGCTGGTACCGAAGACTAAGGATGGACATTGAGAACACTACAAACCCTTGGATGGACCGCCACTCTGGATTTCTCTCTCTTGTCAGCTACAAAGCAGTGCTGTTCAAGTCCTCATTCAATGCCTCTGGAGGAGCCCAGTCAGGTCTCGGTGTCACCAACACACCATCGTGCGGCATTCCTTCAACTCGTTGAGCATTCCACGCTTGCCTTTTGCTCAGAAGGTGCTTGGTACCCCTCACTGCAGCCAACTAATCCGTGACTATGGTATAATATCACCCATGCTCACACGGCGTCCATAAATTTCGAAAGGCCAATCTCTTTCAGTCAAACAACATGAATCATGAATGATGAGTTGATCAACTGTACGCAACCCCTAGCACTGCTAGAGTCACCGAATCATCACGTGTAACAGAAAACCGAGTCACGCAAGAACACAATGATTTGTGGTGATGAGATAGCACGCCGTTGGCGCAACCATACTCGAAGAAGAATTTCATTACTCTCACCACTTGGCGCCAGTCAATTCCCCGGTCATTGGTGACTGACCGACATCGCTACCACAGTTTTAGAGTAGGATTGTCTGTTGTGTAGATAGGTACAAACGCCGTTGCCAGGTGCCCTTAGTGATAGGATCGTACCACTAAATTCGTAGCCCTGCAAATGCAATGCTGCCTTCGAAAGATGAAGCGCATGAGTAAAAGTGTGAAGTGTAAAGATAAACCCAATATTCCTGTAATGTCCCAAGCCCGAAATAAAGATCCACATCAGCACTTGACGGATCGTCCCTCTCGTAGTCGAGATCCAACGCGGTGGAGGGAGGTGGGTTATGCTATTGTAACGCGAATCATGAATGACTAAACCTCGAAAACCGTAAATGCCCCTTCATATGCAATGTTGAATGTTGAATGTTGTAAACGCAAATGTGGATGCGCTTAGCTAAGAATATTGATAATGTTGTCGTTTCCCGACGTAAGAGTGATGCAAAGATGGAGCCTACGCGCGAGGCATGGAGCCCATCGAAAGAAGGGCCTCAATGGCATCGCGCTCAGCGCCAGATCCTGTAACGCCAGGGGATGCAGTGAGTTTGAGCGAAGGTAGAGGAGTGCTGCCCAGAGCAGGAGTTCTGGAAGAGATGGAGCCTTGAAACCCGCCTTGCGGCAATGAACGGCCTTGAGCTGAGATACTGCGGTAGCGTGGGTTGCTCGACTGCGTGCGGCTTAGGTAGTTATAGTCGCGGTGTTCGCGACGCGGGCCGTGGTGGGGCTTCCGCGAAATCTGTGGGCCCATCGTGGCCCAATCCTCCTGGTCGGTATCATCGTCCAAGTCTTCGCCGAGGTCCATGTCAGACGCCGAATCGGACTCAAGGCTGTCGTCAGAGCCGTCCAGAGACATCTGGTCAGCCATTTCTTCGTCCTCGTCCATCTTGTGGGGCGGCGACCATGAGCCAGCATTCCAGCTGCCCTGATATGTGTCGCGCTCTTGGCGCAGCCTGGGAATTTGCAGTCCACTGGCGCTGTCTATACTGGCTGGAGGTGTTGCGCCACTACCGAGGCGCAAGCTGCCGATGGGCACGCCACGAGCCTGCGATGAGCCAGCAACGCTCCACCTGCCCCAGCCGACCTTCTCGAACTTGACCTCCCCGTGCATGCCGCCGCCGGCGCGATGTTCTAACGCCGCGACGACGAGCCGCCTGGCCTTCGCGGGTGCTAATCCAGAAAAGCCAGGGACAGAGTGGGTGAGATGGGCCATCATCTCGCGGATGGGCATAGCACCGTGGCCAGCAATGATGGCAGGCAGGTGGTGCTTTGCCAGCATAGCAGCCGTGATTTGACGCGTAGCGTCAAGGCCAGCGAGCGCCTCCTTGGACAGAGCCGCGGGCTGGTCCTGCGCCCTGGCATGCTCGACTGCGTCTTGCAAGTCGAAATCCATGGCGTCTGGTGTGTCGACCCTCCCAGCCAGTGACAGGGCCGGCCTGCGCTTGTGGGCTGAGAGAGTGGGGGACATCGACGACGGTGGCGTCAGGAAAGTGCCTGCAGCGGCGCCATCGTGCGTGATGGGGATGTGGTGGGACGCCTGCTGAGCAGCAAAGGCGGCAGCGATGTTGGAAACGGGCTTCTGGACCATAGTCGCCATGTTTGCGGGCTGTGATTTGTCGTGACGGGAGATGTGTTGTCTGGTGGCAGGTGCCAGCGGAGGTTCGGAAGGCGGCGTCTGACTCGAGCAGCAGCAGCGCAGACAAAGGAGTTGGTGTGTTGTGTTTGGATACAGCAAGAGAGCCGTCTTATGCGACCGGAACGGCAGCAGTGATTAAGGGTTAGTTGCTGTGGTGTGCTGGCGCCTCACGGGGCAAGCTGCAGCGCGCTGCTTGGTCGTGGGAGGGTTCGAGCGCGTTTGGTGGATCGGCGATCCGGGGAGCAGGCAGGCGTACCGGGCGGACCAGACGGGAGGCGCGTCAAAGGGGCGGCGAGCAGTCAGTGTCTGTGACGGGCAGCGAGGATGTGTGTGTTCTGAAAGGGCAATATTCAGTGTGCGCGCGGTGGGTGCTTTGTAGTAGTCGGCGCGTTTAGTGTGGGAGTCAGCTGTGATAAGGACTGCCCGGTATGGAAGCGTCCCACCTGCATATGCTCGGAAACCAAGGCAGTGGGCGAACCAGGTGCATGTCGGGCAGGCGCATGGCATCGCGACTGCTTCCTGATTGGCGGGCCCGCGCTCGGCGTGCCACACCTCCTCATAGCCGTCATCGTCGAGTGCCCCATCTGTCAGCAGGTACCCACGCCGGAAGCAGGGTCGCTGTGCCTTCCCTCGCGCCCGCCGCAAATGTAGTGATGATTACATTGCGAAGCCGCGATTGCGCCTTGCTCCTGCGTTTGTGATTTCGCTCAGACAGGGTGACGCTCGACACAGGCAATGTTGAGGGCATGCATGACTGTTTCTGGCTGTTCCGAGACCTGCCGAGACCTGCGCCAGCGTCCAGCTCCAGATCCCCCATGAGTTCTCAGTCCCAACACCCATAGGCGTTATCAGCACTGCGCGGGGCTGCGTGCGCTATCACCCTCGCTCCGATTTTCGCTACGGGCAGGCCCCTCTTGGAAACAAGCACACATCGCCGCACCAAGTAATGAAATGTTGAAACGTGCCGTTAGTCTGGTGCGTCGCGGAGCTCGGGCAGCAGCCAGCGCGCACACGTGCATGTCCTCTGCGCAGGCATGCCTCGACACGTCTGGTCCAGGTGGGATGTGCTTGACGTAAGTGCTTCTGCAACTGTGCATGTGGACCACAGATCAGCCATGATTCGCCGGCACGACATACTTGGTGATGGCCTCGCTAGCGTTAGTCTACCTTTCTGCACACAACACGGAGAATATCGTGACTTACAGCTTTGAGGACGTTGATCTGCTGCGCTGTGCGGTTGAACACGGCGCGGTATTGATCCAAGTTCTGGTGCACAACATCGTTACGTGTCGTGCGCCCTTCGCAGATGGCCTTCATCTGGAGTTCCATCTGTCCTGGGTTAGTGGCCGTTCTCGATGCAGCAAATGTGCCCTATTCCACTCACTTCTTTGCGTAAAAACGGCTTGCTCAGGCTGGTCTCCATGCCCACATTGTCATATCCCTCGATAAGCGCGACGCCCAAAGTCGTCGGGATGAATTCTTGCACTCCGCCGGCTGCCGTCCCTCCGCCTCCGTCATGACCCGCTGCTGCGCCGCCACGGCCGCCTCGAGCACCACCTCCTCTTCCTCGGCCACGGCCTCTGCCTGCATTGCTGCCCGCGTTCGCTGCAGCCCCGCCTTTGGGTCGAGCAATCACGTATTCGCGATCCTGTATCTTTGCGATGTGTTCGGCCATTGTTGCGTCGGTGCCAATGCCGTTGACATCCATGAGGGCGATAAGTTCAGGCTCCGTGAGGTAAGACGGTGCTGACGTTTTGCCATCAAGCATATTGGTTTCCGTGGGCTCGAACATCTCGCCTACTGTATATTGCGGCAGCTGCTGGCTACTTTCCCACTTGTCGTAGGGATACACGTCGAGATAATTTCTAGCGATGACACGCAAGCCGTGTGCATGGAAGTTTTCGGACCCATAGTCAATCTCAATGTCTGTAGCCTCTCCCGTTGCATCCTCAGAGCAACATGCAAGGAAGCGACGGACAACGAATTCGTAAACCTTACGTTCATTCTCGTTTAGTGAATTTGGTGCCACGTAGTTGACTGGGTGAATAGGTGGATGAGCCTTGTCGTTATTGCGGCCATTACGAGGCTGGTTGAAACCTCCGTTCATCAGTCCCTGAGCAAAGTTACCCCAACGGCCGTCCTGTGCTTGCCGCGAAATGATGCTGCGGAGGTCCATTCCTCGATCAAACTGATCCGTTTCGGTGCGTGGGTAGCTTATCCAGCCTTTGGTGTAGAGCTCTTCGGCTACCTTCATGACGTTCTGGGATGACATTCGGAGGAACCTACTTCCCATCTTCTGCAGCTCCACTGTCGTGAGAGGGAGCGGCTTCCATTTCTTTGTGGGTTTTTTACCCATCTTGGTCACCTTGGCTGTCTTCGAGATGAGGCATCCTTCGAAGATCAGCGTGACAGCCATGCGATCGAACAGGTGGCCTCGCCTCCAGTTGAACTTGACTTCGACGTCATCTTTGACATGGTTGATTTTGATGTACCAAAAAGGCTCGGGGACGAAGTTGCGTACCCGGAAGTATCGGTCAACGACGAAGCCCAGCGTTGGAAACTGGCAAGAGCCGTAGCTGATCACCTTTCCACGCCCATTCTCTCCAGTCGGAATCATACTTTGCAGGGCCAACGTCTGCATGCGCGTGAAGGCTGCACCAAGGCGAAGATCAAGTTCGGTGCGAGCGGCAACAGCGTTTGACTGCGCTTCATCCAGCTGTATGGGATTTTGTGATGCTTGGACAACATGTCTAGAACGTTTGTCAGTGATGGATGCAGAGCGGCCAAAGCGAAAACTTGCGCTCTTTCGATGTTGCTGAATCGGGCTCGGTAGACTCGAAGTCTTGGATTGACCTTCAAAGCAATATCCCGTATTTCTGTCCCAATGTTCTCACCCTCACGATCGCAATCGGTCCATACGAACAGTATCTGTGAGTTCCTTGCCTGTGACTCGATGTTGCTTGCAATAGCCTTCTTGTCCTGCATTGCCGTCAGCTCTGATGTCTTGCAAGTGGGGCTGCAACACGGGGTAAGGTGATTCTTCTGCGTACATCGGCAACAAAGCTCCGTATGGGAGCATCAAATAGATCTCCCGCGGGACACGCATGCCAGTTTTTGTACCGATCAATGAAGTCGTGATTCATGATATGCCCAGCCACACACGTGAAGGTGACATCGCACTGGCCCCATTGCTGAAATTGAAAGTCGAATCTGTAATTCTTGACCCACTGTATGCCTCGAACACTATCCTATAATTGATCAATCCCCTGATTCTACGCTCACCTACAGGCAGTACGTTACTACGTACAGTTGTTACTCGACCACCAAGATGCTGAGCGACTGCTTTCGCAATGGACGGCTTTTCCGCCACGCACAGCACTTTCATTGTGCCTAAGTACTGTTGCCATTGAGCTCGTGGCGGAGTTGTGAAAACAGGCAGCCAGGTCAAGAAGCAGAATGTATGCACGTGAGAGCGCGTTCAACAAGCAAGGCGCGATCCTCCGTCTTAGCGCGGCTTGGCTGGTAAACAAAAGTGGACTGCAGACTCATGAGGTCATTCCGTCTTCACCTGGCCCCGACACGCACTGCAAAACCTGTCCTTCTTTGCGCCCAAGTCAGTCTCTACATCCGCCATCTGAGTTCCCTTACGATGCTTGTACCCCGTGCCTCCCTCGATCTGGCGATCCCGCTCCTCAAAAAGCTGCCAGAATGCGCCGATCTCGAGAAAACCGTGCTGCCATACCTGCCACAGCTCTATGATCTGCCCTACAGGATTATTGAAAGCATAAACGATCGCCAGGCATTACTCCATGTCTACGCCTCGACTAACCCGCTGATGCTGGGTCTGGCGTTCGCGCTCTTCATGACTCCCGTCGTCCTGGTGGTCTCTGAGTTCAATCGCAATTACTCACAGGTCGACCGGCTGTGGAGCATTCTGCCTGTCATCTACAATGTACATTACGACGTCTGGGCGCATCTGAATGGACTACCCACTACGAAAGTGGACCACATCATGGCCCTGTCAGTGATCTGGGGCGCGCGTCTGACATTTAATTACTGGCGAAAGGGAGGCTACCAAGTAGGAAGCGAGGATTACAGGTGGAATATTGTCAAGGACTATGTTGGGCCTATTCCCATGTTCATATTCAACATTATCTTCATCTCGCTGGCTCAAAACGTAAGTCTCGATGCGACTCGCAAAGCATGCGTGGCTAACTAAATGGTAGATCCTGCTCTGGATCATCACATCGCCAACGTACATCCTTCTCCTCACCTCGCGCATCACCGGAAACACTCTCTCTGCGTACGACAACGTCTTCAGCAAGGCCATGTTCGTTATCATCGTTATCGAGTTTTTCGCCGATCAGCAGCAGTGGATGTTCCACAAGGCGAAGGGCGCGTACAACAAGTCTGCGAAAGTTCCGAGCGAATACAAGTTCACTCGCGAACAGCTTGACCGCGGTTTCAATACCAGTGGCCTATGGGCGTTATCACGCCATCCCAACTTCGCTGCAGAGCAGACCTTCTGGGTAGCACTTTACCAGTGGGGCTGCATGGAGAGCTATACGTTTGCAAACTGGACATTTGCGGGAGCTTTCTCGTACTTGATCTTGTTCCAGGCAAGCACCTGGTTGACCGAGCTGCTGAGTGCTGGGAAATACCCTGAGTACAAGGTTTACCAGGCGCGCGTTGGCAAGTTCCTCCCCAAGCTCCTCACGAAGAGCATGGGAACTCCAAGGACCGAGAAAGAGGCGGCAAAAGTTAAGGAAGCCAAGAGCAAAGCAGGGAAGGGAAAGAAGCTTTAGGGGAACAGTCTACGTACATACACAGAAAGCGCGCAATCTTGCCTGGCACATTTGTGCCGCTGTGCGAAGCAGCAATACCAAAGCCCGGATGATTTTGATCCGCTATCCGGCGATGAGTAAACAAGGCCCTGCCCCCAACTCGACTCGGATGATAGAACAGTGGGGAATTACTGCCGAGCCTGTGGAGTCACAGGACCCAATGAATTCGACTACACATTACCTATTTCATGCAGACTGCAGCCATCTTATCTCTGTGCTAATGCCAGCACGTTCCGTCGACAAGGGTTCTTCGTACGAGCCAATGTCTACCCGAATGAAAGTTAGGCGTTGATTGTTGGGCCATGTGCACTTACACCTGAACCGCCGACAGCCCCATCTAGATCATAGTACGGTATCAGGGATAAGTTTTGTTAGTATGGTGGGTACAACAGGGGCTGTGTTATCCTGACTAATTCAAAGTAGTATTTTCCTAGCTGGTTAATTGGCGGAAATGCCTTACTAAATCTCTTTTATGCGTAATATTTACATTAGGGAGGCTAGGTTGCACCCCTGTTGTGCCCACCCTACTAACAAAACTTATCCCTGATACCATAGTATACAATTGCCTTGGCGCTAAGCTCTTTTGTACCTCGGAAATGCTCACAAGCTACCTGTGCGTCTGGGACGTGGGTCTGATGCGCACAAGTGTTACTTGTTTTAGGCATTGCTGGCACTTCCCTATAATGGGCGCTGACATGTAGCAAAGGGGAACATGCACTCAGTTACAAGATATAAAGACCGAAGCGTCTCCTTAGTATGCGCCACTATCACACTTTACGCAACATTGTAGTCGAACCACCTGCTCCTATCCTTGAGCTACGAAGTTGAGAAGAGAAGTTTACCCTTCAGTATGGTTGCACCAGGTGGCTTTCGAGTCATCATTGCTGGAGGCGGTATTGCAGGTTTGACGCTCGCCAATGCTCTGGAAAAGGCCGGCATCGACTATGTTCTTCTCGAGGCTCGAGATACGATTACACCACCAATTGGGGCATCAATTGGATTCTTTCAGAACGGAGCTCGGTTGCTCGACCAGCTGGGATGCCTCGAGCCTATCTGGAGTGACACCTGTGCGCTTATCGGTAACCGGAATCGCGACAAACATGGCACACAATATCACTACGATGACGGTGCCCAACTGGTCAAAGTCCGGTAGGTGCCACAATATTGTCAGTGAGGACACCAGGCTGATACTATTGTTAGTGCTGGCTACCCCGTTCTTTTCATTGAACGAGAGAGCGCCTTGCGCGTGATGTATCATAATTTGAGGAACAAATCGACGATCCAGTTGCAGAAGCGCATTTCGAAAGTCGAGAACTCAGAAAAAGCGGTCACAGTAACTTGCAGCGATGGCACAAGCATCAGCGGCGATGTTTTGGTGGGCTGCGATGGCGCCCACAGCACTGTTCGTCAGGAGATGTGGCGGCTCGCTCATCTCCACGAACAAGACGCATTCGATCCGTCCGATCAAAACATGATGTTCGCTGAATACCAGTGCTTGTTCGGAATCTCAAGTCAGGTAGACGGTATCACTGAGGGCGAAGGCACTGTGAATTATGACGAGCATTTCTCCACCTTGCTTATCGGAGGAAACAAAAAGGTCTTCTGGTTCATGTTCAAGAAACTGGATAGAATTTGGTAAGTCTCGTCTCTGCCGATAGACTACATGTTCTGACCTCAGCAGTACGTACATGCACCATTCCGTGCCTGCCCTGGTTCTTGTCATGGTAACGTAAACTGCTCCTGTGGCTTACCAATCCGCAGATAAAACTTCCGAGCTGCCACGATTCACCAAGAAAGATGCCGAGATCTTCGCTGATGAAATTCAAAACTACACTATCACGCCTGATGTGACATTCGGAGACCTCTGGAGAAACCGCCTTACGTACACATTGTTAGCGACGGAAGAAGCTCACTTAAAACGATGGTCCTGGGGTCGCATCGCCTGCGTAGGTGATGGTGTTCACAAGATGACTCCAAACATGGGTGCTGGCGGCAATTCAGCCATGGAAACCGTCGCTGCACTTGCAAATGAGTTGAAGAAGATGGTAGATACTACCGAGAAGGGAAAGCCGAGCTACGACAAGATAAAAACTCACCTCGGAAACTACCAAAAGGTCCGAAACGTCCGTATGAAGGCGATTTCCAAGGTTGCAGCCGCTCTCACTCGTCTGCAGGCGCTCGCAACACTCAAAGATAAATTCATGGCTTTTTGGGTCATACCAAACTCCGGTGATTAGTAAGTGACCAATCCAGCACCACTCCAACGCAAAAACGATGTCCCGACCAATCGGCGGTCGGCAATGCCCCGTAACACGCAAGCAGAAGTTCAGCTTAGCCGACTCCGCATCTTCATTTGCCCTTTCTGTATCCTCCACCACTTGGCCTATAAGATGCGTTAAGACTGTAAGGCGCTGCTAACCCTACACTTTAGTATCTCAGACCTCCAGAGTGACATGGTCACTGGAGCTGTCAAATTCGATTACCTCCCCATACCAGAACGTTCCCTACACGGCACCATGCCTTTCAACCCGTCCCAAGGCCTCGGCAAAAACGAGTCCAAGTCATGGAGAGCTGTAACGGCTTTGCCTTTCCTAGCTATCACAGCTGCTGCGGTGTACTTCATGCTCGGCACCTGCCTACCTCACATAGTGGATCGGATTGGCGACATCTTAGAGAACGGCGTCCAGAACGTTATCGGCGAAGCTGTGCATGTCAAAACCGTGCGTAACTTCTATGGCATCGAGTTCATTGATAGCAGGTTCAGGGGACTCGTGGCATGCTTTGCCTCGTTCCAGTTCGCCAACCTCGTTTGCAGCTGGCAGTCCCTGACTTTCCTCGCGGATATGGGCGTCATATACGCCATCTTGCTGATTGAGAGCGCCCGGAGGTCAAACCTCATGACGTTGTCCTACCTGTAAGTGTCACGAATGCCGCTTCAAGATGTGCCCAGCTTATACTTACCAGACCTCTTATCTTCGGTTACAATGTCCAGTTCTTGGGCATCGGTGTTGTGATGGGCGTCTGGTGCTTTTTGACTTACATCCAGAGCCCCATCGAAAACTTCCGTGCCCGCGACATGCGCCTGACCAACCTCTCCTACACCGCCTCTGTCCTGCCCGTCATATTGCTTACCCATTACCTCCCGCACTTCGTCTCCTTCTCCGCCTGGATTGATCCCCAGATCCGACATACCGCAGCCTGGATCTGGCAGCCCTTCGCCGTTTGGACCACGATCCTACAGTACACGCTCAAGAAGACAGTCATGCCGGACACCGTTCGGAAAGACCGCATCAACAACCCGACTCGTGATCTCCCGGTCATCAAGTATACTATCTACTCGCTCTGTGCGATCTCAGCGACGACGTGGTGGTACACACTTTACAACGCGCCCTTCTCGCCCGCGACTCTGTTTGTTCCGAATATCGCCGCTACGAAAACCAACGATGAGTTCATCGGGCTGTTCCTGCAATTCGATCAAGTCTTCTCGATGGGCACGTGCTTCCTTTGGCTGTTGTACCTGTTTGGAGATCTTAAGAGAGCCGGCATGCTGGAGAACAGTTGGTTCGGCATTGTGACGAGGGGTCTGATTACGCTTGTTGCTGCTGGTCCGGGTGTCACTATTGGGCTGGGATGGTGGTGGAGGGAGCAGCTGCTTGCGACGAAGTGGCACAAGGATGCTATCGTCGCGGGGAAGTCGAACTAATGTAAGGCTTGTAGGTACTTTGGTATCGCGACATGACAAAGGGGAAGAGTCTAGGATGGCGGTGACGGTATAGATGGGTCGACGGAGACGATGGCAATTGTTCTGATGGTTTGTATGCGATATAGGTACTCTGACACAGATCACCCCAATCCTGGGGTTTGGATTCATATTCTGCACTCTTCTTGCTTATGGGAAACAACCTTCCTTTCCGTGATTCTGTAACCTTTTGCTTATTGTAAATCAGAGCTGGGCCCATGGCGTTGTTATTGGGGTTGTGAGATCCAGATGTGCCAAGGTGGTGTGGATGAGACTGATCAAGATACCGATTCTCTATCGAGATGGTCTTCCTCGTTAGTTAAGACGTTCACATGACATCTACCACCGTTCTCATGAGTCTCGTTGCGGCTTGAGGGATAACCGTCGTAGTTAGATGCATTCGATGAGCTAGTAGACTAGCTTTAATTCAAAACTAAGTAGACCTTGCCCAGTACGAAGGCGGAAGCAGCTACAACAACGTGTACCACAATTATGTCGATTGCACTTGGAATTGCAATCAGAATAAAGCACTGCATTACCTTACTGCACGCCACTCTACACGCTACAAATCCAGCGACAGTTCTTCGAGGTCGGAAACCCAATCGGTCATCTTTGATCGATAGTTGCCTAGGTGAAAGAGGGGCCCAGTTTAGTCTGAGCTTGGGCTTCATTCACACTCGCTTTGAGGCCATGCTGCCTGAACAATCCACGTCGCTGGAGCAGAGTATCTATCTGCGGCCCTTCTGACTACCTTGACCGGATACGCCACCACGGCGTCCACCTTCAAGTTCGTACGTACCGTATATGCCAGGCATGTATGCCGTGATATTGTTGCAGTGTTTGGTTTTCACCGATTGGTATATGTGCGGAGACGAGTGATTTCTGCGGGTATTTACGACGTTCAATGGGCTGAGACATGGGAATACAATAATTACTTTTGTAATTGGGTATCGTGAGACACTACCGCGACTTGCTTGTGGCTGTCTCGCCACATTAAGACACTCCGTAGAAAGACCAGAGAAATTTGTAACCATTTTCACTCGGCCAACTCTCCTCTTAAATCGGGTTGAGCACTATTTTCAGTGGCCACCGTGTGTCCAGATGCTTTACAATTGTCTGCTAAACATTGAGAATTGTAGAACACGCCGGCATTCACCTTGAGAATCTCAAAGAATAATAGGTGGCAACAATGAAATCGTTCAACTATGACGTAGATATGGTCCACTTCTGCAGGTCAGTCATGCTTGTGGCGCTCGTAAGTGAAGGTGAATGAAAGGGCGAAGACACGCTAGTCGAGACCAGCTCTTTGTCGCTTCGAAGACAAACTTTCCTTGACACAACCATTGCTTCCACTGTCTTCAACATCTCTCACGAGACTACCCATTTCAACTTTCGTTATGGCTAAGGCCCAGCGCGAGCATCGCGCAGCACGCCAACTAGGCACCATCAACAACATACTTCAATCGCAGTCGCCGGCGCGTCGTAACGACAGAGCTGCAGTTCAGAAGACGAGTGCCGACAATAGGAGCAAGTCTTCATCACAGCGCCTAAAGCTCCAGGATCGTATTACGCGCGGCGAGCAGTCACAACAGTCGCAACAGACGAGCAGCGACAGTCAGAGCACCTTCCACCATCAAGACCAAGGCCATCCACGGAAAGATGAGCGCATCACACAACCACAATCAGAAAGTTCGTTTCTTGTAACCAAAAGCCAACGATGTTCGCGGTCACCTCGGCATGAGCACGACCAAGGTGCAGGGGGCGACCGAAGCGGCGTCCTAAAGCCAGTAGGAAAGAAGCAAGAGCCTGCGACAGCACCCTCCATCTTAACCCAGAATGCCAACAACCAGTCTAGCTCAGGCAAGCGCAAGAGAGAGACAACTGATACCAAGGACTACAAGAAACACAAGCAGATCAAGAAGAAACACCAAGAGACATATCCACAAATCCCACATCCTGAACTACCGCCTCCTCAGCCTTCTGCCGACACAGCAAGCGGTGTCGCTGAAGCCACCACCGTCACCAAGACACCTCAGCCCAAGAGCCGACCTTCCCTGGTTTCCGATACCCCTGTTCAGCTTGTAACTCCTCCGTCTAGCAATGCATCGCCGGAGCACGAGCACCAAGTTGCAGGAGCCCAGAGGCTGGTACCAGCCGCAACAAAGCGCAGACTAGCGCAGAAGGACGTGTCGACGCCGGCAGACGCTAAACACGCGTACTCTAAGAAGAGGCAGAGAGATGAGATAGAGTCGGGTGGAGAATCTGCTAAGCGGCCACGGCAGATGAAGGATGTGAAGACGACTCAATCGAAACGACGCCCATCCCCTGCATCGGTGGTTCGTCAGCAGGCACGAAAGAACATTGAGTCAAAGACGCAGCAGCATACGTCCTCGGCACCGCAAGCGCAAGGGCAGGCGCAGGTACACGCACAGGCGGTAAAACCTGAGTCGTCCTTCGCCCCAGTCACACCTAACCACGAGTGCGATCTGAACTTCCGTGACTATCACTGCGATAGCGTCCCCGTCCTATACTCTACCATGATTCAGCATGCAAGTGACACAAAGCTTCTCACCAGCCCGTCAGAAATGCTCGTACTTGACGCGCTTGCTGCTATCGAAGCGAGTTCAAAACCACACACGAAGCGAGACTGGCCCACCGCTATAGAACTATTGAGGCGCAGTCCGAGCATGAGCCATCCTACCAAGATCCTGAAAGATGTCGACCTGTATCTTCTTGAGGCAGAAACAGAAAACCAACTGCACGTAGCTACCGATCGAGGCCTCCTCCTTGCCACCGAGTATCTGAAGCTCATTGGTGTACCCGAGACACAGCCGGTCAGATTTGAAGGTCGAGTACCTCCGTGGGCAAAAGCTGCGCTGCGTGCACGCGAGAAGCGGAGGGTGGTTACAGCTTGGGGGAAGAACAAAGCCGTCCGAGAAGGAACCCCGCTAGAGAGTCATCAGATTGCGTTGTTGACAGAGAGCTATACAGATACGCGAGAGCGATTGGGCAAAGAGATGATGTCCACTGCGCTGCAACAGTTGGAGATGAAAAGCGCAACCAAAGTAGTTTCCGAGGAACTCCAGAAGGCAGAGAAAGACACTGCACGACATGTCGAGGCACCAGGGGAGCTCATACCAGAGGTTGAGCCTAGGGAAATAGAAATTCTGGAAGCTGAGCCCGGACATCTACCACTTCCTGCAGGCTCGGTAGTGATCATCTACAAGATCGACGACGACGATGTATGGGCATATGGTCGACTGAGTGGCACCAACAAGACGGGCCAATTCCCTATATCTTTCACGTGTCCACTTGATTGGAGCTTGGACCGGTTCGCAGGAACAGATGATCGTCTTTGTAAACCATTGGCAGAATCCATGGATCCAACTGAGACGAATTGGAACGGCTTGACCCACTGGACGAAACAACAAGGCTTCTCAGAGGGTCCAACTTGGAATGAGACGCTTGCAGCCGTAGCAACCAAGGCGAGAAACGACAGGGAACGAAACATAGCTGCGAGGAAGACAACCTCCAGCATCAAGCCCACCTCTTCCGGAGAGGTAAGGAAGGAGAAGATGACGAGCGAGCAGTCTCCAGCCGATGAAGCTCCGAGCAAGAGACCATGCGCAGATGTGACTCCGAAAACAATTGCGACGGCAGTATCAGTGACGACTCCCGCAATGGAGGCTAAACCACAAATCTCATCAAGGGAGAATTCTGAAGAGAAGCCACAGAGCAAAGCCGCTCACGATGGGGAGGATGAAGGGGTTTCCAAACCTCAGGCTATCGTCGCGGCAGAGAGCACCAAGACTGCCATCGATATGTCTGGAGCTCACAGTGCGACTACTCCTGCCCCAGTGGTAAGCAAAGACGTGCAACGAGACACACAGTTCAGCAAGAGCTCTTCAATCGGCCCCGAAAGGCGAGAAACCGTCACTCAGGGCATTGCTGAAGAGACAAAGATCTCTGCGCAAGCTGAGAAGAAAGAAGAAGAAGAAGGTGTTGCGAACGCCGGTGAGACAGTGGCGATCGCACCCTTTGATCCTTTTACAGTTCCACGCTACAATCCATTCGCTAGAAACGATGACATCGAGGTCGACTGGGGTGACAGCGATGAGGAATTGTAAGAATCAGAAGTTGAAACAACTTGGCATTTGAATCGTTGGGCACCAGGACAGGTCAGAGCTGCGATGAGAGGTAATACGAATCGTTGCAGAGATCGTAACCGGGTATTTTGTAGTAACACATCAATTCCTAATAAGCATGTCAACCCGTCCATTAAGTGTAAACCGGGATGGACATGCTCGTAGTGATCCGAGAACGTGTGTAGCCACATTGCTCGTTCAAGAAAGGCACCTCGATGACGCGACAGAAGATCACGCATTGACTCACGTGTATTCGTTGATGGAAGCGATGTCGTGCCGTGATTGTGCACAGAAGGCCGTCAAGGACGTGAAGATGGGGCGGGGAGCTAGTTGCTTAGTCAGCACACATGTGTACACACAGCTCCACTGCCCAATGGCAAGTTATCCACCTGCTTCGAAATTCATGATTGCATCAGGAGAGAATCACCCTTGAAACTAGACTTTTGTTGCGAGACTATGGCTGCTGGCGTCGCGGAACATCCGCTGCAGGCCTTCCGTATCCATGGCTTGCCTCCGGACTTCTATTACATTCCCAACTTCATCTCGACTGAGGAAGAAGCATCAATACTCCAAAAGGTCCAAGCGTCTGCTCACACTCTAAGGCTCTGCTGATCTCTACCAGATTCCTGCACAGCGCTGGATCACGCTCTCTCATAGACGTCTGCAAGCGCACCCCTCAACACTTACAAAGACAAATACTCTGCTAGCCGCGCCACTTCCAACATATCTCACCAATCCAGTCATCATAAGTTTGAAGGATCTAGGCATCTTCGACCACACGCCTCACCAACAGCCAAACCATGTGCTCATTAATGAGTACAAGCCTGGCGAAGGTATTATGCCGCATGAAGACGGTCAAGCGTACGCGAGCGTAGTCGCAACTGTCAGCTTAGGTGGGATAGTCTGTCTCAGTCTTACGCCGAAGTCCATCTCAGAAGAGTCTGCAGAAGAAGACAAGGATGGTATAGCGACAGAATGGAAGGTGCCGACGCGTATCTTACAGGAGCCAAGGAGCTTGCTCATTACAACTGGACACGCGTATGAGTCACTGCTACATGGCGTCGAAGCCGTGGAAGTAGATGAGGGTCTTAGCGCAGACACGGTGGCCAACTGGTCGTTGCTGCAGGATAGAAGTAATATTGAAGCGGCTGGCGGACGCAACATCAGAACGACAAGAATCAGCCTCACTTATAGGGATGTATTAAAGGTCAGCTCTGCGGCGAGTAAGGTCCTTGGGGGTCTTGGAAGACGCTAAGCAGGTGGCTTGAAGGATGTGCTGGTCTAGCTATAAACATATCGTGCTCACTTCTAGCGACACAACATAACGATCCTGAATCCATTGAGGTCTGAGGGCACGACCTCGCATGTGTTTCGGAGATCTGCATCACATCGAGGCGGATGGACCCACAGACGTCCAAGGAGAACTCATCCATCCTCTCTGCTTGAACGAGGTCTCCCTCCTTGCACTCTGACACAAGAGTGTAACGACCATACCATTGAGACTTAGGTGAGAACCCGGGCAGCGTGCTGAAGATCGACACCAACGACGAGGCCGTGACTTAGAAAATACACATGCCATCATCATGCAGACCCTTTACTTGACTGTGATGGAGTTACAGCATACGCTGAGCTATACCAAGACCTGAGGTTTTCCTGTCGATGACTTGACCGAAATCTCTTGTTCCCTGCCAGCAGCTACTGCCGGCGTCTAAAACAATCATATCTGAAGGCGCAGGACCTGCCATAGATAATACTGTCGCTGCCACGTAATTCACAGTCAAGTTCACATGTTATGGCTGACGTTGACGTCCTCTGCTTGATCGAGGACATCCCACACCATGCACCAGCATGAGCGCGTACGTCGCGAAATATGAACCGGACAATAAGCCCGGAAAGTATGATGACGCAGCGAGCAACAGGCCTGCTTCAAAGTTGACATGTACACCAATAGACTTATCATGATCAGTTGGCAGGGAGTGGTTCAGCTGCGTGCACTAAGCTTTTTGGCAGGGAATTGCAAGAACACGACACCCCAAGACAAAAGCAACAAGGCGAAACATTAGAGGAGTGGTACCTTGTCCAAAGGCTGATAGTGGATTGCACTGCTTGAAGGTCGTGAATATGTATCTTGTTACTCGATGCAGAGTCTGCTGTTGCAAACTTGCAAGCCTCGCGACTGCCTGGCTCGAGCGTGGAACCCGCCCCCCACGGTTTCCCGGATCGACGCCGGCATTTGTGACTTCAGCCACCCAGACGGACATATTTTCATCAATATGTCAGCCATGCACTACCAGCCTGCCTCGCGATGTACCGGATGCGAAACAGACGCTCTGTGACAAGTCGCCTGCGGGTCGCTTACAAGCGTTCCTTTGTTGTGTACGCTCAGCCACCCTACGCGTCAAGGCCAAAGGCGCCCATCAAGACTAAACACCAAGACTCTCACCTCGGAAGGCTATGATAAGCCTGCTAACGTCTCACTGGTCTTCGTCTTGCGGTAGTCAAGCCTCACCTCGGCCATGACGCGTTGCTCTTGTGCGCTGGCTCTCTCTGAGGTTTGTTCCAGCCTCCGCCATCCGCACCGACGGCTCCCCGCCATGGCCGTATCCGGCCAAAACAGTCGAAGAGGACATGATAAACCCACATCTTATGTAGTGCACCGCGCAATCAATGATTCAGATCTCTTGTACTTGCGAGGAGAACTCGCATCACTTAAAATCGCGGCATATCTCGATCGTGAATCCTGGTCTCCACAACTACCAAACCATTGTCCACTTCCACAAAACACCAGCCGCCTGCAAATAGTTCATATTTGTCGCGGCTTTCATTGGTTCGGTTGCTTACGTCTCGCGTGTTGGCTTGTACTTCTAGCCTCTTGTCAGTCGTATTAATATAACCCCCTGGCAATTGCCCTTTCAGTCCGGCTGCCCTTTGTGTAAGAGGGAGAACTTTGGAATCTCAGCAGGAAATTCCGGGTCCTTGAACCAACGCACATTCACGATGTTGAATTGCAGAAGAACGCTCTTGACAACTGGGTTGGCAGCATTAGGTGAGATAATTCCGAGGGCCATGTACGTACAGGGACATTAACCATATTCAGCCTCACACGCTTCGGCGCAGGTTGCAAGCGTCTGTCCCCAGACTGATGTCTGCTTCAAGCTGAACATTCCCGAAAGTACAGCGTCGTCTGGCAGTGGAGATATCTTCTTCCAGATCTCTGCACCCAGTACTTACTCATGGGTTTCTCTTGGTCAAGGTCGGGCCATGTCCGGCTCAAACATGTTCGTTGTGTATACATCGGCAGATGGAAATAATGTGACGCTGTCACCTCGATCAGCTAGCGGATACAACATGCCTACTCTCAACAGCAACACGCAAGTCGAGCTACTTGAAGGTTCTGGCGTTACCAATGGCATTATGACAGCTAATGTCAAATGTAAGCTTTTATCGTCTTTTCCTGAACACAGAGGCTGACAATATCAAGGCTCGAACTGCAATAGCTGGTCTGGCGGAACTGCAGACTTCACATCATCCAGTGGGAACTGGATCTATGCCTACATGTCATCAGGCGGTGCTCTGAACACCGATGATCAGTCAGTTTCGATCCGCCAGCACAACCAACAGGATTCATTTTCATGGGACTATGCCAACGCAAAGGGAGGTAGCAATGTCAATCCGCTTGTAAATGCTGCGCCTGCAGCAAGCGGCACTGGCTCCGGTGGATCGACCGTTACAAGCTGCATCCCCCGACAGGGTGCTCAAGCTACAGGAGGCTCGGCAACACGAACCGCTACCGGCAACAATCCTTCGCAAACTTCGGACGACAATGACAACGACGATGGTCGAACAAGATGGGGACGTCCTACCTGGGCCACTGCTCGACCGACAGCTTGGCCAACAGGCCGTGGACCGTGGGATGATGACAACGACGATAGCCCGAACAGGCTCGCAAAGCGACAGGAACTGCCCTACTGTGACGATGCCAGCTCTGGAAATGGCGGGTTTACCTCAATTGGTGCAGGTGGCGCCATGTCTGAGCGACGGACAATGCTCATTGCACACGGCGTCCTTGCCTCCCTTGCTTTCGTGATCCTCTTCCCAGCAGGTGCCATCGCCATTCGCCTCGCTTCTTTCCCTGGTGTTGTGTGGCTCCACGCAATCTTCCAGGTCTTCGCGTACCTGATCTATATTGCGGCCTTCGGCTTGGGCGTGTACATTGCGATGCAAATGGAGATGTTGGATCATCACCATCCCATCCTCGGTATCGTTGTGCTCATACTCGTTTTCGCACAACCCATCTCGGGCTACCTTCACCATCTGCTCTTCAAGAAGTACCAGAGCCGCACGCTTTGGTCGTACGTGCACATCTGGATCGGCCGTATTGCCGTTACCCTTGGTATCATCAATGGAGGTCTCGGTCTCCAGTGGGCTGACTCAATGAACATGAGCTCACGAGGCGGGATCATTGCGTATGCGGTCATTGCCGCATTCATGTGGCTGGTATGGGTTGTGGCGATTGTCATTGGTGAGAGGAGGAGATCCAGGAAAATGACGGATGCACCACCTAAGTATGAGGAGAATCACCGTCGCGGCTCAAAACGCGGGAACAGGACTCGAGGCGAGGATACTGATTCTTCTGAGGACATCCAGCTGGTCCGTTCGAGAACGCATGGACATTACGCGCCGCCGAAGAACCAATAGGTGCAACCCAGAGATGGGGTCGTGCACGGAAAGAAGCGGGAATTAGACAACGTAGTCACTGCCTGTACAAAATATGCAATGTCCAACAAGCATTTCAAATGTCGACGTCACACGTCTGCCATGTGCAATCGAGTCCTCCGATAGCACGCGAGCGGGGCACTAGCCGAATGCGGCCTGGCGCGACTTGTAGTGGTGAATTTCGATCGCGCCGCCCGGGCGTTGCCAAAGAGGCCCGAAGCCCCATAACAAACATAACAGGCCAACTCGTGCGCCCTCCACACCCGCACATCGCGCCCTTAAAACCGTTGCGCCCCAGGGTCATCCATCGCATCCCTCTCAGATCATTTCCACACGCAATCCTAGCATCACACATTCAAAATGGGCGAGTCGAGGTAAGAGAGACTCCAGGCTGCGAGTGCCAAATTTCCAGGCAATCGCCGCCCCCTTACCACGAGCATCACTGACTTACTCGACGGCAGGCAAGAACTTGTTGCATGGCTGAACAACCTGCTTCAACTCAACATCACCAAGGTCGAGCAGTGCGGGACAGGGTACGTCACCTTTGCGCCGCCGCATAGCGGGGCAGCCTGATGCCACCACACGGCATACACACAGATGGGACGCTGACGATCGGTACAGTGCCGCATTATGCCAGGTGTTCGACAGCATCTTTTACGATGTGCCCATGGCGAGAGTCAAGTTCAATGCGAACACGGAATACGCATACCTGCAGAATTTCAAGATATTGCAGAGCAAGTCCCCCCTCTTGCGCGATACTCCGAGTCCATGCTGACCTCTGCAGACACATTCGCCAAGCATCAGATCGATAAGCCAATCCGCGTCGAGTCCCTCGTCAAGTGCAAGATGCAGGACAACCTCGAGTTCCTGCAGTTCGTCAAGCAATACTGGGACCAGCACTTCCCCGGCCACGACTACGATCCCGTCGCCCGCCGCGGCGCCAAAGCAGGTACTGGTGGCGCCGCACCTGCACCCCGAGCCGCACCTGCCGCAGCCAGACGAGCCCCTGCCGCTAGCAACACCGCCGCACCACGAACTCGAACACCGCTTGCTGCCTCGGGAGGCGCGGCAAGCGCCGCTTTGAAGGAAGAGAACACACACCTTAAGGAGACTGTGTCTGGCCTGGAGCGCGAGCGCGACTTCTACTTCAGCAAGCTGAGGGATATCGAGCTGCTTATCCAGCAAGCCACCGAGGCTGACCCTGAGCTTGAGAAGGACGAGGGCCTCCTTAAGCAGATCCAGACCATCCTGTATTCGACTGAGGAGGGCTTTGAGATCCCTGCTGAGGGCGTTGAGGGCCTTGACGAGGAGACGTTCTAGAGGAATTGCGAATTGCTGCCCTTCGGTAGCGTCATTGAAACCAGCGCTGGCATGTTCGCCCAGGACCTGCAGTGGAGGAGCTTTAGGCATGCTCGTGACTCTGGCGGAAACAAGATCATGTAGGGGCTGGGGGCGCGATGAAGAGGGCACATGTTCGCATGAGTTCATCGATATTGCATTGGGGGCGCGAGCTGGGATACCACTTTTCTGCGTTTTGACGAGTCACGAATCGTACATGGGAGATGCGTGCGGTAGGAGTGGGAATATAGATACTAAGTACATTTCCGTCGTTTCGCCTCGCCGCGCTTACTTGTGGCAGAGGAACGAAGGACGGTGCAGGAATCAAAGCCATTTCCATTGTCCCTCTTGTCACTCATACTGTCCCGAAGCTCATACCAGAGACATTGGTATACTGGAGATAAAGAGCGTCATGGGTCGTTGAAAAGACGAGGACAGAATCGCAGGTCGCTCGTCCCCTATAGGTCACTGCTTTGCACCATGTCCCGCTCGCTATCCAGTTCGCCCCTATACCTTGAAATTTCAGGGGCATCCCCCCATCTTGCAAGACAGCCGTTCTATCTTCTCGACCCGCCACCGCTCAAGCACCCCTCTTCAGCGCCGAAAGCTCCTCCTCCGTAAACTCTCCCCTTCCCACGCCCAGAAACTTGTCACTCGTCCCAGAGCGCCATCCATACCCCTTCCTACTCCCCTTCCCATAACCCGTCGTACACGTAAACGTCGCGTCCTACACATTAACACATCAGCCACGACTGCCCCCACTCCTCCCACATTATTCAAATCAGCAAAGTTCACTCACATCTACCTGGCAGCACGCCCACACCTCCTTGTCATAGCATTCCTGCGGGTCTAAGGCTGCGCGGGGGAACGCGCACGGCGTGCCGTGGCGCCAGGTGGCGAGGTCGGGACAGCAGCCGTATCGCAGCGAGGGGCAGATGAGGCCGAGGGTGTGGTTTGAGGCGAAGACGAAGTCGAGGGGGCTGGTTATGAAGGAGTGAACGGGGAAGGCGGGGGCGAGGATGAGCAGGAGGATAAGAGGGGAAGGACAGGTAGGAGGCATCGGTGCTGGATTTGCGAGGTCGTGGTTGTAAAGATTCTTGACGAGGCGAGATGTGTGGTTTGATGAGGTGGACGGAGGGGTGAGAAGTGAGTTTGTTGACGTGGGACAGGCGTGGTACTCGTGTTTGCGAGGTGACCAGAGGATATTAGTGCGGTGAGGTGAGGTGAAAGAGAACATGGTGCTTGGAGACGCTGGTGAATGCCAGCTCGGTAATCAAGTGGTTGGTTTGCGAAGTCCTCCAAATACCATACTCACCATCGTGTCTAAATGCGCTGTGAATGTGGACATAGGCATTCCCAGCTTCGCGACTGCACCCGTATGTAGCAAAGGTTACATGAGAAGCTCAGTGCGACGACAACAAGAAAACAGCTACTCTGACGACCGGTACAAATCTTCTCATGAGGGTGCTCATAATCTCACATGAAATCTCGACCTGGGTCGGAGGTACAGCAGGGAATAAGAGCAAAGCGAACATCGGATGTGGGACTCGCGCAAGTAAAATGTGGGGAAGATCAGCATCTAACCACATTCAGCTACAGTACCATGTAGCAACCTTTCGTGTCTGCAGCCTAGCTTGACGGGCTCTCTGCCGCTTGACCGCCCAAATCATGCACGCGCTCTGGGCTTCGGGCTGTCATTTTGTACACAAAGACTTTAACCAAACGCGTTAAAGAGGTGATCCTCCGACGTCGAGCGCATCACCCACGTGCATCAACCCCGCACGCACAGCTACCCCTCCTGCACTGACCTCATAGTTGCCAAAGATGATTGTAGCCTTTATATATGATAGGCGATGGCTGTCTTGATATGTTCCTTGTATCTGTATTCGTCTCAATCGCAACAGTGATCTTAACTGTGAATTATTTTGACTGTTTAAAAACTATTATACATCTCCTGGTCTCTCAAATATCTGAGCACCATCATGTCCGGCTGGGATGACCTCACGAAGGCATTGGGGAGCAGCAAGGACAAATTGACCAAGCTGCTCCAATCCGACGCCCAGCTGAAGGCTTTCACTACCTCAGATGCAATTGACAAGGCTGCGACATTCGGCATCAAGTCCAGCAGCTCAGACAACACAATCCTGATCGAAGTCAACAACGGCAGCGCAAAAGCCAGCACAGGTACCTCCAAGGATGCTCTCTTCACACTTTCAGCACTGCCAGAGCAATGGGAGCAGCATTTCAAGGAGACCCCTGCCATGCCCTATCAGAGCTACTGGGGCATGTTCGGCATGAACATCAAACAGAAAGGCATTGAGGTCTTAGGTGACCAGACTGCCTTTGCTCACTGGACGCACGTCTGGAGACGAGTTCTCGAACTTGCTCATGAGGCTCACTGCGGCCCACTGAAGGAGGAAGAGCAGCCCGAGCAAGAACGCGACTACCTCACCGGCCGGTATGTCTTCCTCGATGCACCCGTCTGGGGCCGATCCAAAGTTTTCTACGAGTATTCTGGCGATGGCAAGCAGCAAATCGTCTTCCTGCACACAGCTGGCAGCGACAGTCGGCAGTATCATGGCGTCATGAACGACGCTCAAATGCGCAAGAAGTGCACCATGTACGCGTTCGATCTTCCCGGACACGGACGGAGCTTCCCGAGCAAGAACCTTCCACCTGGTGCGCACACAAATACTGAGGATAGCTACGTGGGCATTATCGCAGCTTTTGTCAAAGAGCTGGGCCTGCGCAGGCCTATCATTTGTGGTGCGAGTATGGCCGGTCAGGTGTGCTTGGCAGTCGCGATCCGCCACAAGGAAGTAGGCGCTGGAGGTAGCATTCCGCTACAAGGGTCAGTACACGTTGTCCATATCTTCACATACTTTGTGGTGTTTCACTGGAGATGCTGACATGCTCTAGATCTGATCACCTGAATATGGAACGCCAATGGCACGATCGCTCGCCATACGTGAACCAATCGTTGTTCAACCCAGAATGGGTCTATGGCGTAAGTACGCCATTTCGGCTTTCCATAACATACTGACAAAGACAGATGATGTCTCCGACCGCACCAAAGGTCAACAAAGACCTGATCTGGCATCTCTACAGCGCGCAGGCATACGGCGTAGGTGGTCAATCCCAAAAGCATGACAGTGACCGCTAATATTGACTCTAGATCTTCCACGGCGACCTGGACTTCTATTTTGGAGGCTGGGATGGCCGCTCGCGTGTCTCCTCAATCGATACCAACAGCTGCCCTGTGTTCATGTTGAATGGCGAGTACGACTGGTCCAACACACCCGAGATGGCGCAGAAGACTGCAGAGAAGATCCCCGGAGCTAAGCACAAAGCTATGCCTGGCTTGGGCCACTTCCCAGCAACCGAGAACCCGAAGGCCTTTGTTCCGCATTTGATTGAGGCCATCGATCATATCCAGAAGGTCAGAAGTGAGGGTCTGAGCACTATGCGTTTAGGTAATGGCACGGATTGAGTGACTTGTATCTGGTCACTCTGTCTATTCCGTGAGGTTGAAGCGTACATATGCAGTCATGGGTGCAGTATTCTGTATGAGGTTCCATCGTAGTAGCTCTTTCTCATTATCACAAACGCAGCGTGCCTTCTTTCAGACAGCAAGCACCGCCAGCTCAGTTAGACCAAACTCTTCGCTTTATCTGTCGAACACCATCCACCCACTCAAATCTTCAGCATATTTTACAGCAGCCTTACCTCGCCCCCACGCTCCCTTGCCACTACACAACATCGCAAACATGCCTTCCGCAAGCACAGCGCGAGACTGGGAGCTGGCTCTCCGAACGATGATCCGATCTGCCACAACGGGAGGCGACGCAAGCTGCGGCATTTGTTACGAGGCGTAGAGCGTTAATCGCGCACCTGCCATCTTGCCGCGATGCCACCATGTTATCTGTCTGCCTTGCCTTGTCGAGACGCTCCTTTCTACGACAAGGAATCATGACAGATGTCCGATGTGCCGGGAGCGCTTGCGAGAGGAAACCATCGTGAATGAAGAAATGCCACGAAGCGGCGCTGGTGAGTCAAGTTTCTTTCTTGCAGAACATGGACTGACTGAGGTCTAGCAGGGGAAGGCAACGCACGCGCAAACTCGACTAGATCAAATGTCCATGCACTAAGAGGTATGAGTTATCTCACTCCCGACCTTATCTTCTCAACTCCTTGTGTCGGAGTTTAAGGGCTTGGACTGAAGCTGACATGTACTACAACAGAGTTCCGAGCACGTATGTGCTTTACAGCTGGCTGTGATATGCTCCCTCCTGGCACCCATCAGATGTATTGCTATCAATATCGTCGGCCTTTACCGCCGGTTGTATCGTCAGTGTCGGTTCAACAACGCCGTGCAGGCTCGGCACCTATGAGGCTGCAAAATCTTATGTTGCCCTCTCTCGAACGTCCGATGGTTTCCAACCGCGAGCTTGAACAGAGGCTCAGGCAAACCGAGTCGAGAATGGAGCAATTACAGCAAGCAGAGCAAGCTATACATGAAGCACAGTTGGGAAGAATGCGCCCACCACACGAGCAAACGCCAGAGCAAAGGCAGCAACGAGCGGAGGACCGCCGTCTAGTACAGCTGCGCATGCAAAACATGATCATGGAGGTGAGGTCCAGGCGAACGTCGAGACAAAATGCGAGGCATCATGAAGCGCATGTCACCATATCGAACCAAGATTACCCATATGCTGCCCCAGCAGGAACTATCAGAGTGGAACCTCCACCTCAGCATCTCGTAAACGGTATGGTGCAGTCTTGGAGATCATCACCTTTTGCTCCGACTGGAACTATCAGGGTGGAACTTCCGCCTCAGCATCTCATGAACGGTATGGTGCAGTCTTGGAGGCCATGGCCTTCTGCACCCGGTACGTTTGGAGCCGCGCAGACCCAATCAAGGCAAACACCCGTGGTAGCAGATCGAGTGGTAGATAGGATGGTTGCACGACAAGCTGCCAGAGCAAGGAGATCCGCACCCAATGATCCGACGGCTTTTAACCGCTTCGGAGGAGGGACTTGGCACCACCGGTGAGGCCTCGACGTTGATGAGAATGTTAGTGGGCTTACATGCATGCGTGCAATCTACAACTGTGCGAGAATGAAGCATCCCTCGCTAGTTTTGTAGATAGATCAGGTATGCTACCTGGGGGTTTGATCAGTCAGGGGATCAACGTTATTCTCAAGATGATATCTTTCTCCCGCGCCGTCAGATTCGCACGCTATAGTTGTCTGTGCGCTTACAGCGAGAGGTCTGTATTAAACCGATTTCATTACATGCTATCAACATGGTTTTATAGGACCCATCCAAGATACCGGTGCTTAATCACAATGCAAGCTTGGTGACTAGCAGTCGTATGGAGACGCTATCTCACTAGCTACAATTCCAAGTACCTCTTGCCTTGCTGATCCACTAGTAAGCATAGCAGACGTTTTCCTCGGGCTTCTCCCTCCTGAGCCTCTTGTTAGTCGTCTGCAGCCAGATCCTGAGTCCCCAAGCACACAAAATCGTCATGAGAGCAAAGGCAGCATTGCTAGCCATTGCAGTCAAGTACTTTGGGCCATCGCTCTTCGGGTACAGGTACGCGGTGTAGATGTAACTCGCGTTCGCGACCACATTGACAATCGACAGCGAAACAGCCTTCTTCTCAGCAGTCTGTCCGAGGGTTGCAGAAACCCATCCAATGATGACTGAATTGACAGCGTAGGCTCCGGACGCAAATAAGAAGCACGCAACATATCGTGCCGCAACGTTCATGGTGGCGCAGGAGATGACGAAACCCACGAGCGCGGCGCCCATGCAGAAAGTGATGTGCCATGTCCTCTCGTTTATTCTGCCAGACGTCCAGCCGATTAGGATTCCAAAGGCGCCGGATGCGAGGTACGGTGGGCATGTCAGGACAAGCGTGATGGTGCGGCTGAAGCCCAAACTTCCCACAACCTGTTGACTATCAGCAAAGGGCTATCGAACGTAGAGAGGGAACAAACCGTGGGGAAAAAGTTGTTGAAACTACAAGCAGAAAGATGCATATTTTGCATCAGGCAAAGCAAGTAAAGGCGTGGGTCGCGGATAGCTTGTGCAAACCCGGCGCGGGCGCCCTTGGAAGGCTCGATCCCAACCGTGTCTCGCACGATGCGATCATGAGCTAGCTGTCGCTCGTCAGGTGTCAACCATCGCGTTGTGAGTGGGTAGTCAGGAAGGAGGAAGAGTCCGATGATGGCGACGCCGAAGGTAACTGCGCCTTCGATGATGAACAGCCTAAACATTGTCAGCTTTTCGGCATAAAAGAATCCTGGACGAAACGCTACTAACCATTTCCAGCCTGCAAGGCCGTGTTTCTTGTCCAAAGTAGCGAAGGTGGCCTCGGCAATGAGACCAGAGAACGCGGTTGCGAAGATGTTGCCCGAGTACAGGATGCTGATGCGTGTTGCGATTTCCTTGCGTGTGTAGAATAGCGAGAGCAAATACAGTGCACCAGGGTAGTATGGGGCTTCGGCAATACCAAGGAAGAAGCGTACTACGACGAGGCCAGTGTAGCTGTGTGTCAGGGCTGTGCAGGCGGACACAATGGCCCATGCCATCATGCAAATGCACATGTAGATCGAGGGTCGGACTTTTTGAGCGGACATCAGCATGTTCGATGGGATTTGCATGAGGAGATAGCTAGGGAGGGCATTAGAGGAGTCGAGAGGCTAGCATTCGGAATGGGCTTACCCGACAAAGAGGATGCTGATACATGTATTGTATTGTGTGCCTACCAGGCCAAGATCATCTTCGAGATTGTTCAGTCGCGCTTGCGCAATAGCGTTGCGGTCGAGATAATTCTGATCGGCATCAGTATCTGAGCATGGCTGTAGAGTCCAGGCAGAGCGGACAGCAGGAGTCAGAGCTTACCAGGAAGTACATTGCCCAAAGGATACCCATAATACGAATGTCGAGCTTCTTGACAAGTGCAATCTCCTTGGGATCTGTCTTTGCGACAGCACCAGAGTAATCACCGCCATGCTCAATCTTGTGATTTTCTGGATTCGCGTCCTCAAGTTGAACCTCAGAAGGCTTCTCAGAGACGGTCTCGTTGGTCTTTTTATTGAACATGGTGTCGAAGTCCGATATTGTGATACTGCTGATGGAAGAACCCCAAAACTGATACCCTGGTGTAACGGCAGACCATAACTTATATGTTTCCCGAATATCTGGGGTCATCCCCATGGGGTTTGGTCTTGGCTGAAATGTCTGTGTTATCTGCGGAGAGCTGATCAGACCCGAGCGCATGTTCCGGACAAAGAATGACCGGAGGAGGCTGTCTTCATGCTTTCGGCTGTGCTGTCGGCAGGCGTGCTTATTATGGGCGGACATGAAAGTCCAGGCTCGTAAACCGTCTGGTGAAGGGTGTTGATTCCTACCTGCAGATATCAGGCACTTGCGTAGTGGTAAATCCTACAATGTCCAACTCCTCAAGTGCACAATGAATGAGGTTGGGCACTAAGTAGCAAAATTGCAACCGCCAAAGCTCAAAAACTATAGCCAGGCATTAGGTAAGATAACTCTCCATACTCTTCTTCTGCGCCAAATAGCTGTGGCGTGCGGAGGCGAGTTGAGCTTTCTGCATGTTCAGCGGCTGCATATCTGGCAGTACAGCCAACGACTCGCTTAAATCATCTATGCGATATAGTTTTCTCAGTAGAGTAGTGTCATGCCAGTGCGGAGGTGAGGAATTGTACCGGGTCAGAGGGCGCCGTAAGCCACACCGCTACTGGAGCCGCAACAAGATAGTGCGAGCTTGGCTTTGCTTAGATGCGGCACCCGGACTTTGGACTAAGATTCTTCGAGCGCCAGGAAAGAAAACAGCCCTCGGTACAGCCCTCGGTTCACCCGGCTGCACACTCGAGATTTAGACTTAGACTCGCTACGCATGAGGGTGAGCTGTGAGACTGTAAGCGATCTGCCAAGAGGCCGTTCCCTTTTGTGACTGTCACTGTCATAGAGAAATCGAAAGATGGCCTGCCTGTGATATATAAAGGCAGTGACCACTTTTCTGATAAGCGGACACCTATGAATGCATAGAGCTCAGTCTCTGACCTTGCAAGATACACTTTGGCAAACGCCGGTACAGCCCCAGGCGAGTCTGACAGATGTTGTCGAACGTGTAGAAGAACAATGCGAGACCTGCAGTCTACACTCGATTCGATTTGTTCTCATATTGTTCTCGAAGAGTGTCTTATGCCTCGACGTTCAGCTCTCTTGTTGCCTTCAGAATTTATATCTTACTTGAGGGGCCTCTGCTCTTCAAGATGTGCGACCTGCGTGAGCAAAGTAAGAAGGAAATTCTGTTCAACACCAACCGGGCCCGAGATATTATACGCATTCATGTCGAGTGCAGGTAGGTGCAAACTGATCCCCTGAGCTAACGTCCGGCCTGAGTCTATCTACTGTTCATTACGTGGGGACCGGTCGGTAACCTCTAGGAGTGGATTCTGTAGTCTGAGGAGCAGTACCATGGTTTAAGAGGAGACCAGCCCTGCAGTACCTCTCTAACCCTACTCTAACCCTTCTCTCTGTTCCTATATAGGCACTATGTAGCCTTTCAGCCAATCAGAGTGCTGATGTACCTAACAGGCTTCAGAGATGCAGCGCTATTGGCGTATCGCTTGTTGACATGGGAACCGACGTACCAGCAAGCAGTCAGTTCACAAACAGTAAGAATTGGGCTAATCAAAGACCGCAGCTGGGGCTTCACTAGTGCCTCAATGCAGGGGCAGAGATAGCACGGTCTCACAAAACATGCCACCACATGCACAGAATGACGTAACCGTGTAACCCCAGGATTTCGTATCTGTAGAGTCGAGAAACAGTTTCAATACCAGCATTGCTTGCGGCAATGTTGGAGATGCGTTTCAAGACACAGCTGAATTTGCCCTTTATGTAAAGCAAGGTCGTGAGCTCACCACTCGAACATAGTGGGCGCCTGTGAATGTACAAACCAAACGGTCATTGCAGAATCATCAAAGTGAAAGGACGCAAATGAGCCACTCGCCATTACACCAGCGCCTGCATCTTCGCTTGGCCATGCGACAAAACTTTTCTTCACCCACACTGTCACCTCCGTCACCGTATCCTGGCGCTCAACCAGCAAAGATTCTACCAGCGACTGCACCCCCATCACCAGAAGCTGTCATCTTCGAGCCGCCATCAGAGCCAGTCGAGGAAACCGACAGTATGCGTGCGACACATATTCGTCCGCGCACCGCGCCAGCCTCTCCGGAGCGCCCAGGCACAGCATATAGCACGCGCTCGACAATCCGCCAGGTCGAACCTTCACCAGACAGTTCTAGCGATGCGTTCACTAAAGACTTCGCAGACAGCAAGGCATCCGCATCAGGTCCTTCCTATGAGCCTTTCCCGCCCTTCAACCCCTCCGGACCTGCAACAGATGCATCAGACGGTACATCATCCATGCACATTCCCAGCACCGAGCCGACTGCCGGCGCAGGAGCAGGAGAAGAAGCAGAACCAGGAGCCCTGCGCCGCGGCGGCACACCCTCTGGACGTACTTCACCGCGCAAAAGCCGCTCGTGCTCTCCTCAAAAGTCGCGCAGCCAGTCCCCGCGCAAGCACCTGGTGCGCACGCCGACGCTCCCAGCACACCAGGAAAGCCCATCATCAGCATACTCGGCTGCCAGCTCCGAGAAATGGGACGCCCCAGACACGCCATCACCAGTCTCGCGCGAGCAAAAAAGACAAGCATATGCGCCACTGCAAGTCCGCAGGCCGTTCGCCTCAGCCAACAATGCCGGCGAGCCGGTAGTGGGCCATGGGACGCTTGCGCGGATCGCGGACTACACGCGGAAGATGCAGACGCAGCAGCAGGGTGCGGAGGCCAAGGCGACTATTGGCTCCGAGCGCGACAAGACGCAGAGCGCAGAACCAGTGAAAAGAGTCGTAGCCCCAGTGCCGCATATTGTGCAAGCCATGGCCTCGCCTAACAAGGTGTCCCAGATCTTATCGCCCTACTCTGCTGCGCAGAAACACACTCATGGTGATCAGGAGCCTGCACGACACACTAGCGTGTCGAGGCGCAGCGAGGCCTCGGGTGCTTCGGTGGCGAGTAAGCACAGTATCTTCTCGACGCCTGGCAGAGACGAGATGGAGAGGAAGAAGCTGATCGTTGAGGAGGATGAGGGACCGTTTGCTAAGGCGACGAACATGAAGGATCTGGAACAGAAGAGGAGAAGGGTGAGCGAGGGTACCAGGGATGGTGAAGAGGAAGATAAGATGAGGATCTGCGGCATGAGGTGTCAGGTCATGTAGAGTATGACTGCGAGAGTGAGAAATTGTGTCTAGGAGATTGCTCAACTGGGACTTGTTTTGACCAAGAAGGAGATGAAGATGTATGAGGACGGCAATGTACAGGATTCTGCTTGGTAAACCTTGATGATAACCTCCACGAGCTGCTAGAGCGTTCGACGCACAACCTGCGCAACACTTGCGCCTTCAATCTTGCGCTAGATGTACAAAGCCGTCGACCAACACTCCTCTATGATGGCTATTAGTCTTCGCAAACTGTCAGTCGAGCAATCATTGTCACAACGTGAAGATGGCGACGGATTGTAGCTGACAAGAGCCAATGTCGAACAACGTTGCCGCTCGTTTGCATGTTTGTCAACGTCAATCCCCTCAAAGACTGCACCAGCTCTGGTTCCCTGACACGGTAGCAACGTGACTCGTCTGGCAGCTCACAAGTGGTGAGAGGGACAAGAAAGTGTCACGGAGCCGGTAAATGCTGACGCGGTTGATGCAGCGCTCTAAGCAACCGTCCGAGAGCACCAAGCTCAAGCGGGGTTCGCCAAGGCACACTGGCTCTAGCTGTGGAGGTAACCCTGATGCGTCATCTGTTTACCAAGAACGTCGAGATGTGTGTGAAACATAACTCCCAGTAGAGAGCGCCATGTCTGGTGATGTACATCTCCGCCGCGCAAAGAGTATCCATGCGGTAATCCAGTGATTTACTCGTCCTTGATAGCGGTAGGTTCAGCGGCAATATCAAGAGCCTGGATGATGTCCGATCCAAACACAACAGTCATGTACGCTGGGAAAGCAACCCACAGGCCACTGGTATTTGTCAGCAAATAGTGCTGAAACACTGTTTTTGATACTGCACTTACTTCATGACGCCGTAGAAAAGGAAAATGGTGAACCAGTCATTGTGACGCACGCTCTTGAAGTCTGAGAAGTACTCATTGAAGTCTAAGCCAATTGATCAGTCTTTCTTCATCGCGCATAAAGTCGTAGTGTCCACTCACAGTATAGCACCGTCTTACTGAGCGTCATAACAGCGGCTGTGAAGCCTATGAGCAGTGCACGGTTCCCATTCTTCCCACGAACCTTGCGACCGCCAGACAGCCATGCACCCAATCCCTTACTGCTAACATCAAGACCAGTGCCAGTCACTGCAGGAACGCTATGGTTGTAGATGATCATGGTGTACAGCCCATAAAGAATGGTTTCCACGGCGTTGAGCGCACCTTGCGCACCCCCGAAGCCGTCGTTGCTCTCCCATCCTGGCCAGCCGTACACATGATCAATTGCGGCGTAGATCTCGTAGGGTTTCCAGATGGGCCATTGTAGCACACCCCCAGCCATGGTATGTGGGCGAAGCAATATATAAAGGGTATCCCACAGCACGAGTGGCAGGGAAACCGTCAGCCATAAGATGGTGAGGTTCGACGCCGTGTGACACCATCCCGACTCGTTGACTTCTGAAGGCGAAGGTGGTGCAACGGCATCTAGCGCATTCGAAGTCTTTGAGACTACGCGTCTGGTGACCGTTTTCGCAGTAGGCGATACGTTGGCAGCGAGGTTACGTGTAGCGGTCGTAGCGGTCGTAGGGCTTGTCGGCGCCGGTGAAGCAGTCGACGTCCGCGACGGCCTCTTCGTGGGTGAGGGCTCAAATGTAGGGAAATCGCCCCGAGGATGCTGGCGGGTAGAAACCATGATGACAATTGAAAGAATGCGATCGCGACCACGGGTTTTGCAGGTAGAGAGACGTGTCCACGAGCTATCAGTACGAACGAAGGTGTTGTGAAGCTTAACAAGTCTCGCACGTCACGCGTGGGGCCTCGGATGTTCCCTTTCCGCTTGCATTGGAGTCTGCATTAGGAAGGTGAACTTGATGAAATGCCTGGCCAGCCACCAATAATGCGGTGTTCCTGGGATGGCTATTTCTTCTATTGGTCAAAGAGCTATATTTTCACGTACCTTTCCTTTAACTTCTAGTAGCTCCTCCATTATACCAAAAGAGCAGTTCTCAGAAGCATTTCAAAAGCCACGACAGTCCTTCTAGGCTAGACTACTCTTTCTAGACCACTATGTTCAGTTTCACCCTTTCTGTTGTTTGTTCTATAAGATGTCCGGGGTAAGATGGTGCCAGTGTTTGAAAAGCAAGTCACGACACTTGGGTTCATCTTGTCGCAAGCGTCAGCATACAGTCAATTTCCATAGACACCACAAATCTCAACACAGTAGGTGTGAGACGGACGTAGGCAGAACTCAAGCTGAACGAATCACGAAGGCCATCGGGCTCATCGATCGATTAAGAGCGAGAGCTACCTGCCTGCTGGCCGCCTCCACACCCGTTCCATTTCCGTTCCCGTTTCCGTGAACATCTTTCCGTTGCCGTCAGGAGGGCGCCGAGCCGCTGCAGTTGTTGTGACTGAATCAAGCTGTGGCTCCGAGCAAGCATCAGGACTCCTTAATTTCCCAATGTACAGCGCTCCTCTGCTCAACATTTTGCTCGGCGCAAAGGTCAAATAGCCCTGTAGAAGCCCTGTCAGTCACACAAAAGCTCAACTTTGGCCGTCCTACAGCCTGGAACGCGGCCACGTCGGCCTTAGGCACGATTGGTGGATCGTCAATTGCCAGAGGATGCAGAAATGCTATGGGTGGGAGATAATGATGGCGGCTCTCTCTGACGTGCAGGCGCTCAGGGCTTGATTGGCCGGTGAAGCGAAATAGTGAACTGCAGCGAGAAGGAACAACAAATTTAGCGTGGGCATCACAACATAACATCCACAGGGATCGAGATTGCCTACTCTCCGAATACGAGTGAGCGACAGATGAGGATGCACCCATGTAGGCGAGCGCTCAGCTGTCAACAAACTGTGGAATGTTCGAAGGCCACAGGATCTCAACGCATGAAGGCCGCAACGTTATTACACCGTGCACTTCGGCAACCGGCAGTTCTCCACATACCTGGCCGCCGGCGTCTCCGGGCAAGCGCCGCGGTGGTCAAGCCCTTGGAAACACCGAGCGTTCGCGCATTGAGCAAGTTTCGAGGTCGTGCGGCTTGTCCTTGCCAGAACCACAGTGGAGCCGAGTGTTCGTCACTTGTGTGATTGTGTGAAACACCCGTCAACCTGTCATCGGCAAGGCAGTTGGCATGACATGTCAAGCGGTAAAACAACTGTGAGGCAGAGGCAGGTCGAGGCGAAGTCACGCCGTTGCTTTTCGTATGATAGATAGTTGTCTTCTCGTGAGCGTTGTGCGTGAGTATTGTTGCAGCTTCAAGGACGAGTTCTAGTGTATCATGGAGGGCTGGAATAGATTGCAGGAGAGTTACTTTTCTCGTGTTGCGTATAGCGCGCGCGTGCGGTGCCGACTGAAGCACTAAATCTTATCGCATGCATCGGGCGTTCTGTGAACATAATAGGTATGTGTATGTAGACACAGTGCGGTCGCTTGGAGGAAACACGTTGTCGTTGCTTGCAAGTATAGCCGTTATCTGGCTGTCGAAGCGTAGGCTATGCCTTGATTGAAAAGGCATGAAAGGTTAAAGCCACGGACCTTAGCGAGCATCGTGTAGACGATCACAGGTATGCGCGTCATACAGGGACGCCAGGGTCCGTGACGGTCTGGAACCGCCCGCGTTGCACAATCACTCAAGGGAATCGAATGCGAAGAGCTTGTCTCGGAAGGCCAGCACCTTTTCGTGGCTTGACAGCCAGGCGTATGCATGCCTTCCTCAAGCGGCCAGAACCATGTCGTTCTTGAGGTTGGTGGTCCACCTGTTCCCCATAAGCAAGTACAACGCTACGGCGAACAATTACTTGTGATAGGCAACTCGCAGAGATGCCCTGGCATATTTCAAGGTCCCGGGTCACGCAAAGTGTGGGTGCAGAACATTGATGTCCGCGATTTGGGTGACGAACAGATTGCGCATAGATCTTGTGATCTAGCAGCACCAGATCAAGATCAGACGTCCACTGCCAGTTACAGGAGCAATGCAAGCCAGCCTCAAACCAGAGTTGCGTGGCTTCGACTCATGCGCAAAGAGGTGAGGTACATCTGATGACGCGGCCGGCGAACACTCAGACTCTGAGAACGAATCGTTCCCTCCACTGGCGGATTCGTGATGCGACAACAACATCGACGGCAGAACTGCCAGGTTGATGGATTTGGAAGAGTTCGTATCGAAATGGTTACCGACAAGAAACCGTGTATATACTGGGAACTACCGCTGTAACACAACAGTCGCTTGTATCAACAAATTACCATGTAGTCCGCAATGCCGCCGCACTTGGATAAAGCGCCGCTGTCGATTGATTATTATTGAGGCTGGCAGGAATGAGATTAAGGGTTGCCCAAGTGCCCAGATGTTCGAGACACATGGCACGTGACAGTTGCAGACGCCCACGCGGCCCGTCTTGAAGTGCTTTTCTCTACGCGAACTGGCTGCGCCCAAAGCGCGTACCGTCGATGACGCAGCGCCTGCGACCGTGAGCTCGGAGAGCCGAATCCTTCGGGATGGAGGATCATTTGAAACGACCATTTTCGCGAGTGGCGTGCGGAGGCACCGTTTCAGCGTCCGCAGTCCCGCCCAGGCGCCGAATGGGAGCCGGCGAATCCAAGCCTCCTGGATCGCTACCCCGGTCCCTGCAGCGCTAGCTAATCCTCCAATCGTGGCCCGTAGATGCCCTGTGATAATCAAACTCTCATCCCTTCATACCCACTGGTGGCCCACGCCTACGAGAGATCTCCTCTTCTTCTTCCCCAACTTCGTTCGCACAAGTCATTCTTTACTTTCGCTTCAGTCGTGCCGTGATCGCTTCCCCACTGGCTTTTCCAAGACATTCCCCTGGTGGACGATTATCGAGGCCGATCACATCTACGCAACTCCTATCTGTGATCACGTCACCTGAATTCTGGAATTGCCCTTGCTTCTCTCACCTGTCTGCCCTACCCTCGACCACCGTGAGCACTGTCACCAGTTCCCCAGACGTCAAGTGAGCGTCCAGACAAGCCTCTGTGTCACCAACCACCTTTGGCTTCACGGACGTGCCCGAGAGAAGTTAGATCGACGCACCCACGATCGATTGGAGAAACGACCTGATCATTCACTCATTACCTTTCGGATTCACGGCATCCGCCTCTTAAGCAATTTCTGTCAATTGCTGGCCAAGACAGATAACACTCGCTACTTGCCTTCCCGGACGTAACAGGATCTTCTCAGCTGGACCCGTCTTATCAAACCATAACAATGACTTTCACAGACAACTTTAGCGAAGTTGTGAAGCGTGCCGGAGGAGGGCATGCTGAGGAGGACCCAGAGCCTGGACTCAGGAACATCGATGTTCAGAACTACCTAGGACGCATCTGGTGGTGCTTTGTCGTCGCCTTCACCCTCTACCAGGTCATCCTCTACTTTGTCAGATATGTCCGCACAGTATCATGCCTGAACAACGATACCCAGCGCTACTTCTCTCTCCCGAACCATATGTATGCGCGCTTCAAGAAGTCATTCCTTGATGCACCCCTATGGCGTACTCGTCACCACCGCGAGTTCAAGCTTTCCTCCGCCCTTGGCATGGGAACACTACCCAGTCGTCTTCAGAGCTTCTTCCTGATCGGCTACTTTGCCGTTAACATTGGATTCTGCGTCTGGAGGATCGACTACAGCAGCTTCTCGGCCGGTGCTGGTCAGCTCCTCAGCCGCTCTGGTGTCATGGCAGTCATTAACATGATTCCCCTCTTCCTCCTGGCCGGCCGCAACAACCCCATCATCAAGCTCACTGGTATCTCTTTCGACACCATGAACCTGATCCACCGCTGGTTTGGACGAATTGTGATCCTTGAGGCTATTGCCCACACCGTCTGCTGGATCGCCAACAAAGTCCAGACCAGTAAGTAAATCAGAAGCAAAACTGGGAATCTGCCACTAACGTACACTCAGAGGGCTGGTCTACTGTCCAGGCATCGATCACCGGCAGCCAGTTCATCATGACCGGCTTCATTGTACGTTGACACCACTCAAACACATACAAACTCTAATAGTTTTAGGGCACTGTCGCATTCACCTTCCTCCTGATCCAATCTCCATCCCCCGTTCGCCACTCCTTCTACGAGGCTTTCTTGCACGGCCACATTGTCGGTGCCGCGCTTGCTCTCGGTGCTGTCTGGGTTCACTTGAAGGACCGCCCGCAGCAGATGATGCTGTACGGTGTTGTCGCCATCTGGGCTGCTGAGCGTTTCATGCGCTTCACTCGTCTTGTCATTAACAACGTCGGCGCTGGTGGCTCCTCGGCTGACGTTGAGGTTCTCCCTGGTGATGCTCTTCGTATCACTGTCAAGATGGCCCGCCCCTGGAGCTTCCGCCCGGGTCAGCACGCATATCTCTACATGCCTTCAATCGGTCTCTGGACAAACCACCCCTTCTCCATCGCTTGGAGTGATGAGGAGGAGGACCCCCACCACATCGACGAGAAGGGTCTTCCCATGACCAGCAACGACCTCGCTCTCCAGAAGTCGAAGACCAGCATGTCATTCATCGTCCGTCGACGCACCGGTTTCACCGACAAGCTCTTCCGCAAGGCTGATCTCTCCGCTACTGGCCGCTTCTCGACCACTTGCTTCGCCGAGGGCCCTTACGGAGGTGAGGACCTCAGTTCGTATGGCACAGTCATGCTGTGGGCGGCGGGTATTGGTATCACGCACCAAGTGCCTCACGTTCGTGACATCGTCGCTGGCTACGCCAACGGCACAGTCGCCACACGCCGTCTCACCCTTGTCTGGATCATTCAGTCTCCGGAGCATCTCGAGTGGATCCGTACCTGGATGACGCAGATTCTCTCCATGCCGCGCCGCCGTGAGATCTTGAAAATCCTGCTGTTCGTCACTCGCCCACGCAGCACCAAGGAGATTCACTCACCGTCATCAAGCGTGCAGATGTTCCCTGGCAGACCTAACGTGCAGAGCCTTGTCGATCAGGAGATGCAGGAGGGCATTGGGGCCGCTTGCGTTACTACCTGTGGTACCGGCGGCCTTGCCGACGAGCTTCGTCGCGCCGTCCGCAACCGTCAGATGCAGTGGAACGTTGACTTCCGCGAGGAGTCTTTCTCTTGGTAGACGTCGACATTCCTTTCTCTATTGTTCATCTGCACTTCCCGCTCGGTATACCCCATGTCATGTGTCATGACAATATCTGCCATCTACTGTCATCTATCGCAGCACGATCTACTGCAATACAAGCTCTGCTGATTCATTGTACATTCCGCTATCTTCTTCCGGCCATGTCCGTCCTCTCTCAACATACTCTCCTTAACAATTTTTCCTTATCTACTGCGTAGAGAAAGGGCGCCCAAGTAGAAGTGGCTCATGAATGCTAGCATGCTGCCACCACGGTTCTCCAATAGAAATGTTTACTGTATATATGGGTATTCGAGGAAATGGACGACGTTACATGACCAGCTTACCACCAGACCTGACATGACACCGAACCTCACTGAATAGCCTCAGGGCTCTGTGTCACCCCTTCATGCGTCTCCTCCATCGCGAACCGATCCAGAATACCTTTCCACCCTCTCAACACCACATCAGCCATGACCCCTTTGCGCCCTAGCTTCTTCACTGCCTCCTCAACACTCACAAGATGACTCTCATACGTCGCTTCCTCCTCGTCCACCCCCGTCCCCTCATGATGCAGCGGCTCGTACCCCTGCGGCTCCAAGCCTACCCTTTCCCTCAGCGTCAGATGCGGTGGATACGCAGGCGGCGGCTTATATGCCCCGTCCACTTCTGTCTGCAACTCATCCTCTACATCCGGCGGCAGCGTCTCCGCAATATACCAATGCAGCACATACTGCTTCGTCCCGTCCCCAACCGGCATCATCTGCATCCATACAGGCTCGGCCGTGAGCGGAGGCGACTCAACACGCGGGTGTGCCTGCGGCTGGCGGTGCTTGGTGGGCAGCGGGAGGAGACGATTGCGGTAGCCTGACTATTGTGGCCTGATCAGCACATGTCCCATCCAATACATCGCGACATAATGTATCCTTTCCAACCCGACTCAGCCATACATGAAGAGATAATTCAACGCACCTCCTCGTACCCCTCCCGCTCCGCCCCCGTGCGACCCTCCTCCCCCGCATCCCGCCGCCCTTTAGGCAGGAAATAGTACTTCTCTCCCCGCCGGTCTCGCGCACTGCAGATCACAACGCGCTGCGACGCGAGGTGGAAAATGGCTACCCCGCCTCCGACAACGAGGTCTTCGCTCGCGAACTGAGCGAACACGGGCGGGAAGGAGGATTGTGGGGGATCGGCGCGGGGCATGGTTGTAGTTGTGGTTGTGATTGTCCAGGAATGTGTCTTGACGGAACGTTGATCGCAGTTTCGAAGACAAGCGCAGCCGATGGTTCTAGATTATGAATGTAGAGATATGGCGAGGTTGGGTTGACCGGTGGCTACGGGGCGTGGGGGAGTCATTGTCGAGGGCTGTGGGTGGTGGTGCTGCTGCCTACAAGGCGGAGGTGTGAGTTCACCGGTGTTGGCACCTGTTGGGGCTGATGGGTGATGTGGTGCCCCGCTTAGCCGTCGTAGTCAGTTGATGTCGGAGCGAAAAAAATCTGTTGGCCGATTTGCTACATTTTCTGGACTGCGGACATGCAACACAGGAAAGAAAAGGAGGTTCTCCCAAATTCTTCAGAAGTACAAATCACAATTTGTAGAATGTAAATATAATTGGAGAAGTCATTCCCATCAAAACAGTTAATAACTGGCCTAATGGCCCAATGGCAAGGCGCTTGACTACGATTCCAATCAAATCAAGAGATTCCAGGTTCGACCCCTGGTTAGGTCATTTCTTTTGCTCTCCTGACTTGTGTGCCATCTCCATGACATTCGACGTCTTTGGGGCCTCTGAGGATTTTTTTGGTGATTTTATGACTATATCAGAATGGGGGAAAGCGCGAACCGCACACTTGCCATGAAAGTCGCTGGTCGAACATCAACCTAGCGACATTGTTGTTGATTCTGTGTTGTATAGCACAACTGTTTTTGCTTTTGTTTTGTTACACATATGGTTGTCTGCAGAGGCTGACTTGACCAAGTCATCGCGTTTGCGCAACAATGAGAACATCTTACGAAGTGAGTCCTGGCGAATACAGTACAACTCGGCCATAGAGATAGACATATCGATAAGACGCTTCGTGGTGGAAAGCCTGTAAGGAGAGGTTCTGTTTTGTACTACAGCACAGTCATTCATGGTTGTTGCAAAAGAGCTCGCTTCTGTTGAGCGATCATTTTCACGAACAATGGAGTCCTATATTGGCTACAACCTGCCATTGCCTGACACCTACGAGGCATTGAAAAAGTCCGACCTTGATGGGAAATGGCGCATATTACTCTCCATGTATTAGTCTATTGAGGCTAGTCTTGGTCGTGCTCTTCATTATATGTATGCAGTACTTATAACTAACATAAGGCTCTATTGGTGCTTGACGAACATCGCTTAAAAGAAACGAGCTCCTTCGTACACGTGTGACAGAATCCCAAAGCGCATCATCTTCAGTGTTGTGGCCGTATCGCATTATCGCACCTCCGGCACTCTTCTTGTGATGAAGCAAGTCTCTCCAGAGTGGCAGGATATATGGTCCAAGCCGAGATCCTTCCAGCACGCTGATACAGGTCTTGGTTATCGTGACGTTATCCGTGTGGTGCAGTGCTAGTTTCTCATTGGACTGGACGTGCATTGGGAATAATTTTTAAATTGATAGTGTGTATAGGTGTCAAATGATCAAATGTTGGTTTTGAACTTTCAAGTCGAGCGGGTAGGCCGTTTCGTCTAGCAAATGGTGCTGATTACTATAACCTGCTTTCATACTTGTAGATCCGCTGGTGAGCCGTAGTTGTGTATAAGACAGCTGATGAGATCTTCTGTTGAGCAAGGAGGGTTGTCTGCCCTGGAATCTACACGATCGTTCACATATGCGCGAGACTGAAGGCGATGTGTGGTCCCGTGGACAACATTGCAGATAGACTGCTTCGTTGCGTATTTGATATCTGTTGCCACCTCGGCCTGCTATTCCGTGTTGCAATCAGTGTAGAGCAGATACAGAGTATTCTGCTCATTGGCTGTCATTGACTGTCATTGTCGGGTGGGGTAAGATGGATGTGAGATGTGCACATCTGACTTTTAGGTACGTACACACACTCATCCACTGCCGACTTCACTCATGAAAGCATTGTCATAGCTCATAGTGACAAGTGATGTTCAGAAACAGATAGGGTATCTCAACACCAACACCAACGCCATAACCAAGACCGAGAATAGGAACCCCCTCCTCCTTTGATTGCCGAGGCAGATCATCCGTCTTCTAGAATCCAAAACTCAACTCATCCTCACTACTCTCCCCCTCTCCTCCTTCGTCCTCCGGCACATCATCGCCAAAGCTGTACTCCACCCTTCTGACATCTCTCAACCCTCTCCCCTCCCCAGTCCGAGTTCGCTGCGCCCTCATCTGCTGCCGCAGGATCTGGATCTGCGTTGTGCTTCTCCTCAGTCTCGTTTTCCTGCTCGCAGCCTGTGAGCTGGTTGTAATTAACTTCTCCCCAGGCCGACTGTCCCCAAGTGAATTGTTCCGCGAGGGCATGTCCTCTGGCAGCTCGGGGTAGAAACGCACTGGCGTATGTGGGGGCGTGAGATGCATGCGTTTCAGCGGAATGATAACACAAGGACTTGTCCCACGTGCGCGTTTCCTCAACGAAGAAACAGGACGCTGAGGAGCCCGTTTGATGGGGCTGGAGTGCAGCGCCGGGGAGGAAGGGAGAATAGGTTCGTTGTCACACTCGTGCTCCGAGTCCTGCACCGTATCCGAGGGCTCGGAGTCAGAAGGCCCAGGAGTAGGGAGGAGTTCAAGCGCGCGAAGTGGTTTCTGCGCCGCGTGGTGTTGATTCGGCTTCACGAAAGGCGTACAAGCCACCCACTCGCCGATGCCGTCTTCCCACCTGAAGCCGCCGGCGGCGCTAGAGGGCGTGTCGGTCTTGCGAGGTGTGGGCATAATGACCAGTCGGCCGGAGGTACGCATTTGCTTCTCGATAGCGGTTGCAAAGCGGAGGTGCTCGGCTTCGTCGGTGTCGTTAGCAAACTCTGAGGCGGCTTCTAGGGCGAGGCGCTTCATCGTCCATAGCTTGTGGGGCAGCCGGTGGCCGGTCACGCCAGTCATGGCTTGGATGAGGCGTTGGAGCTGGCTAAAGCCGTCATCTTGCCAGATGCGGCCTGTGCCCCGTGCTGTAGCTGAGATGAGGATTGGGAGCGTGGCCAGGACGGTGGAGGAGTTGGCACCGTTTGCTGAGTACTGACACAGGACCTCGCCCAGATTGCGGACCAGTGCGGAAGTCGAGAGTTCAACTGCGTCATGGCCTTGGACAGATGTCTCAAGGCGCACGAGGAAGGAGGCGAAGATCGTCCAGCAAGCGCGTTGCGCAAAGACCTGGAGATCATCTGCATCGGCCTCGAGCATTTTCAGCTCGGTCTCAACATCTGCCCGAGACACAAGGGCGATAGAGATAGTATCCAGCGTGCAAGTGACTCTCTGTGCCACAGATTTGCCCACAGCATCGTCACGACTGCTGTTAACAAGAGCTATACTGCACAACACAGTAAGAAGACTTGAGAAGGTCGTGTTGAGAGCTTGACGCAAGTCCTCCCTCGACGACGGCACAAAGCGCCGAGCAACAGATCCAGTGACTTCATCTGCCAAGAGGCGCTCGTCAGGAAGACCCATGCTGGCAAGCATGCAGGTCTCGAGGAAGCGCGTGCAAGACTCTAGTGCGCGATTATCACCTTCTGTAATGGTCCGCACCAATCGATCCCAGACTGGACGCATGTGTGCTGTGGCCAGCCATTCGAGGGGCAAGATTTCATGGGCGACGACGTGCTCAAGAAGGTCGTAGAGGAAACGGTGTCGCCCGCTGCGTTCGGCGAACGTCTTCACAGCAGACATGTACATGGACTTCTCGCCGAAAAGGTTGGCTCTGACATTCAGCGGAAAAGACAAGGGCTCGAGCGTAGGGATAGCGGCGACCAGAAGCTCCTCAGCCTCGTCAAAAGCGCCAATTGCTACACAGTGGCTGTGAAAGCAGACCAGACTCTCCGTGGTAAGAACCTCATCAGCGATGGCTCTGCACAGCAAGGACGTAGCATGCGCTCGTACGACCTGCTTAAAAGGTCGCCAGCCCTGCCCCCGCCGCTGCTCGAACCGCGTCTCAAGGTGCTCGTATACCTCGCTTCCAACATCTCGATCATCCACCTCGTCCTCCTCTTCCAGCTGATCCAACTCGGCAAAATGCTCCTCAAGCTCGATATACGCAGGCACCTTCTTCAAACACGCAGACATGAGCGAACTGGTCCCTCTTCTGCTCTTCTTTTCCTCCGTCGCATTCAAGATATTGGCGTAGGCCTCCAACATGCCCGTGACAAGCTTCTTCACGTCTGCGGGTACGTGCAATCCCAGCCCTTCAGTCCGATCCACAATCGCCACAAGCGGCCCCCGAGGTCTCGCAAACTTCTTCAAGGGAGACCCCTGTGCAAGCGGGCTATCCATCTGCCTCCCCATGCGCGCGATCAGCGGCGTGAAGGCAATCTCGCCCGGCCGCGCCACAAGCTCCGTGTCCGCGCTTATCGACTGCGAGCCAGACAGTCTCTTTGCCTTGCGTCCGCCATATGTCTTCTTCGCCCCTTTCGCGCCGGGTCGCCAGTCAGGATCTCGTGCTTTCTCGAAGCCTCGGGGTTTGTTCGCCGGCCGCGTGAAATTCGTAGTCTTCTGGGGCGTGTTCTTGGTCGCAAACGCCGAGGATGTCGTGCGTGGCTCCTGGTGAGCGCCCCGAGGTAGTTCGAGTTCCTTGCGCAGTTTTGCGAGTTTGGACGATAACGGTCGGAGGAGGCGGTTGCAGCGCGAGACGTTCCAGGGTAGCTCCTCGTCGCCGGCCATGATGATGCGTGTAGATATGTTTGCTAAGACATGTGTAGATCTGTGCGTTGATAATTGCTATTGCGGGTGTATATAATGCCTCTGTGGCTTGTCGTCGTGAAGCCTGCCTATCCGTCTCATTGTTTGTTGTTACGCCCTGTCCCACTTCGGTCCAACCTCGGCATCACAACGGCCGTTCCCGCGCACTACCTCATGTTCATCGCTGACCTCTCATGGTGCTGGGACCGAACATTTCTCTTACTGGAAGTCTTCACCGTCTCGATGGAAACTCGCGTCTCGATTGAAACTCAGGCCAAGACTTAGCCCACAATCCATTTCTACGCTCATCGTACCCTATTCAGTGTCTGCTACTCACTCCTCCCTGCCTTGTCAACTATTCGTTGTATGCCCTTCTTCGCGAGTATATGGTAGTGTCCTCCCCGCTACAGATCTTTGTCTTGTAATGACCTATGCCTCTTTATCCTTAAATACAACCATTGATTGCAGTAGTACGCTAGTACGACACACTGCGCTTCTCCTCGCCCTCCTCACCCTTCTTCGTCGCCTGCGCGGCACTGACACTCTTCTTCCATGTCGACTGTATAGCCCCCATCAGCCCGGAACCCATACCACTCATTCCCCTCTTGCCCGGTGGTGGTGTAGTGATTCCATCTCTCACCGACCTCACTGGACTTGGTGTCCTAATTGTCCACTCTTCTACAGGATATGCGGGGTGGGGTCGGTAAGCTGTAGACGATATATCGTTCTTCCGTAGAACGGGCAGAGGTCGGGGGGTTGGGTCTGGGGCGTCGAGCTTGATTGAGGGTGGCACCGAGAGGCGATTCAAGTCCCTGCGACGGCGTAGAGATGGTGGACTGCCAGTTGTGAATTCGGAGGCTGGGGCGCCACGTGGGATATAGCTGCCGGACGTGATGCTGTCACTGTGTGATGACGAGCGACTGAGGGTTGGTGCAGGAGTTTGCTTGCAGATGTCGTCCGTCTGGTCTTTGGTCTCGTGCCAATCGTGGAGATCATTGGAGGCGCCGTCGCCTTCGTCCGCCTCTTCGTAGACCACCTTGCTGGAGTCAGTGCCCCCGTCGTTGTCGTCTTCTTGCACGCTATTCTCGTCAGGCTCGATAACATCCAACCCCTCCCCCTCACTCTCCGCATAGTACTCATGCTCCAGTAACCCCATTTCCCCCAACCGCTCCCACGAGCAGCAATAGAACCGAAACGTCGCAAACGGCTGATCAATCGGATCGATGAGCTGAAACCTGTAAAACCGCTTTGGCTGCTCCGATCCCGTACGTCCAGCATAAACCAACCTATCCTTCGTCAGCAAGACCCTCTCTCACACTTTCCCAGCCAACAACACACTCACCTCACTCCCCCATCGTCCCTCAACCCCTCAACCGTCCCCACCTCCCTCTCAATCCTCCTCCTTCCACTCGCCCGATGAACCCTGACCTCCAACAGCCCCTCTCCTCCCTCATCACCATCCTTCCCACTCCCAAACCCCAACCCCCACCTATCCACCCCTTTCCCCCCTTGCCCCTCGAAAAGCCCAAACACCATCTTCCCTCTCCAACCCTCCTCTCTCCCCGTGGACCAACTCACCACCTTCACCTCATCGATGTACAGCTTGAACAGGAAGTAGTAGCCCTCTGGTACGGGTGGAGACACCGAGTAGGCGAGCCAGAAATGGCTGCCGGGGAGGATGGGAATGTGGACGGAGGTTGTGGAGGTTGCGTCGTCGGTGAGAGGCGGAATGCTGGGCAAGGGCGAGGCGAGCGTTGGATCGAGTGGGGGGGAACGAGAAGGTGAGAGCGGGCAAAGAGGCGGTGGTGGGTAGTACTCTGGGAGCGTTTCGATGTCGAATTGCGAGTGGAGCGAGATATTGATGCTGCGGTAGGTCGGCATTGTGAACGTGTCGTGATTGTTGTGAGTGTTGTGGTGCAAAGGTGAGAGAAGTCGGTGGAAGGCGCGATGGCGCCTTTTGCTGTCTTACTCACCTTCACTTCGTTTGTTGACATTTGGGGGAGGTGGACAAACGGAGCGAAATTGTAGATGATGAATTCAGCCTGCGGCATTGTTCTTTCGAAATGAATAGCTATGTTGTGAAATGCTAAGTTGTGCATGGCTGGCGACTGCAGCATCTACAGAGCTACAACAGCAAGCATGTATGCTGAAACCTCCAGCTAACGCCGTATCCAGTCCGACCTCATGGCGCCTTAATATACTCTATATGGTGCATACGATGAAGAGACAAGAAAAAATACAACGAAAGAAGGTAAGAAACATGCGCAACGGGCGGCTCACATAACAAGGCAGCCACCAGGGCCACTTCTTGCACGCCGCCTGCGCCCAATACCGCCAGTAGTACCGGCACCACCCTCCTCCTCATCAGCATGCATCATTTGAGCCTCTCGCGCCCTCCGGCGGCGGCGTCGGGCGCCAGCACCACCGACTCCTGCCTCTTCATTCATCATCATCCAATCTGCCCACTTACGCTCCAACCGCGCAGCTGCGGCAAAGTCACCTCGCAACACCCGCTTCGTGTGCTCCTCGACGGTCGGTTGCCAGCTGTAGAAGCATTTCAAACCTATGACTTCGCGAGGGTACGTAGCTGTCTGATCTGCAGCCTTAGGTGAGGGCCGCGAGATCTCTGCATTGCGAGACAGAACCTCGCGAACGCCAGTCCATGTTACGTTTGCGCAGTCGTACGCAACGATGCGCAGACCAATATGTGGGCGTTCTGAGCTGGACAGAGCGCGTGCAAGTCGGTTGCGGTTGCGCATGCTTGCTGCTGCTTCAGTGAGGACGAGATCGGATATGCGAGTATTGTCCATCTCGAGCGATGTCAAACTGGTACATGCTTTGAGGACAGGTAGCATGCCGCTGTCGCCGAGGTGTTCGCAGTAAGAAATGCATAGATGCTTGAGGTGAGCCGCGCATGGAGCTTCGGCGAGTGTCTTGAGCACCTCGTTTGAAAGAGCGTCAAGCTCTTCGATGTCGAGATGCGTCAGGACGGGTATGGTGGGAAGCAAAGAGATCAAGGTGTCGTCTGTCAGGCCTCCACACTTCGAAAGCTGCAGACCTTCTAAGAAGGGAACGTTACCGACCAGGGTCTTCGCGCCAACATCGGTGATGGTGCGGCATCGTGTCAGATCCAGATGCTTCAGCTTACGAGGTGGGACTACAGGGCGGTCGGTAAGGACATCGATGTCCTGATCAACACCTTCCAAGAGGGTAGCCAGAGACTCATCGTTGAGGCTGTCGCAGTTCATCAAAACCAGTCTCTCCAGGGTGTTGCGCTCGAACAGCTCGTTCATCAGCTCGACATCGTCCCAGCCTCGCACTTCGCCTGCGCGCAGGTCTCGCAGCTTTGGGCAGCCTTGAACAACCTTGAGTAACCCGCGGTGATCGATATTGTTACACCAGGAAATGTTCAAAACTTCGACCCGTGGGCAGTTTGTGGCAATGATTTTCATTGCAGCGTTCGTCGCGCCGGCCAGTCCAGATAGGTTGACGTGAACAAGGCGTGTATTGGAAAGGAGAAAGGTGTGAATAGATGACCGATCGATTCGACAGCCCTCAAGCGAGAAGTTCTCAAGATTTTGGCAGGCTTCGAGGAAGCCGTTTTTGTTCCATCGCTCGCGTAGCTGGACGCAACCCCGAAGGTTGAGATCCTTTACGAATGGTCCGGCCGACTTGATAATGTTGATCAGGGCGTCTGCCGAAATGTTGCGGTAGAACTTGCTGGTGTCCAAGTTGCTCCACAACTGGCCGTCGAAGCACATTGCATGCCACGACTTGGACACGAGCGAGCATCGCACGATCTGCTTGGGTGTGAGGTACTGGAGGATCTGCATACGAATCTCCGCAGGCATGTCGCCCCAGAAGTTCAAGTTGGACCTTTTCGGTGCTGATTTCCGGATGGGCTGCGAGAAATAGTCACCCTCAGCGTCCAGACCAGCTCTTGAGTGAGGTCTGCGGCCCAGGGGAAGTGGCACAGAGGATGCGACATCAGGTGTCCGCATTCGCAGACGGAACTTCTCATCGTAGAAAGGGCTGCCAAGAGGGCTGTTGGCGACGGAGGTGGGTGCCGTCGAGAAGCCATTGGACAACTCTGACGAGTACGAGCTGCCGAACGACTGTCCGTACGGCGACCCTGTGCCTGCCAGCGAGACGCATGACATCGAGGCCTTCGGAGGGGTCCTCAAGCTGTGTGATCGCGTCCTCCCTACAGTTGTAAGGCTGAGACTCGGCGAGGAGCCCATCCGCTGCAGTCCGCTGAGCAGCCGCTGTCTGCCCTTGAGCTTCGGTCGGTCGATCGGAGTTGCGTCGAAGGCCGGCGTGCCAGGCGTGGGCGTGCCCATGTCTTCCGGGTGCTCGAGGACCACGGCGTCAATGGATGTCGGCTCCATCTCGCTGTGCATTTCCAAGACTTACGCCTCGACGCTGGGACCCGGACGCGTGCGGGGAAGAAGGGTTCTAGTGATGTCTTGATGCAATGAGAGACAACCACCAAATAACACCGTAGATGACAGGCCCAAGACCCAGGTACGTTTTTCTGCTGCAGACCAAAGGAGAGGGAAAACAAAAGATGGCCGCCAACCAGGTGTCTGGATATGCGCGGTTTTTGGTAGATACAGCCCCAGTTCTAGAAAGCGGGGAGCGGAGGCCCGGGCGAGCGCCGAGATGAGCGCTAGGAGACGAGGCGTAGGTCAACGAGCCTCTGCCGCGGAGGCGAGACGTGAACATGCAGATAGACTATCGTAGTGTGTTTGCTCGCAACCCAAAGCTGAAGATGGAAGTAGCTCGGACACTGGGTCCGAGAGATCTTGTGCTTTCAAGGCGCGCCCTCCACAGTAGCAGCAGCCATTGTTATCGTTGCTATCGTTGGCTATCGATTAGGACGGCGCGACCCACTCGTCCACGTGCGCCACCTGCTGGATCACCGGCGCCATCTTCTGGAAGGCGCCGGTCAAACGACCGTATCGCGCGAATGTCGTGTGCGCCGATCATGATAGCTCGCCAACCAGGGCTGAAGATGATTGTCTGGGTGCCTGGCACCTGGCTCGACTGCTCTGTGCTCGTAGCTTCACCACGATAGAGTCCTAAGGGCCTTAGGACGAACTCTCGGTCGGTCCGCCACCGGCGGCTCGCGGTGCCGCGAAATGCAGGGCAAATGCGCACTAGTCGTATTCGTCTACAACGGGGAATCCCACCAATCTGGACCACCCAGACGAAGAAGGCGTGGAGAGCCCAGCGCGCCCAGGAACAGTCCCGAATCAGTGAGTCGCTGGCTGCGGCGTCCAGTGCAGGGTCCTTGCAGTCTGCCGATGCTGTGTTGCCGATCTTTAGCTCCGTGTGCAAGTCTTCTCAATGATCAGTCTGCGGCCAAGCGAGCTTTCCGCGCTGCAAATCTTTGGGCGTGAGGGCGTCAGGGTCAGGGTCAGATGTCAGCCTGAGGCCTTTGCATGAACAGCACACCACTGAATGAGTTGCTGATTGGCAGAAGGCTGAGACCTGGGGCTGCGTGACCTGTGGTGCGATAAGAGCGACACCTTGCGAGTTGATGTTCACGAGGACGAACAGCTGAACCCTGTAGTATGATTGGATTCTTGAGATTGCAATTCACTAGCTAAGGAGTGAAGACTCACGTGTATGTGTAGTCGTCACTCCCTTTCGGTCCTTCTTACTTACAAAGAGCGATACAGTCACGTGACTTGATTTCCGCAGTTGTTCGCCATCTTCTCGCAGCCGTGGTCTCGAACAACAGAGAGGTTGAGAGAGTATGTGATCGTGACGAATAGTGACAAAGGGCTTGAACTAGAATGTCAGCAAATGATGTATGTGAGAAGATCACCAATATCTCTGCATGGAGCAAGGCCGACGCTATTGGTTCGATAATTTTTGCAATAGTAATGCAAACAGGCAGGTAGCTTCCTTATTTCTCCCGGAGCAACACTATAACTAGTTTGATTCTTATTTTCGCCTGCTGTGGTACTGGTTTCAGCAGCCCTAGAGGGCTCAGTACTTCAATCGCATTCTCACAAGCGAGTCGTCCAAGTAGTATAGCCAGCTGAGATGCAGTAAGATGCTTCACCGGAGATCCATATGCCATGCCTGACAACACTCAAGATGTGGGCATGCTGTAGGCGCCGCAAGTGCTCCACCTCAGCAAGCGCAGCTTTCTCGGACAACTTTACGCACAGAATGTTCCTGTGGGCAAGAAGTATACGACAGTAATTGACCCTCTTGAACATTACTTTGTTGCTATGACGTATGACTCTTTCGGGTTGAAGGGGTATCATGCTCCCTTCATCCGGTTCAAGTCAACATGCTGGCCTCAACCAGACCAGTCTAACTCATTCTTCGAGCCCCAAATGATGCCTCGTGACTGCAGATACTTAAGCCGCTTACTACTGAAGGGCGGGTCTGAAATAGCAGCATTGATGACTTACTACTAAGACGCGTATCGACCACATCTAACCCGCTGGCAAGCGAGACTGCATCACTTCATCATACTTACCTCACTCCCTTCAACCAAGCCTATTCGCCCCACTGCTCAACCCCACCCCACTCAATCCCACAGCCTCCCTTTTATCTAGCGCCGCAACCACCGTACAAACCACACCCGCCGCGATCAGCCCCGCGCGCGCCAAATTCAGCACTCCCCACCGATCAATCAACGCGTGTGTTGTTTCCTCTTCCGCAACACCAACCTCGACAGCCTTGTCCTCCAGCGAGCGCGACTCGAGCTGTCGCATCCGCGCCTCGAGCTTGTTGTTCAGCGGCACGATGAAGGCGAATGTGAAGGGGACGATGCCGGGGATCAGGATCGCGGCAGCAACGTTGAGTTTGAAGGGGAGGGAGGAGGGATCCTCTGGGTGAACTGTGAGCTGGGTGCCACAAAGAGGCGCAAAAGACGGGGAAGGGGATGGACGAACGGTTGTAGGCGACGTAGGCGGAAGCGAGGCCGCTGAGGATGGCGAGAGGACGGCCATAGAAGCCGCCGTTGGTGAGGATGGTGAACCATTGCTTTGCGGCAAGTGGGGCGGGGGCTTGCATTATGGCGGGTACGGCGTTGAGCGTGAGACCTGCATTTGAACCTGTGTTTTCTTTGTTAGCTGTTCGTGTTTCTGAGATGTGGTTGTTAGAGCTTCAGTGAGGTGCTCACCAAGAAGGTACCCGCTTGCTGTGATGCCGACTGCTTGCGCAATGAATAGCCCAGATGGGGTCTTTTGGTTGAGAAGAGCTGCCATGTCTTGATTCAAGATTAGCCCACAGTGTCGGTGTATCTGTGGGGGAGCTACAGGGCCATGGAGGTTCGACGTGGATGAGGGGCTGCTTGACCTATTCTATGAGCTATCTATAGTAGCTCCCCACAATTGCGGCCAGAGCTCAGCCCTGGAGACATCTCCGAACGCCGCACGCAGCGATGGCTACAACAGTGGCTCGATACGCTCGGTGATCTCACGCATCGCGATTAGAGTTCATAGCGATAGGCGAATGTACAAATACCTCCACGCCTCTTGACATAATGCGAGCAGATCCATGAGCATCACTTAACTCATCAATTAACTAATACACGTCTACAAACTGTATCGCTCTAAGGTGTCATCTTTTCGCTCAAATGCCCTACAAACCTCCCATGCACCCCCCTCCAATTCGTCTCACACTTACCCTTTACCGTCCCAACCAGCATCCTATTCGCCTTGATCTCCACATCCTCCACCAGACTCCACTCCCCCTCCCCCTCCTCCGTGACGTTTGCCCCCTTCTCCTCCCCCAACGTTTCGCGCTTTACCACCCGCCACGTCGTGTGCTGCAGCAATCCCAGCGGCGCACGAATCACCCAGTCAATCCCGTCCGCTGTGTTCGTCATGTCCGCCTCAAACGTGACAGTTGTGTCCCACAGCCCCTTGGGCAGCGTGTGCATGTGGTCTGTGACCTTGTAGCGTTTTGTTTCCGGTGCATTCGGCGGCGAGGGGAGCGTCTCGTAGTGTGCCAGTTCGGGGTCGAGGCGGATGAGGAGGTCGTGGTTTTGCAGGTAGGAGAGCGCGCGCTCGGCCGTGGTGGACGGTGGGAGGTGGGTCACGTGGTGGAGGGTTGCGATCGAGTTGAGTGCTGGGAGGGTCAGAAGGTGGTGAGGTGGTGTTTGAGAATCACGTACAGAACATGTTGGTGGCTGGGTCACGGTGTGACGTCTGCTGCTTGCTGAGCTGTGGGTGATTCGGTACGCGTCAAGAGCGCGTCTCTGGGCTGAGGAATGCTGTGATGAGCGGAGGTTAATTGGCCGTACTGTAATTCACGCGGAAGGTACAGTGAGGAGCAGGTGAAGATAACGTGGACGTTGATCCAGAGTCTTGTGGTGCGGTTTCATGGAGGATCGACATGTTTGAAGCCCCTTGAGCATTCGTGTCCACTCTAGCGAGACCTTTCTGACGCGCCGGAGTTCAAGACGGACTCCTGCTAGAAATCATACTCGTGAACGCCACCCGGGCAGGCATGATGATATTCGTTTGGACTGCAAATATATACTTGGACCATGAACGGGTAATTGTGGGGCAATTCGCCGCGCTACGAAGTATCTCCCCAGACGCATGATGGGTCGTGCACTTGTCGGGTGCATTCTCTTAAGTAGATACCTAGAGCATGCGCTACGATCTCAACTTCAATTTCTCGCTGTTGCAGGGTCCATTTGGTTCTTCGTTCTGTAGCTTGCCGTTTTGACGGTGTGCAACGCATAGAGATACCGATTTGTCAAAGGCTCAACAGGTTTTTCCGAGTTGAGCATAATTGTTTGTGCGCCACAGGCCAGGGCCTGTTGTCACGCAAGCGCGTCCATCGTCTAGCGCACGTTGAGGCAACATCGGAGCCATCAACCCACCCCACGCCAGCATCACAGATGCGCCAAAGGACAATAACGCGACGTTTTGACAACTTTCTGGAGACGCTCTCCGATCGTTCATGAGTGCTACGCGTCACCGGGCTGGCGTCAGTCGCTTGCCCTTGAAGGGAGGCAGACCATCGGCGATTGATCAACGCCATGATCTCAGAGCGTATATAGGCAATCAGAGGGCAATCCAAGCTTCTGGGGGTCTTCTGGACGACCCAAACCCTGAATATCTGCTTGGCTTCGAACAAGAGAAGGTTCTACGTCAACGTCCCAAGGTTTACATTCGCCGCCTCTGGCTTCCTTTCGAAAGCAGCCCCTCAGCCATTCCAAAATTTTATCTCGACACTAAGGTCGCAGAGTTCGCGAAAGAAGTCCACCATTGTATTCAAACCATCCTTTCGCGTCCGGATGGCGGGGCTATCCATTCCGAAGAAGACGTCTTTGTCATCGAAGATGAGCAAGTCAGGAAGCGCGGTCAGTTCGAGGAGGAGGCAGAACACCTTCTAGTCGAAAGACATTGGGGCGATGCGATTTGGGGCAGCCGAAAGTTTTGCAAGACAGACCTCAGTAACGGGAAGCCGGAGGAGGGAGACACTCGGCCCCCGAAATGGCCGCAAGATCGAGACCGGTAAGTGCCCTCTTGCGCAAAAGCTGAGTTGAGTCAACATCTCACCACACCTCACAGAATTACATTGGCTTTGCGCCAGTGGATCGCTGCGTCCGTCCAAAAACCGCGGAAGTACAAGGTTCGAGAAAAAGCTTTGACGGAGAAAGAAATCGAAGAACAGAACGCGAAACGGAGAGAATTGTACGAGAGTTATGCTGATAGAGTGCGAGAGTCCTCCCCCGATCCTGTTGTACTCGACCAGCATGAAACAAGGCAGCCATTTACAGTGATCATAAAAAAAGAGAACTCGCCAAGCCCGCCACCGGAGGAACGTGGGCATACAGATACTGTCACCGTTCCCTCAGCAGCGATACCCCATCGTAAGTCAGGAACGGCTTCCCATACCAATGCCCACGTAGACCTGGCAACACCCACTGCCAGCTCTTCTTACATTAACTCCGGCTTTGTTGTTGCTGGGACTAGCGATGTCAGCACTCGCCTGTCATCAAAACGGAAAGGCAGCGAACGAACATATTCACAGAAGCGACGCAAGACATACGACAACAACGCCAAATCGACGCAGAGCAGAAAGTCTTCCCGTGGAAACAAAGAACGCATGTCAGAGTTAGATAACATTCTCGGCCGAACTGTGCTTGGCGAGCGCAGAAGCCGCAGTCTCGCACGGGCAGTATCGCCCCCTGTTCGTGAGCGACAGGCTCGACGGTCCTCCTTGCGTGCCAGTTCGAGGACCCCGTGGATCCCGACAAGAGCAGGCAATGAGCAACAGGCTCACTCCAACCAAGAGGTGATAGCAGCTGTCACCCATCTTCCAACACCAGTCTCCGAAGGAAGCTTGAGGCAAAGTTTTGCGGCTCAGGATCGCACTGCGTCTCCTGATACAACCCTGTGCACCGACACGATCCACGTGCACGAGAATTATACACGGACTAAAAACAGTTTGGCAACATCTGGAAGTGCAACACATGATCAGCCACTGATTGATAGATCCGCTCTGCGCTCGGCTTCTCGAATCCAGGTACCTGCTCCTATGGCACTGCTCGCAGGCTCGTCATCTCCCATATCAACGGCTAATGCGAATGCAATATCGGTCAGACCATCACATCCACCCGACGACTCTCCAATTCACGACATTATAAGCTCAGATGTCAGTCCCAGTTCAAAACCTAAAGGTCCGGTAGATCTTACAGACATTCAGATGGAATCGTCCCCCTCAAGCAAAAAAAGTACCAACCAAGAGCAGCCTGTGAGTAGAGATGTGCAGGAGACTGACAGAGCCCATGTGGATCACACAATGTCACAACTTGAATTTCCAACGGTCCAGGAGAGTCCGCAGGGCAATGTAGGAAACATTCCTACGAATCAGGATGCAAGTACACCAGAACCTTTGGAACTTACCTGGGATAACACGGTGGATGCCACCGCTCACAACCTTTTCATCAATCATAATTGGGGTCCTGACTGGCACAGCCAGTTGCGTACTGGCGGTGTGCGAATTCAAGATACGCCTACAAGTCCGCTTGCGGAGTCCCTTTCCAATTTGTCGAAGTTCGAGCGCTCCATTCCCTCTCTTCTTGCCACCCACCAGAACTTCGAAGAATACAAGGCCAAACAAGCAGACGCAACAGGCAAACGCAATCAATCCGCTGCAGGTGGCCTGCATGAAACAGTGGAGCAACGAACTGAATACGTATCGGCGGAAGACCTTGAGGCGTGGTTGAAGTATCTCAAGGCAACAAAGCTTCCCAAAGGTCACGAAACCGCAAAGCGCCAGTTCGAGCAAGGAGCCACACGAACAACACCTGCGTCGCAATGGTCTGATAAACAGCAAGCAATATCTATTAGGCCAGTAGACAAAGTAAATGAGGACATCTCTCTGTCGTATCCAAACAACGAACCTGACAGCCATATTCAAGACATAGAGGCCGAAGCCCGCCTTGATGTATCGGGCCGATACCCGAGACGCCCTGGAGAATGTGAGGCAACTGCGGCGACCCAATCATTCCTGGACAGTTTGCGGACCGATCAGCTCCGTGACTTGGATTCTGGACAACCGAGCAGTGGAGGTCATCGTTGCAGAGACGTGCTGCCCACATACGGTGCAGATGACGCGGAAGTGCGATGTCGACAAAGGACGCCCAAAGGTACCACATGTGAAACGGATCCCGTTCTCGATGTGCCTTCTGCGGGGCCGCAGCGCAACGGCCTAAAATGTGGTGGCGTGCTACCCAAACCGCCTTTACCCATTCCACTAACAGTGATTTCTGTCAACGGGCGATCTCATCGACGCTCAATCTCGAATAGAACCACAGAACGACTTGTGGACCTTCCATTTCCACCGGGTGTCAGCTCAATGCCTCGCAAGTGTGCTGGATGCGTTCACTCACTCATCAAAGCCTTCGATGTCATGGAGGATGCGAAAGGCTTCGCTCAATGGAGGAGGACCTGTTATTATTGCAGGGGGATGGCAGACCGTCCTTCCCCATGCACATGTGACAGATGCTCTCAATTGCCACTGGAAGTAGAGCAGAGTCCAGCACCAACTCTTGGTGCCTCTCAATCTGATCGGGATGACATGCAATCTACGAAAAGGTCAAGCTCTGCAACGAATACATCGATAAGCGGTCCGCAATTGGCATGTGCCGAATGTATGCAAGAGGATAGGAGCCTTCAAGGTCTAGTAGATCACCTTATCACAGGTCACACGGGCCCTGTCCGGGTGATTTGCACAGACTGCAAATTTGAGCGTCCCTTGTGGGATACTTGTTTCCAGGAACATCTGAGTGGTTTCCACAAGGTCATGAAGAGGCCAATGCAATGTCCTGCGGCCTCTTGTCTCCACAAGCCGGGATCCTTCTCATCCTTGAGAAAGCACTTCGATGCGTACCACAAAGGCCCGTATATATGCGCATGTTGCGGCGAGATGCATGCAAATGAGAAGGTTCTAGCAGCTCACAGCATGGAGTCCAGAAAAGGCAAGGATCGATCATCATACACCGATCAATCCCGCTATTTGGCCGTTGGGCAGCCTCCTGCTACATCCGCTGGACGATCGTACGCCCTGCCTTTTAGTTCATTGCTCACCAGTAATGACGGGAACAGTCACCAACCGATACTTGCAGATGATATGACAAGCAATGAGGCAACGTTAGCAGTCCTGCACGGTCATTTGGGACGACAGACAGATGTTGGTGAGATATCACCTGCCGAGCCGCTCAAAGATGGGAACTTGAGGGAAGAGCTTCTTGCTTGGACCTCAAGCGGGCTACGGGACGAACCCATTGATCTCACGGCGTCGGACGACAACACGTTAATTGACCTCGAGGGGTATAGCGAAACTAGTGACCTTGGCGGTTTTATTGAAACCGACGATATAGGCCAGTTCCTCGATACAGATTTCGCCTCGAGTCCTGCAACAAACGTTCCACACCAGGCTGCGCCAATTGAACAAGCTCAGATGTTTGCTCAGAGGCTTGAAGAAGCCTTGCCATCGACAGCCGCAGACGAAATTCTTTCGAGGGGCATTCTAGCGAACCCATCACAGCCTGAGCACTGTTGTTCCGGGGACCATGCTCCAGGTAGAGCTTCACTGCTTCCTCGAAGCGGCATACCGACTCGTCTTAACGGGCCTCGTCTCGGCGAAGCACCGCACCGTCCTGTATCACCAATCACGCCCTGGATCGACGTCGCCCAGGGAGCTCCGGATTCCAACCACCAGCTGTCTTACAAGCAGTCGCGTATGCCGATTGGACCTCGTTTGGAATTTGTGATGCTCCACAATACGCCACAAAATGGGAGTTCTTTGCAATACTGGGGACATGTGCGTACCGATGCGCTTGAGCGTATGACATACAGCATGGAGGCCATTTTCGACGGGATCGTCACCATCGAATATGTACTAGATCACCTTGTTCCAAAGGCAGAACGGCTACTCGCATCAGCAATGGCTGAGGCGAAAGTACCTGAGAAGGCTTTTCTGGCAAACGAAGTGCTAGCGAAAATGCAAACAGCATCTCAGACATTCATTCAATTGCGAGAATATGGTTTTCTTGTGCCAGTTCCAAATGTCGCCAATCCTCGAGGAGCTATTACAAGTGGAGCAGGAAACGACAAGGGCGTGTACACGAGACTCGAGCGGCTCAACAAATGGTTCATTGGCGCGGTAGACTCCTTCGCCGACGCGGAAAAGATCCGAAAATTGGCACGGTTATACGATCTAGCCAGCCTAGCTATCGAGATCCTCAAATCTCAAACAGGAGACCGCCCTGACCACACTGTTCTCCACGGCCTTGAACAAGTGTACGAAAAACAACACAGTTTCCTTGCGAGCGCTCTCGAAGAGGAGACTAGCTTGCCTTCAATCTCACTTGCTTATGGAGATCTACCTTCACAGACGAAGTCGCTGCCCCGGATTGGAACTATCTTCGAACAGAAGAGCAAGGCCGCACCAAAAGCGGGCTAGGCGCAATGGGTGGAGGGCCTGTTGGATTGGAAATAAATTGCCACCAATTGCAAGTCAGTTTGCATTGCTATACTGAACATTTCATTTTCTGGTTCAGGCGCTGCACGGTACAAAAAAAGAAAGAGCGACCAAAATGTATATGGCTCCACACGATTCGTTGGGCGTCTATTGCGTCAAATGGGTCGAAGGGCGTGAGGAATGACATCTTTACATTCTAGCGCCGCTAGCGCACTTCATAGCATTAATATATCTTCACGAATAACGAAGCACAAGCAAAGACTTACGTTTGCCAACAAGCCAGTCTTCTCCTTTCCAAGAGTATATCAAGGTCCTGCAGCGCTCAATCTGACCTCTTCTCTCAATCCCCGTGCACATCCACACCCACCATGTCCACCGCATCCCGTACCATCCTAGACCTCGCAAAAATCGCCCCAGAGATATTCACCCTGCGCCCGGACTACCGCGCCCTCCTCCTCGTAGTGTCCAACATTCCTCCGGGCCCAAGCGACGCCCAATCCGAGGCCCTTCTCCAGTCCGCTGAGGACAGCGCCCGCACCGCTCTCGCCCAGACACCAGTGACAGATATCCCCCATGTCGCCGCCTGGCGCGACACGTACAAAGCCTTCGGCGCGAAACCCAAGAAAGAGCGCTCGAGTCTGGAGTCCCTGCTGCGCCGCGCCGAGGGCGGTCTGCCGCGAGTCAATCGCCTGACGGATATCTATAACGCCATCAGCGTCAAATATCAGATCCCGTTTGGGGGCGAGGATCTAGACAAGTATGTTGGCGCGCCGGTGCTGGTGCGGGCTACGGGGAAGGAAGCATTCGAGACCACTGCTGCTGGGGAAAAGGTCACGGAGTTACCGCCTGTGGGCGAGGTGGTGTGGTGTGATGATGAGGGAGTTACGTGCAGGCGGTGGAATTGGCGGCAGTGTTCGCGGACGGGAATTAGTGATATGACAACGAGGGTGTTATTCATTCTGGATGCGTTGGAGCCGTGTTCAGATGAGAACCTTGATGCGGCGGCGGACGAGTTAACACGGGTTTTGAAGGGGCTGTCGCCAGATGTTAGTGCCGAGCGAAGATTGATACGAGCGTCGTAAGCGTAAAGGATGCGAAATGCACACACAGGATTTCTCAAAAGTTGTTGCATTCATTGCTTTTGTGTACTACCAGATTACGGCGGCGAAATGAAACTTTATCAAGATCATAATCGCATGCGCAACCATAAACGGCGTATTGTGCAAATTTCTCCCGAAGATATCACTAAACACTGTTCTTGTACGGCGTGACATAAGCATAATTCGAACCCCAAATCCTAACGAGGCCCTACACCACGTTAATGACCTTTCGACCCTTAGCGGGCCCAGTACCGTCATGCTTCTTGCGCATACGCTCTTCGATCTTCTCTACCTTAGTCTTTAGACCCTCGTGGTGCTGGAACAGAACTTCAACAGCGGTAGTATTCTTCAGAGTTCCACGTAGACGGAGGTTGGCCAGGTTGTTTGCAAGGCAGTCAAAGATGGGGTCGTTCCCTGGGTGGGCAACTGCAGCGACCTTGGAGAAGAATTCGTCCGACTCGGCGTTGGAGCGAATACGGTCGCAGAAGATCTTCGTGAAGTGGCCCACATACATGTTGTTGAGACCGAGAACCCTCGCAGCACGGCAGATCTGAAGGTTCTTGTCATCGAACTTCTCGTCAGAGTAGAGGGTAATAGAGTACACTCGGTGCTGGAAGGTCATCTCCTTCATCCAGTCCAGGTGCGCCATCGCAGCAGTAGCTTCCATAGAACCGGCAGGCAGGTCGAAGGATACAGAGTTGGGATTCTCCGAGAAGTGTCTGAATGCTTTGGCCGAACATTGCATCAGGGCGTACTTAGGCACTCTGGCAAGGGCGATCTCGCCCATCTTCACTTCAACCTTGGGACCGTTTGCGAACAGCACCCGCTCGTCAAGGCTCTTTGTTCGAATATCGGAGGAGGGGTCGATAGTAGGGGTGGGTCCATCCTTCCTAGCGTTACTCAAAGCAACGTCTTTCTTCTTCTTCGGCGCGATCGGTTTGGTGGTTGACTTCTTTCCGAATTTGGACAGGTCCACCGCCATCTTGAGTTTAGGCGCAGGTGGCGGCGGCGTAGTCTGCTTGATGGTTGATGCAGTGGCAAAGACTGGGAAGCTCGATAGATTTGCAGCCGGACCAGCTGCAGTTTCGGCAGTAGGCGTAGGAGTTGGAGTAGCAAGCACGATGATCTCAGTACCACTTCCAGATTCAGTGTCAACTTCTAACTCCACAGTCGGATACGGTGCGTCGGCTAAATCCTTTTGAACCTTGGCCTTCTCTGGAGTAGTGACCTCCAAAGCGACTTTGGTGGCCTCTGGAGCATCATGCGATGATACTTGCGTCGAATTGTCAGCTAGATCAAGCTCGGCAATTGTTGCACACTGCTCGTCGACCTCGGTCTCGAGCGCTGAGATACGCCGTTCCTTTTCGTCTACGTCTGCAACAAGCTGCTGGACGTGTAGAGCCTTCTTACGGTTCTCCTTCTTCAGCTCTTCGATCTGAGCAGCATAGGCATCGAAAGCACCCTCGAGCCCAGTAAGGCGAAAGCTTTGCTTCTCTAAAGCTGACTCTAGCTCGACTACAAGGATGGCCTTGTCTTGTAAGGCAGCCGAAAGGTCGGTGATATGGGCATCTTTTGCAACGAGAGTCTTCTCGAGCTCTTGAATGCGCGTGAATGTGTTGAAGGATGCAATGAACTCCTCTTCATCATCGCTATCAGCCCAGTTGGTCTTCGTAATGCCGTTGGTGGCGCCTCGGAGTTTGTCAACGTGAGTGCGTGATTGGGGAGAAGACGACATGCTCTTCACAGGGCGGATGTTGTTGCTCGCGGAGACTCCAGCCTGCGCTTGGGGTGACTTCACGCCTTCGGACTTTGCAGCCCAGAACGAAGCAGAGGTGCTCATGATGAGAGCAGGTGCTCAAAGAGCCGATGTGAGAGCTTCGGGATAGTAGAAGGTGCGAAGAAACTGATTGAGAAAGTGCGCTGAGCTAGACCCAAATGGGCCGATAGTCGCGGGAAGGTGCAGTTGAGACTAGGGGATGTCGAGTGATGAACAAGGAGGAACGAGAATTTTGCACTTTTAATCTGTAGACAAACGGTCTGCCAAGGGTTTGCACTCATGTGCATACTGGAAGTGAAAGCATTGCTAGAGTGAGCAAGTACTGTGGACATTGCACGCCAGCTCTTTCACCTTCGAACAAGGCATTCTTGAACGATATAGAGCTAGTGAAAGCTATTATCATTGATCCTGAAAGTCGTGGGTCTAAGTGCGTGTTCCTTTGCATGTGTCCCGTTCCGTGCGCTGGACCACGACCGTGGGCAATCTCGCACAACAGCACACGATGAGTGGCCCGAGACGCTACGCACAAGCCATTGTGACTCTCAATTCATACCGTATGACGTTCCAAAACTATCGCTCAGCATAACTCAAAGCTACCATACAATTGACGTCATTGCAACCTCCTTCATAACGACCATCAGACTAACAAGCTCAACGAATCTGACAAGGAATAAAATCCATGTGGGGCTGTTCATCTGTCCTTTTCAAGCGTCATTACGATTGCTGCGCGGAATGACGGTATTGAAGCTGCCTTCACCTTCACTCAGTTCGGCCCGATCCCCGACAGGGACAAGACTAGTTGCCAGTCTAGCTGTCAAAGCTAAAATAACCCGAAGATCATATACAGCCTTGGTTCTGACCTGCATCGCAACTGCTCACAACCGACAAACAACGGCACAATGGGTTTCGCATCGATGGATCCTCGGTCGGCTAAGGTAGCGATCAAGCTACAACTCGAAGATGTAGTAGAGATGTTGCACAAGATCAATGGATCCGCAGAACATGGAGCGATCGACAAAGTTGCTGATCTTAAAGCGATCCAATACGATCTGGGCGAGCAACTCTTGGAGTTGGAAAGTCAAATCATGGTGCTAAACATCCTCAGGAAAGAGCACCACGAGCGCGTCGCCTTCGAGAAGCTTCTTAACGAAGAGAACCAAATAGACGGCGACCACGAACTTGCCATGAGACTGGCTGGTTTATCGCTCAGTGACGCAGATACTGCACCTTGTCCGCATAACACACCATACACCGACGAAGACGACGCACAATGGGAGATGGCAAAACAGATGTACGCATCTGCCTTCGACCAAGACAACCTCGACTATGTGCTTGAGAAGATCTCTGTGCAGCCCATCATTGCTGATAGGGCACCCCTTGGAGGCGTTCGTACAATTTCAGCTGAAGAGGCGGCCGCGAACAACAAAGTCCCGGTTTCAGAGCTACACGTCAAGTGTAATGTCTGTATGGAAGTATTACCTGTTGAAGAAACACTCCGCCTAACGTGTACTCATATCTACTGTCGCACCTGCCTCTTGGACCTCTTCACCAGCGCCATCTCAGACACGACTCTCTTCCCACCGCGGTGCTGCAGACAGCCTTTTCCAATCGACACATGCCGCATGATGTTGCCCAGGGAGCTCGTCAAAGAGTTCGATCTCAAGGTCGAAGAGTTGGCTACGCCGAACCCTACATACTGTGCCAATGCCGACTGCTCGAAGTTCATTCGACCTAAGGATATCGTCGACGACGTCGCCAGCTGCGTTTTCTGCGAGGATCAGACTTGCGTACAGTGTAAGAACAAGAGCCACAACGGACTGTGTCCCGACGACCCCCACGTACAGCTTCTCATGGATGTTGCAAAGCGAAGCAAGTGGCAGGTCTGCACCAACTGCAACAACATGGTCGAGCTAGAAACAGGTTGCTTTCATATGACGTGAGTTAGCTCAGATGTATGTAAAAAAAAAAGACCTATTAACAGATCCAGGTGTCGATGCAAGCACCAATTCTGCTACCTCTGTGGAACGCACTGGAAGCGCTGCTCCTGCCCTCAGTGGGATGAAGAGTACCTCACTCGCCCAATGGCGGTCGATCCCGAGACTCCTGCGCGTCATGTACACAACTTGGTCCGACGAGATGCAGGCACTTGTCGACGATGCGACGCGGACTACCTACCATGGGTCATGCACTGCAGTGACTGCGACTTTGCGAGCTGCATGCGCTGCATCAACAACCGCGATTGAGCCCTCGCGGTATATCTGTCGGAAATGCTTGGCATCAGTTGCTTTCAGATTGTTCACGGGATCGCCATTAGTCGGTCGATTTCAGGAACTCTTTTGCAAGGCACCTTGACCATCGGTGGCCCGCGGTGCCGAAGAATAATGGAGTGTTACAGACTAGAAGTGAACCTATCGAGAGGAAGATTGAGATAGTGAATCAAGACCCGTTATTATAAATGTGACCTGTTTAACCTGGCCTTTGATACGTACTGGACGGCGAGCCATCAGTGCGCATCTGGGTAAGCGAAAGCGATAACGTCATTAATATCCTCTCCAAAATCCCACGGCTCGTCTTCGAACATCCAACTCGACTCACCCCTGGTGTTCGTCTCTGGTGGCCAGTATCCATAGGACGTCACCATCTCACAGCATTTGTCCGCCTTCTCCTTACCAACAACTGAACAATGAATCTCGACCTTCCTGCCCTCCATCCAAAGTGGACTGTAGACCGGACCGTCCCAGATCGGCGTCCAATCACCTACGCGAAAAGTTACGTTCTGAAGCGCTCCTCCAGCATTGGCATCTCTGATGAAGTCGAATAGCTCCTCAGCGTTACTCTCGTTGAGTAAGGGCCTCTGGAATCGGTCTTCATTGTTGCAGCAACTTTCGCCATGCACGGCTCTCCACTTGATCCAGTCTCGGGTGTACTTTTCAGGCACTCGTCGTTGACACTCTGATTGTAGATGGGAGTAGAAGTTCAGTGAACGAAGTTGTGACAGCCGAGCTACTGCCCGAAACGACTCGAGAGGCCACGATCCGTTGCGGGGAACGTTGATCGAAAGATGCGTAAGATGTGGGGCCATCTTTGGGATGATGGACACGTTGAACTTGCTGCGCATGTAAGGGTAGCTTAACTCATCGTCTCTGATCTCCAACTCTTTTAGTCTTTCACCTTGATGTTCAAGAATACTGTCAAGATCTCCGTATTTATGTGGACCGATCCAAGTCAAGCGCTCAAGTGTATTGTTTGGCAATGCTTCGATGAAAGAGATGTTTGTAGACTCTAGCTTTCGCAAAGACTGCAGATGTGAGGGCAATTTTTCGAGAACTTCGTTGCTGCAGTCGCGGATAGCGAACTCCTCGATCGCAGACCAGTTCATGGCTCCGAGCCAGAGATCAAGATTTGACTTCGGTGGGGGTATCGGCGGGTAGCCGTATATCTGCGCCCGTAACCATGGCTTCCAGTACCCTCTTCTCATCCAATCATAAAATCCAAAGGTCCATGCCTCCATATCGCTCGTTCCTCGTAGGGGCATTTGCCACGGCGGACGAACATCATCTGAGCTACTAAAGTCGTAGCCGTCAAGCCTTAGCTTCTTCAAAGTCGGATAGCTGTCCCCGCCATTGTAGTTGAATGGGAAGTTCCAGCGGTCAGGCCACCCACTGCAGCCGATAAGTGTGACCTTCAAGTCGAGCGAGGTGACGTTGGGACATTGAATCAGCGCTTCATGCACTGATACCATGGAACTGAAATCCGAATTGTAATTCGGTATGGTTGTCTTTATCTCAGTTGGACATGTATCATTGCGTGTCCAACGTGCGGCGGCCACATACGGCACGATGGAGGCTAAGGTTGAGAAAATTGCGATTGCTCGCATGTTATACATCTGAAGAAGAGCAGAGACTAATTCTACTGTCTCAATGTTTCCGATTCCTCCAATATATGTTATGCCCAGTGAGGACAATTTTCAGTGAGGGAGTTGCGTTGTCCTCTTCGTTGGGTGCCTTTTGTGGTTGCCTAGAGTCCGTGACGCTTCAGGAGGTCCAATGCGAGCACGATGCTGACGTAGCATCAAAGGCAAGCAGTGTAGAGCGGCTCGGTCGCTCGTCTCCTAAAACCTCGTAAGCCTGATATCTCGCCAACTAGGAGTTGTATCTTGCTGCTCTGCTGATGTTGTTGATAGTGTGTCTCGCTCGGCCTTGTGCCGAGTCCACAATCTGCCCCACTTCTCCACTCAACTCTCCCGGCGCCCGTCGACGATCAACCTTTAAGTTTCGTCGAGGATGCTCTCATATCCACAGCTGACCTTCCGCATTGATTGGGCTTGTTCCCTCGAGCTTCCCGAATGAGAGAGAGAGTTGAATCCATGAAAGACGATCATCAACAGCGTTACATCGATAAAACATCTCGTACGATTCTCCTCTCAAATGATCCTATAACAATCGCCGGGATGGAAGACAGCTTCTGGCATGCGAATTTTCCTATCTAATCTCTCCTCTTGACACAAGACATCGTTTTGAAAGACCAAGAGGAACAATGATCTTCCCATGTCGATTATTCCATTTCTTGGTGATTGGTTCAATACCCCTACCAGGCCTCAGTCATACTGTATCTAGTCGGCAATCTTCCCCGGCAAATAACTACGATGATGTAGGTCCGGGATCTACAGCACCGGTCCGACCGTTCAGACTCGACCAGGTGCGGCTGAACAATGGGTTGTTGCAAAAGAAACGCGATCGCGTCAAGGACTTTATTCGAACATATGACGAGCGGCGGTTTCTCGTGCTCTTCAATAACGTTGCTGGCCGACCGAACATGAGCGATGTTACTCCGCCTGGTGGTTGGGAGGACGGCGGGTTGCTCAGCGGCCACTGGACTGGACACTACATGTCGGCGCTGTCGCAAGCATACATCGATCAAGGCGAGGTTGTCTTCAAGAGCAAACTCGATTGGATGGTGTCTGAGTTGGCTGCGTGCCAGGAGGTATACACCAAGCAGAGACAACCTACACACCCAGGCTATCTTGGTGCTCTTCCCGAAGATACAGTGCTACGTCTGGGTCCTCCTCGTTTTGCCGTCTACGGAAGCAACCTTAGTACCAACACATGGGCAGGGTGGTATACTCAGCATAAGATAATGCGTGGCTTGCTCGATGCTTACTACAATACCAACAATACCCAAGCCCTCGAAGTAGTCGTTGCGATGGCCGACTGGGCGTACCTCGCGCTTACAGTCGGAGACAAGAACCAGCCTGGTTACCAGGGTAATCTGACCCGTAGTGACCTCAACTACATGTGGGACACATACATTGCCGGTGAATTTGGTGGTGCCAACGAAGTCTTCCCAGAGATATTTGCTTTGACCGGCAATGATAAACATCTGGAGACAGCTAAAGCTTTTGACAACCGCGAGTCTTTGTTCGGCGCGACAGTTGCAGATCAAGACATACTTGTGGTTATGCCTCAAGACAAGCCTGGTCGACGCCGCGCCGAGCGCCTACACGCCAACACACATGTACCGCAGTTCCTCGGGTACTTGAGAATTTTCGAGCATGGTGGCGCTGATGAGTACTTCACTGCCGCCAAGAATTTCTTCAAGTGGGTAATACCGCACCGCCAGTTTGCCAGCGGCGGAACAGGCGGCAACGTTCCTGGATTCAGTGAAAATCCAGAGCTATTTCAGAACCGTGATAACATTGCCAACGCCATTGCCGACAATGGTGCAGAGACCTGCACGACATACAATACACTCAAATTGGCGAGGAACCTATTCCTGCACGAACATGATGCTACGTACATGGACCATTACGAACGTGGCCTGTTCAACATGATCACAGGCTCGCGCGCCGACACAAACGATAACTCTGATCCTCAGATGACCTACTTCCAGCCTTTGTCGCCTGGAGCACCACGTGAGTATGGGAACACAGGCACTTGTTGCGGCGGCACAGGAATGGAGAGTCACACCAAGTATCAAGAGACTGTCTACCTGCGTTCTGCAGACGATTCGACGCTTTGGGTCAACTTGTTCATTCCATCCACCCTGGATTGGGCAGAAAAAGGTTTCACAATCAAGCAGGAAACAGCTTTCCCTCGCGAAGGCTCGACCAAGCTGACAGTCACCGGGCAAGGACCGCTGAATATCAAACTACGCGTGCCAGGTTGGATACGGAAAGGCTTCAACGTCACCATCAATGGAGAGGTTCAAGCGATCAACAGTCCACAACCCAGTACCTATGTGTCTCTGGAGCGGACCTGGAACCCGAACGACGTAATCGAAGTGCAGATGCCTTTCACCATCCATGTAGAGCGCGCACTCGACCGTCCGGACACTCAAGCTCTCATGTGGGGACCCATTCTGTTGCAAACTATCGGCGAGCCTCCTGCAGGTGGCTACTGGCCGCTCTCCCTGTACCAACATCTCAAACTAGACGGCGACTACCAGCACGCTGCTATCAGACGTGCGAGTACCACTCCAAGCGGTGATGCATTGTTCGCTACCTCGTCGTCTTCCAACACGACTCTGACCGTCCGACCGTACTATATCAGCGACACGCAGCCGGTGTCCTCATACTTCCGCCGTGTCGAGCCGAAGGTCGTCTTCGGAACGATCGATACCGGTGTGCCAAATCGGAAGCGCAACGATGGATTGCCCAAGTACGATGTCCCGGTTGCAAACATCACATCGCCAGGCAGTGATGGGCCAACGTTCCTCGATGTTCTTTGGGATCAGGCGCCGTTTTCGTCGCACGATGCGTTCGTACGGGCTGTAACTACGATCACCGATTCTTTCGTTGCTGCCAGAGTCTTTTCGTCTCAGGAGCGGGATACTATCGTCAAACGAGCTGGCGAGGCTGAGCGTGAGTTGGCGCTCTCGTAGCGAAAGGAGCTCTTGGTGGATGGGTTCCACTGCGTGCACATCGAGGATGGCAGGCTTGGCTTCCCTGGTCCCCTATCACACGTCAGCATTAAGACCATAGAGCAGACGTTTCCGCAAGCCTTTTGACCTGAAATTCCCTTTGTACCCGGTGTCTGACCGAGCACGGTAATATTCGCCTCCGAAGCGTCAGCGTCTGTAGCGTGGCGAAGGTAGTTGTCATTTACCAGCATCATAACCGTTGAAGCAGGTCGCGAGGACCATACCATAGAGAAACAAAATACATATGACGGTTAGGATGATAAGGGGGTGAGTCACTCCTTCTTCATAAAGGATTTGAATTTCTTCCTTGCAGTGTCGACACAGTGGTTTCTTGCTATAGCTACTTGACTCTAATCCACTCCACTCCAATCCCCACCCCCCTTCTCCCCGGCAATCCCCCTCTCTTCTACACCCCACCACCCGCCTGGTTGAAAGCCCACGCCCCCCTAGCGGCCACAACACCCCCCCAAACCCCCAACCCCAACCCACCCCACCCCAGCGCCCACACACACCCCGCCATGCCCCAACTAAACGCCAGCGTCTCGAGCACGACCACGACTCTCTCGCTCCCGCGAATCGCGTCATTGAACTTTTCCACAAACGGGATCTTCGTCTGGGCGCTCTCGTTCCAGAAGTTCGCCATGTGCGTGCGCGCCGTGTAGGCAGCGGCGCCGAGGGCGAGGCCAGCGATGCCCAGGGTGGAGGTTGAGTGGTAGGCAGGGAGGAAGGGGAGGGTTGTTGAGGCGATGAAGGAGAGGGCGAGCTGTGTTGGGGGGCGGTTAGCTGGGTGGGTTTGGGGAGAAACGATGGGGGTGAAGTACAGCTAATGTCCCGCTGGTCTGCGTGGAGCGCGTCTTGTGCAGGCGCTGGGCGGCTGTGTTGCTCCATTCTGCGGCTTTTTCGGACGCGGATTCATATTGTTGCAGGCGCGTGATGTTTTCTTTGCACAGGAAGAGGCCGTATGCGCTTAGCACCGAGGCGAAGAGGAAGGGGGGGATGGTGGTGAGGGAGGAGAGGTGGTCGGTCATGGTTAGTGCTGTGCTCAGGAGGTTGGTGTTGTTGAGAGAGACGACGGCGATGTCGTCGATGGTGTTGTGTGTAGGTTGGAGAGACGTTTGTAGCTGGGTGATACCTATACGCAGGCGCACCGCTACGTCATGTTCCTGGCGAGGCCCCTCGCGTATTGCACTTTCCTTGCAGGGATCCAGCAGCAACACAACCCCTCCATCACGCCAAAACTTTCCCGTGCCGAGGCCACGCCAACACCACCCCTCCTACGCCCCCCATTGAACAGCCCGACATGTCCAACCCGGAACACCTCAACACATCCGAACTCGGCACCAAATCCTACTGGGACGCCGCCTACACCACCGAACGGCACAACTTCTCCTCGAACCCAGACGACGAGGGCACGATATGGTTCAGCGACGCAGGGGCCGAGGAGCGCATGCTCTCGTTCCTCGAGAACCTGTCTGACGAAGGGCAGCTGCACAAGGACGACTCTGGCGACGAGACTGCGACGCGGTTTCTGGACTTGGGAACGGGCAACGGGCACCTGCTGTTTGCGCTGCGCGAGGACGAGTGGGAGGGCGAGATGGTTGGGGTGGATTATGCGCCGCAGAGCGTGCGGCTTGCCGAGGAGATACGCGGGAGCAAGGGGGAGGGGTATGGGGATATTGCTTTTCACGAGTGGGATTTGCTTGGGCAGGAGGCGGGGGAGTGGGCCAAGGATGGCTTCGATGTTGTGCTGGACAAGGGCACGTTCGATGCCATCTGCCTCGCGCAGGAGACGGATGCGCAGGGCCGGAGGATTTGTGAGGGGTACAGGGGAAAGGTGGAGAAGCTGATTAAAAAGGGGGGACGGTTCTTGATCACGAGCTGTAATTGGACCGAGGAGGAGGTGAAGGGGTGGTTTGATGTTGAGGGCGGCGAGCTGGTGTATGAGAGCAAGGCCAAGTATCCGAGCTTCACCTTCGGCGGCAAGACGGGGACGAGCGTGTGCACACTTTGCTTCAGGCGCAAGGCTTGAGCGTGGCTTCTCTCCTACTGCTCCTGCGTTTGCCATACAGGCCGCCGCCGCAGCCGGGCGACTACCAGCCACTTCTTCCGCTCGCCAATGTCTTCTCTCCCGCCGTCTCGCTCGATCGCCCAGGGCCGCCGCACGCCGTTGGCGTCCATTTCGTAGATCTCTTCGACCTCGAGGCCCTGCTGAGGAGCCACTTCCTCGAAAAACGGCACCACCTTGGCGCGGCCTGTGTGGAAGCCAGCTATACACAGCACGCGTGCGTCTGGCGTGTCTGCAAGGAAGTGCAGCATCGACTTGGCCAGGTTCTCGTGCTCGCCCAGCATCCACAGACAGTCTGCTGCCAGGACGCGGGTGTATCTGTGGGCGTGTGCAGCAGCAAAGTCAGAGGTTGTGTCGCCCCAGAGGTGGCCTTCGACGTTGACGCGGGGCCGTAGCGGCTCGCCCACGTTCTTTGCGACGTTGGTCCTGATGGCTTCGAGGATGGGTGGAGCTGGGTAATCGGTTATGGTGACCTTGCGCAGCATTAGCACCGCCTCTAGACAAATCCAAACACCACGCAGAACCTCACTCACCTCTTCAGCACCCGCAAGCGCACTCATAACTCCGCCCAGTCCAACGCCTACAGCCAATCCATCAGCCCTCTCTTCTCGCCTCGCTCAGCCCAACGCACCTGCACCCAGCTCCACAACCCTCTCGCCCCGTACACTCCACGCCCTCTCCTCCCCCCCGCCAACCCACCACCCCTCCTCCCCAAAGACATCAACCAGCGCACTCGGCCGCTCCGCCGGCCTCCCGCCAACCAGCTCCGCCATCAGCACCCCCGCATTCCACAAGTAGTGCGCCATTTTCCGCCGCTCTTCCTCGCCATTGATGTCCGCGGTCCGGAACTCGAGCGCCCCGTGCACAGCGTTCTGGTACACGATCGCCGTGTCGACGTCGTCGCCGTGCTGGTTCTGCAGGTCGTCGGTGAAGACGCCGCCCAGCGAGGAGCCGAAGATATCTTCCGGGTCGAGGGCCTTGCCCGCGGGGCGCCGCAGGTCGATGAGCGTGGGGAGCAGCATTGCGCGTGGTGTTTGTTGGCGGGGCGGAGCTCGAGGCTTTGGATTATCGCAGTGCGCCCGCGTGGAGCGGGGGAGCTAGGCCGCGGGAGTGAGTGGAGCAGGGCTTGTGCGGATTGGGCGTGGTGCGGCAGGGATGGGGCCGCTGCGGAGTGGTGAGCTCATCAAGTGACTGCGCGGCGGACCACCAAGGGTGCAACATATGTATATATAGCCGCTGTTGCCGATTGCCCCGACGGACTGCAGGGGGGACAGCAATCCTCGTACTTACTTCTCCGTGCACATCCGAGACTCGACTCGAGAGCCAACAACAGCCTTTGCTCTTTAATAACGCCTGAGTACTACCTCCGCCCAACCGCAGCACCGCAGCTGCACCGCCTGCATCCGCAATGGCGTCCTACTCCTTCACCAACCCCGCGACCTACCACCTCCTCAGGTTTGTCTTTCCCCCCCCCTCCTCCCATCCTCCTTCTAACCGCCCCCTCTTCCCCACAGCTACGGCACCCTCCTAGGCAGCACGCTCTTCCAATCCTTCATCTCAGGCGTAGTCGCATACCGGGTGCTCCCGCGCCCGCAATTCAGCACCCTGCAAAAAGCCACGTTCCCCGTGTACTTCACTCTGCAAACCCTCTCGCCACTCGCGCTGCTCCTCACCTACCCATCCGGCGCCCGCCGCCTGCTCCCCGCGCTGTCCTCTACCCCCGTGCTGCAGTCCGCCACCGACCGCCTGTCGGCGTGGCTGCTGGGCACCATGCTCGTGACCGCCGTGGCGAACCTGGTGTACGTCGGCCCGCAGACGACCAAGGTTATGGTCGAGCGCAAGCATCAGGAGACGCGGGATGGCAAGGGGGCGTACGACAAGGGACCGCATAGCGAGGCGATGGCGCGGCTGAATCGGCGGTTTAGCGTGTTGCATTCGGTGAGCAGTGTGACGAATCTGGTGGGGTTGGGGGCGATGGTGTGGTATGGGGCGGTGTTGGGGGCCGGGTTGAGGTTGGAGCATGTGGCGTTGTAGAGTAGAGTAGGGGTGGACATGGTGGTGTGGGGGAGGTTGGGGCGGGGTGAGAGTTGGGTTTGAGAGAATGGGGTGGTGCTTTATGGGTGACGTCTTGCACTGCGTGTACGTACCTCGGAAGGAAGTGTGGTGCTTGTTGGTGGCGGTGGTGTGTAACCTCCAATTCCAATACGCAATGAATACATACCGGGACTTCCTTCATCTCACTCTATGCCTTTCCAAAACAAAACATACCAAGCCCTCACTTCACAAAAACCTCAATTGCATTGTCCAAGACAAGCCCTACCAACCAACTAACACCGACACTCGACCCCCCTCCGACTAACACAAAGATACTTGACCCCCTTGTACGGCGTAACCCTTTCACCCAGCCCTTTACTCTTCTTCGCATCGACATTCAGACTGTCGACTCTAATGCCGCTGGGCAACCAGCCCTTGACGCTAAAACTAACCGTGGCAGCAGAGGGCATGAGGACCTTGTTTGCCTTCCTCCTCTTCTCGTCTGCAGCATCAGATGCGTTCTTGAGAGCCGGCAGTGACGAGGGGGCAGATTGGTAGGAGGGCGCAGCGCCTTCATTGTCGTCGTCGTAGTGGTACGTAGCGGTGGAGAGCGAGACGGCGTCGTCGTAGGGTGCGTGTTCGTCGTCGTCGGACGCGGCGCCCACGACGGTGCCGGAGAGGGTTGCGGTGCAGCCGACGCCGCCGCCGCGGTCCTGCGCCATCAGGGCCGCGAGGTCGCGCGGCGCGATGCGCCATTCGATCTGCGTGGAGCCCGGCGCGTACGAGGCGTCGCCCATCCCCCGAGCCACGCGCAGGTCGAGGATGTTGTGCACGCCTGGCGGGAGCGGGATGTGGACGACCATTTCTTCGATCGCGGGCGCGGTCGAGGTGCCTGCTCCGCCGGCGGCGCCGATTCTGGATCCCAGGCCGCCTCGACCGGATGCCGAGGACGGGGCGGAGGCGGCGGATTTGCCGGTGAAGCGCGGGTTGAGCTGCAGACGGACTTGGAAGTCGCTGCCGCTGGGGCCGAGGGAGGTGCGGACGGAGGCTGTGGCGGGGACGTTGAGGGCGGGGAGGCTTTGCTTGGTGGTGGATGTGGTGAAGGCGTCGAGCGCGGAGGAGCCAAGGAGGTCGACCTCGTAGCCGGCGAGGACGAAGCGGCCGTCTGGCGGCACGAAGGAGAGCTCGCCGGGCCGTTCTTTCCAGCGGTTGAGTCGTACACATGGGTGGAAGACGGGAAGCGAGACGGCGTTGAATATCCCGCCTGGACAACCCAGGTGCAGAATCAAATCCGGTATCCCCGAGACCTTTGCGGTGAATGCTATAGTCCCGTTTGCGATGGCCGAGAGCGGACGCCCAGACGGCGAGAGCGTGACTGACAGCGTCTCCACGATATCAACATACATCTCATTACTCGTATGCCTGACATTCGCCCTCCGCCAGGGGACTGGCGACGTGCTCTGCGCCGGGCCCGAGGGCCCCAGCCTCGGACTCGGCCCCCCTCTCCCCAGCGAAAACGGGGTGCTCGACGGGGCCAGCGAGCTCGGCGTTGTGCTGGGCAGGCCGACATTCCCCAGCAGACTCTTCATCAGCGAGGGAGCGTCGACCAGATCGCGCAGGGCGTTGGGCTCGGTGCAGCTGATGATGCCGCCGTCGACCATCTCGGCCAGCAGCTGCGCGACGACATCGTAGTTGCTCTCGATCTTGCTGGCGAGCAGCGGCGCGCCGAGGTAGTCTTCCAGCACGTCGGCGACGCGGTGCAGGAACTCAAGGACCTGCAGTGGTTCCGTGTCGGACGAGCATGGCGCCAGGAAGAGCAGCTGGTCCTGCACGATGGAGTACAGCAGGGTCGCGGGGTTGGTGGAGGGGAGATAGATCAGCGAGGGGCGCGGGGTCGGGTGCGCGAGGTAGAGGGGGAGGAGGGTGCTGCTCGAGGCCGGGCGGCCGTTGTATGTGTGTTCGAGGAGGGGGTTGCTGGGGCATGTCAGTCCACGGCGGGAGGAGTGGTGGCCGAGAGAGAGAGAGAGAGAGTTACTTGTGTTCATCAAAGATGAAAAGAGCCTCAATTGTGCTCATGTTTCTACGCCTGTCACCTGCTCGCCATGCGGGGGTTTGGGTCTGGAGCTCAAGGACGTGGGGCTGGCCTGGATTGGCGGTTGGCGTGAATGGCTCGCCGCGGGGGTGAGCAGCTCGGCCATGATGCAACCGCAACACCTACCCTCCCAACTTCCTCACGCCCGCATCCACACTCCCAGCATGGCCGTCGAAGCCGCACCGCCCACCTTCCGCGAAGCCCTGAAGCAAGACCGCGCGCAGTTCGACGACTGCATGCCGTGTCGCGCCGTTGGTACGTCCACATAAATTTTCCTTCACTTCAACTCCTCTCAGCACCTCCCGCCAACACTCACCCTCCCCGCCCACAGGCAGCGCCACCTTCCTCGGCCTCGGCGCCTTCACCTACGTATCGGGCCACTCGCAGCTGCGCGCCCAGGAGAGCGTGATCCGCCAGAGCAAGAGCATGTTTGGCATGGGCAGCCGGCGCGCGGCGATTACAGGGACGAGTGTGGTGTTTGTGGGGCTGGGTGTTTATCGGTGGTTTGCTTGAGGCGGAGGGCGTGTTCGGGTTCTGGAGATCGAGAGAATGAACTGTGGAAGGCATGGATGGCGTTTGGGAATACCACCATTACTTGTGTCTTGTCACTGCATGTGATAATCAGGGAGACGACGGCTGAGAGCGAGGTGGTGCTTTATACAGTTCCATGATGCTTGATAGAATTCTGAGGTGATACTTCATCGTATTAACCCGCACTTCCAACCAATCTCCCAATGCAACCCTTGTAAACATACATAGGAAATAAACTAAAACATGATGTGGTATCTCTGCTGCTATGATAATGACACTAATCAGGAATGTTCCCATGTGGTATAGTAAACTCCGCACAATGCCAGATGAGCAACTCCACCCGATGCATAATGAAGTCCCTGCCTGATACGCCTGTTGAATGTGCCCATGCCCGTGACCATTACACGCATCGCTATGCTGTCCTCCTCTTCTATCCATGGTTGTGTCATGTGTTCCTGGCAGTTCTACTCTCTCGGTCCAACCTCATGTCATACGCCCGCGCTTGGGACCCCCGCCAGCGCCGTCACGTCGGTCGTTGGGCCCGTCCGGGTGGAGCGAGTCCATCATGCGCCGCTTCTGGCCCGCGCCCTGGCCGAGTTGGAAGAGGTTCTGTGTCACCGTTCGCTGCAGGTTTCGTGTCGAGGAGCGGTTCGAGTGTCGTTCGCGCCTCGGGGTGGGGAACGCCCTCCTCGCAGCAGCGGAGAAGTCGCCAAACGCATTGTCCGTGTTCACGCTCGACGGATAGGGTTGTGCGCCCGAAAACTCAAACACCTGGTGCAGCGGCGACATCTCTGGCTCGGTGATGGACGCCTCCAGCTGCACGGGCGGCGCAGAGTCGGCCCGATGGACGGCGTCGGCGTGTAGGTCAGGGCCACGGGTCACTTCGGGACTGAGCGTGCGTTCCATGACGGGCGAGGAGCTGCGTGCGCGCTTTTCGTCCATGTCGTTCTCGTCGTCTTCGTCGCTGTTGGCGTGCCGTGACCCGTCAAAGCGCTCCGTCGCCCACTGCCGTATCCGCCACCCCTCGCCGTCTCCCACGCCCAGGTTCTCCCTATCCAAAAAGCTGAGGAGGTCGTCGAGGGCTTCCTGGTAGCCGTCGCTGCGCGCGCGGCCGACGTCTGCTACAGCCGACTTGTACAGGTTGGTCAGCTGCAGGGCGGCGTTCTTAAACGACTGGTGCACATCTGGCTGCTGCTTCGTCTTGGGCAGCGACTTGTTGAGGCTGCGCATCGAATCCATGGTGGTGTGTGTTGCAGGTATGCCTGGCTACACGTCAGTCCCTGTCTCGTGACGTCCGGAAGAGGCCGATCCGTACCTGCCGCGCACGTAGAGGTGCTCAAAGGAGTGTTGTTTGCCTGATGAGGCGGTGGTTGTACTGCTGCAGGCGGTGAAAGCAGAGCTGTGTCGTGTGGAGGTTCAGCAGTGTCGCAGTGTGTCAGTGAGGGGTGTGAGGTAAGGGTGGTGGGGGGTTGTCGTAGTGGAGACGCTGCTCTTTCCTGCGTGCAGGCGGCGCCTCGTGGCCCACCCACTGAACCCTGGTCATTGACACTGACGTCCCACGCTAGGGAACCGCCACGAACATTCCACCTTGGCATCTTCATTGACTCGACTTGACTGTGAACAAATATATTGGAGTTTCGCCTTGGATAGCACTATTGGGAAGTTGCATAATCGATGATGGACGGCTTCCGGACATGACCTCTTCCTTCGAGTGCCTCCCCGCTGAGGTCTTCAACATCATTGCTGCATACTTGGATCTACCAGGATACCAATCACTCCGCCTGACCTCACAGCGCCTGCACTTCCTGAGCCTATCAACCTTCAAGAAAAAATACTTCACAAAGCTCATCACGACCCTGGGCTCGCCGTCGCTCGATCGGCTGCTGCACGTGGCAAACCACACTCATCTCTCGCGCCTCGTGACGACACTTGAAATCAGACTGCTCAACCAGAGCGACTACAAAGACCTGACCAAAATTGCGCGAATCGGCATCTTCCCCCCGCCAAAACGCTTCCCAAGAGTCTCATGTGTCAGGACCGCCGACATCGTGCGAGAAGCAACCCTCTACGATGACGTCCTCGCAAACAGGCAGTCGAAGTGCATAACCGACCGCCTCTCCCGCGCCCTCGCGCGCCTGCCCAACCTCTCCACCCTCCGCATCCGCACCCACCAGTCCGAGCCCCCCGACTGGAGCAAAACCGGCATTCCAGAGGGTGACAGCACGTTCCGCACGCGCTGCCTGCGCGCCGTGCTGGACGCCCTAGTCCTCAGCAGCCCCCGCTCACTGCACACCCTCTCCCTCGCCAAAGAACCCTCCCCCACCACCACCACCTCCTCCTCCTCCTCCTCACCAACCAAACCCCTCAACCCCCCCTACCCAGCCCTGCACCTCCCCCTCTCCACCCTCCAGCGCCTACACGCCCCCCTCGCCCCCCTGCAGCACTTGCACCTCACCCTCGTCGCCGCAGCCCCACACCCGCGACTCCCCGGGTGGGAAAACGCCCTGCCCCGGCTGCTAGCCTGCGCGCCGTCGCTAACGCGCCTCACGCTCTCCCTGGACCGCCGCACCGCCGTCTCCGAGCACAGCGCGCGCATCGTGCGCGCCCTGTCCGACGCCCTGCGCCTCGAGCGCCTGCACACGCTGCACCTGTGCAACGCCGCGGCGCATGAGTCCGATGTCGCGAAACTGCTCAAGACGCATGCGTGCTCGCTGCGGCGCGTGGGGTTGGGGAATGTGCGGTTGGTGACGGGGAGGTGGGGCGCGGTCGGGGAGGTGCTGAGGGGCGTCGCGGGGTTGGAGGGGGTGTGGGTTAAGGGGCTGGAGGGGGGAGGGGGGTGTGCTGGGTTAGTGGGGGGGAGGGGGAGGGCGAGGCGGCGGGTTGTGTTTGAAGGGCGGGAGGAGGTGGTGCGGGGGCTGGAGGAGGTTGTTGGGGGGTGGAGGGAGGAGGCGGTGGGGGATGAGGCGGCGGCGGCGGGTGTAGATGGTATGGCATAGTAGTCTCGTTGCTGCTGTCGTTCGGCCTATCCTACCATCCGCCGTACATCAACCGTCCATGACCCTTTTCCTTGCTCTGCCTGAAACATCCAACCCCCGCCGCGCGCTTCCTCACTCACTTCCCCCCCTCCCCCCACCCTTCCACGACCCTCACACTCTCCCTCTCGCCCACCCACTCCTCCACCCTAGCCCCGACCTCCCCAACCAGCCTCTCATACGTCTCATTGACAAAAAACAAACTCGTGTGCGCCGCCACCTCGTCCATGCCCTGCATATACACCCTCACCCACGTGGGGTCCTTGCGGCCCTGTGCGTCCTTGGGAGGGAGCATGCAGAACTTGCGGAGTTTGTCTTTTTTGGGCTTGTCGGTGTTGGTGTTAGTGGCGTCTGTGGTGGTGGTGGTGGTGGTGGTGGTGGTGGTGCTGTTGGCGTCTGCGGTGTTATTGTTGTCTGCGCGATCGAACGAGGGCGAAGACGAGGTCATGCTTGAGCCGTCGGCGTCGGCGGGCGGGGGCTGGGAGAGGATGGCGCTGCGGGAGAAGGCGTAGGAGGAGTAGGGGGCGTTGGAGGCGGCGGTTTCGAGAGCGGGGGTCTCTATATCGCGGTCTGGAGACGATGCGACGCGAGCAAGGGTGGCTGCGGGAGGAGGGACGTATTCGCGCCCTTCAAGGCGGGCTTGCTCGCGGGCCATGCGCTCCTTTTCCTGCTCGAGGCGGAGGGCTTCGCCGGTGAGTTGTGGCACGGGTGCTGGCTGGGAGACGGGCACGGTGATGTTCTTCTGGTGCTGGCGGTCCCATTCTTCCTGAATGTCTTCGCGCTGGTTAATGATTCTGTTGCGGGCTTTGATGGCGCGGTGGTGTTCTTCTAGGGCCTGGTCGTACTCTCTTTCTGCGGCGCGGCGCTGGGCTTTGTCGGTGATGTGGGCGAGGTCGACAAAGGGCGGTTCCTGGGGGATGGGAGGGATTTCTGGCAGTGCTAGGCGTTGGGCATCCTGCTCGCCGCAGCCTTTCTGTGGGCTTGTGGCAGGGCGAATGTCGGGCGGTGCAGCAGATACAACCTCCGACCCTCGATGCTCCTTCACGTCAATTGATAATCGTGGTGGGCTGCCTGAGCCCGAGTTGAGTCGTGAGAGATTCTGCTGTGACTTTGTGTCAAAGCCACTCGCGTTGCTGTCAAATCGGCCCAGCGAGACACTTCCAGGCCGTGATGGAGAGGGGCTTTTCGGCGATTTGGGCTTCTTCGGCCTGCCGGTGCTCGCAGTGTAGTAATTGACAAAGCGAATCCGCGGCGGTGATCTTACGCCGGGGTTGCCTGCCGTTCTTTTGAGTTGGTCGTCTTCCTCCAGAGCTCGTACTCGTGCATATCTGTCTTTCAGCTCTTTGTAGTCGGCCATGGCGCTGCCGAATTCAAAGTGCGACTTGACGAGTCCTTTCCCAGCCTCTTTGATGTTGTTGGAATGCTTGTTGAACCAATGCAGCGCATTGTCCAGGCCCTTGCGGACTGGTAGGTGGACGTCGTTGGCAAAAGAAGGGTTGTAATTGGGATCTGCGGGCTTTGGGTTGAAGATGGTACTCATTCGGCTGGGCTTGGTGGCGGTTGCGGGCGAGGTGAGTATTTGGTCCTGCGGTGGCGGGACTTTTGTAAATATGCTACCGAGTCCTGCCTTGATGATTCCAGGGTGCATGCCAACGAAGGGGACGTCGAAGTTGATAATGCCAAGAATGCGGTGACGAAACAGCAGAGCAACATCTGCTGCGAGCAGCCCTCCCATGGAGTGGCCGAGCAAGATGATATCGGTCCATTGGTCCTCATGTGGTGCGAGCCTACCTCAGTCAGCGGTGTGGTTCTAGTGGTTTGGTTCTAGCCAAGGCTAGTGTGGCCTACCAAGCAGAGAACTGGTCCCTGGCTTGCTCTATACTGTACCGCGCGCGGTAGCGAGGATAGATCTTGGTGTGAACCACGTGGGTCTCGGCCAGTGTTACGGTGACGAGATTGTGCACGTGGGCTGGGAAGCTCCTGAAACTTGTCTCGTTGCCCATGAAGCCATGGACGTAGACGAGGAGCAGGCGGCGGCGGCCCGCATCGTCTTGGGCCGGGTCTGGAATCAGCGACTGGGTCGATGAAGATCGGGGGTCCTGTGACGACATGGACATGACTGATGTGTAGCTGGGAGGTGAGTTCATTTCGTGCAAGCGGGAGACTCGTGGAGGAAGAGGCGGCGGTGCTCTTCTGGTGTTGCTGTTGGCTTCATCCTGGTTTGCGAGATTCGACCGCGACGTCATTTTGCAAATTGAGCGAGCGGTGACTGGCTGCGCATATGGTTCGGCACACAATCAGGAAGGGAGCATGGTTTATCACTTCAGGTTGCTACAGAGAAAACGTGTCTGGCGTTGACTGAGAGCCGCCGTAGTGGCGGTGCAGCAGCGCGGGGTCTTGCACGTTGATAGTTGGCAGCGACTGGCCGAAGTTGTCGTGTGGGCGACGCGTTTGCGCCTGTTGGTTTACGAGTTACGGCGACGATACGAGCGCGAATCAGAACGCAGGCCAGACAAGAGTACACGACAAGTCTGGCAACTCGCAACCACGTGAGCAGCAATCTTCTGTCGCGGTCGTGACTTTCCCTCACGTGAGGATTGAGATTTGGAGTGAGATTCGGAGTGAGATTTGGATTAGATTTGGATTAGATTGGGATTAGATTTGGATTAGATTTGGCTTGCGTCAAATGACACGAAGACGGGAAATTTGGCCGTGCACAGGCAGGGTGCGTTCCCCATGTGTGTAAAAGTATGATGGTGCTAGGCTAGGTATCGAAGCAATGCGGACGGCACCCCCGTCGAGCATCAATGTCTAGCTGTCGAGGGTATGGCTAGCCAGACAGCCGCGGTGCTCCAGCAGCGCTTGGCAATACAGACGGCAGCCACATAAGGCTGGAAGCGGCATGGCCGAGTGTGCAGTGGGTTGAGCGGCAACGGCACGCTGGCTCCTGCTGCTGGCTACGGTCACGCAAGGGGACAGATGCAACGACAGAGGGCTGGCGCAAGTGGCCGCCGCAAGTTGCACTGTGAGTCTGTGAGTCTGCAGGTCTGTGAGTCTGCAAGTCTGTGAGTCTGCAAGTCTGTGAGTCTGCAAGTCTGTGAGTCTGCAAGTCTGTGAGTCTGCAAGTCTGTGAGTCTGCAAGTCTGTGAGTGTGTGGCAGGGCGGCGGCGCCTAAAAAAGAGATGATGGATCGCTCGCGGGAGCTGCACAAGGCGCGCGTTCCTGGATTCAGCGGGTGGTGCGAGCGCCTCAGGGCTGCCTGCATGCAGGGGACGGCAGATGCAGCGCGGTGGTTGTGGCATGCACACTAGCACAGGCGAGCTACACAGTTGACAATACATGTGATTATGTACGTACATAGACTGTCAGCCAGTGCGAGTCGGCTGGGGTCGGCGGCCGTGTGAGTGCGATCGGCCTGCTGCCATTTCGCACGGCGATCCCGCCGGCGCGCGGTGCCTGGGCGATGGGACGAGGGCGCGTCAAGGCGACCAGGAGGCTCCCCACGGCCTTCAAACGTCTCAAGCGCCCTCGAGGAGCTCGCAGGCCCCCAGGCCCGCGTGGTCAGAGTGTCCTGCGCGTCATGGGCCCGAAATAGCAGAAATAGCAGAAATCACGGCGGGCCCACCGGCATAGGACAGATACGACAGCAGGCCAATCTCGCTTCCTCCAATCCCGGCTCTCACCGCGGCCGTCCCACAGCAAACGGCCCAGGCGCTGCTGCCCGCCGTGCTTGTTGTGTGTCTTGTGTCTTTTCACTGCGCGGCGAGCTTGTCTCCACTGTGCGCCTCTTCTCCTCGACCGCCTCCGCTGCGCCGTCCACACTCCTTCTGCAGCGCCCGGCCTTCCCTGGAGGACGACAGCACACGGCCGCAGCACCGCAGCACCGCAGCACGCAGCACGCAGCACCGCAGAGACGAGAGCCAGAGCCAGAGCCAGAGCCAGAGCCAGAGACAGAGACCAGCAACATCGTCCTTGTCCAGCGCCCCGGCCCCTTTCGCTTCTCCATCCGGCCTGCAACCTTTGGTCCGCCGTCGCACCCACGCCTAGTCCTGCCCCGTCCACCCGTTGCACCATCCACCGCACCCAGCGCACCGACTGCAGCAAACCACCCGCCCGCGCGAGCCTTGCTGCCTCAGACCGTGTAGTCGCCGCCCCGCCCGCCCGCTCGCGCTGCCCACGCCGGAGCGCAGCTTATGCCGGTCCATTGATCGCGCCTGGTGTGTACTGTGCATGCTGTTCTGCCCTCCCGGCCCTGCTAATCGCCCCTTCACCAGTCACTCCTTCACCCTCCACCCGCCACCCGCCACCCGCCACACCCTGGCAGCCGTTCGCTTCTCCACGCTCTCTTGCAGCACCCACCACCGCCTCCATTGACTGGACTCCCGCACCGGCCAACGCCCAGCGTCCCCTCGTTACCACCCAGCATCGCCTGCGACTGCATCCGCCCAGTGCGCCACCCACTCCTTCCAAGTCCATGTCCTGCCAACTCAGCCAGCCTGCCATCACCATCACCACCGCCCTGCCACCATCGACTGCCCGCAGCCAGCGTGTCCATGGACCACATTGCACCATTTAGACCGAGAGCCCACGCACGCAACCAACGCCGCGCCCCCTACACACTAACCGCCTCCGAGCCCCAGCCGAGGGCGCACCCGCACGAGGAAGACGAGGATCCCGCCGACGCGCCGCTGAGGAGGGACCACCGGAGACGCACCATCATGACCAACTCGCACCGGCGATTCCACCGCAGAGCGCCTCCGGACGCCGCCGCCGGCACCAACGTCAAGACGGTAAACGTCGAGGTGGTTGCGACAGTCGACACCGCTGGAAATGTGGTTGTCGAGACCACTGTCACGCAGCCCGACTCAGCCGCCCCTACCGACGCCGCCCCTGTGACACCCATCACAGACGCTACCGATGTCTCAGCCCCGACGGCGGCACCTGAGCCATCTGTGCCAGCCGCTGCAGTAGACGTCGCAGCATCGACCCCAGAAGTACCGTCCATTGCATCTCTCCCGGCAGAGACTCAGTCTGCAGTACCTTCGACCCCGTCCGAGCCGTCACAACCAGCAGTTCCATCAGTGGCAGCTGTACCGACCGTGGCCTCTGAGCCTGTCCTGCCCTCCGTGCCTTCTGTGCCCGCCGTGCCCAGTGTCTCTCTACCCTCGGTCCCCGCTGTGCCCCCATTTCCCAGCACCTTGACCGTACCCGCATATCCCTTCTTCACTCCGGACGCCAGCGATGTCGTCGCCAATGCCGCCGCTGTATCTTCAGCATCCGGCTCCGTGGCCACCATGGAGCCATCCGTTGTTGCGGCACTGACTGTCGCAGACACTACCAATTCCACAATGTCCAGCATTTCCAGCATTTCCAGCAGCACCTCCATGTCCTCCTCGATACTCGCCTCTTCGCCCACACTGTTGTCGACCATGAGCGGTTTCTCGTACATGTCGTCCCCTGTGGTCATGGTCGCATCGGTGACCGCCACTTCCGCCTCAGAGTCCTCCCAACCTGATTCATCGCCATCGACCACGGGTACTGGCTCTTCAGTCCGCGCGACTCCCACGGAATCTCTCGACGCCGCTGGATCTTCGTCATTCTACGGCGAAGGCGGTCCCGGGTGGATTGGAGGCGGCGCAAGTGCCACAGGAGGAGGCTCATCTGCAGCTACCAACGCCGCTGCTGCAGGCGACTCGGACGACGCAGGGCCCACCGCCCCCCTTGACACGCCACAGGTTGTTGGCAGTGTGGTTGGCAGTCTTGCTGGCGCTGCGCTGATTTTGGCCATCATCCTGATGCTCCTTCGCCGTCACAAGCGCAGGCAGGGTGGCGCTCTCCAGCTCACTGACAGCCATCCTACAGACCGCGAGCAAGCCATGCGACAAGTACAGCAAGCACAGGCCGTTCAGCAGGTTCGGGCACCAGCGCCGGCAAGGGCCAGCCTTGTGCCATCCGCCTTCCTCAACCGCTTCTCCGGACTCTCCAAGTTGACCGCCGAAACGAGCTCACCCACGGAGCGCAGCTTCCAGCGAGTTTCTGGCCGCAAGCTGCCGTCTGCCTTCAGCGAAGGTATGACCTCGGACCAGTTTGCGCGAGGCGGCCACATGTCGGACTCCTCCTTCTACCAGGACGACCAGGGAACCTACGGTGGGTCCGGCATGAACAAGGAGTACGGAGGAGGATTTGAGAAGGAGATTGGCGAGCCGTCCTTCGCTGCGGCCGCAGGCAAGCCGAGCGTCCGCCCCAGCCCCGCAAGAACGCCTGTTATCCACCACCCGGACAACAACCCTTTCGACGACACAAACCGCACGCTCAGCCCGCCCATGTCACCGAACCCGTTCTCCGATCCCCCACTACGTGGCGCCCTTGGCCGAAGCCTGCACTCGGCCGACGGCTCACGAAGCTCCCGCTTCACCGAAAACGTCTGATGAATTTCCTCTCTCCACTTCTCACTGTCGCTTCCAGCACCCACATATCACGACGCATGCATGTGCATACAACCTGTTTTCACCTGTCCACGCATCAGCATCGGGCGACATTCCCTCTCTGTTCGCCCCAGAGGCCGCATCGCCCGCTTTCCGCACTGCACCCACTGTCTTTAATCCGGCCGCAATACGGCCTCCCCCGCGTAATGTCTTGACTGCCCGCATTTTCATCTTGTCCATACCGTTCTAGCGCCATCGCGTCGCGTCACATCGGTAGCGCCGTGCTTTTCCATACCCAGGGCGTTGACCCGACTTTGTCTGTTCTGTTTGGGAGGAGTGAGGCGTGTACATAGGCCGCGTGCCCTGCACTGCCGGGCGGGAGGGAGAGCCGGTAGTAAGGGATTGTGTATAGTGGCCGCGTACGCCTGGGAGCAGGGGGAGGGAGGAGCCCCGCGGAGGCCCTCTCCGGTGTAGATAGCGAGGGAATGGAGTAGTGGCGCGTTTGCCTCGTTTGAGCGAATCTTCAAAAGTTTGCATGTCTCTCTCCTGATTTACACATCGAGTACAAGTCCTCTTACTGCCTGTCCATCATCTCGAACGCAACGCAGCGCAACCCTCTTCACCGCGTCCTTCACTGCTGCGCGTATGTGTCCATCGATCCGTGTTTGCAACCAATGCATTGCATGCTTTGGCGCCCCGAGCCCCTGCTGATGGCCCCGATCTTGAGAGTCTTTCTGGCCCTGTGTTGAAGATGTAATAATTGTATGTGTATATGCGTATACATGTATGTGTATCCATGTTCGTATTAAACCCCCCCCCCCCCCCCCCTCCCCCGCAGACAGTTGATCCAGAACTCCCAAAGTGCTTTCCCTTACACGCCTACCTACACGTCGTCACTGTAACTCGAATATGTACCCCTTCTACACAACCCCCCACTTCTCCTTCAACCGCCCAACCACCATCTCGACATACCCCGCCTCCGTCACACTCGGCACCCGCCCCACGGCCTCGCTGTCCCGCCCCGTCTCGTGCGTCTCGTACTCCAGCGGGCCCTTGGGCTTGCTCGCCGCCGCGCCGCCGTACTTACCCTCGAACCAATCGAGCAGCTTGATCGGCGGGTTGGTGCTCGGATCGCGGTCCGAGTTGCGCAGGCGCTCCATCCAGGCGTCGGTGGGGAGGGAGTCGAAGACGAGCCCCGCGGAGGCGAGCGCGGGCAGCATGTCGCGCGTCCAGTGGAAGCGGGCGGGGTTGAGGACGTGGTAGACGAGGTCTGGGTCTGCGGCGCGCGAGGCGGCGCGGGCGCCGTGTGCGACGTCGAGGATGATGCGCGCGGCGTGGTCGACGGGCAGCCAGGTCATTTCCTCGTCGAGCTGCGGCAGCGCCCCCAGCGTCACCGCCGTCTGGATCATCAGCGGGATGCCCTCGGTTGTGTTCCAGTCGCCGACGCGGCTGTCGCCCACCAGCTGCCCGATGCGCAGCACGCGCGCGTGCGCCCCCGCGTCTTGCATCGCGTTGCGCACGATTTGCTCCGCGACGTACTTGGACCGCGCGTACCCCGTGCCCTGGACGTGAGTGATGTCGCGGACGGGCGTTTCGGGGACGGTGCCCGGGCGCGGGGTGCCGCCGGTGGAGGAGACGGAGGAGCAGAAGAAGAAGCGGGCGGGCGAGCCGTGGGTGGTGGACTGGCAGAGGTTGATGAGGTTGGGGACGGCCTTGATGTGCTGGTCTTCGAAGCTCTCGACGGAGATGTTGAAGTTGACGGCCCAGGCGCTGTGGATCACCAGGGTGAGGGTCGAGCGCAGCTGCACGAATCTCGAGGCGCCGAGGCCAAAGTCGGGCTTGCTGAGGTCGGATGGTACGGCAATTACCTTGCGGATTTCTTCTACGGTGAGAGAGATGCCGCGCGAGGAGAGACTTTGTAGTGTCCGCTCCAGTGCGGTGTGCTCTGAGGATGCACGAACGAGTGCCCATACGGTCGAGACTGTGGGATCGCGGACGAGCTGGGCGAGGAGGTGTGCACCTAACCCGCCAGTAACGCCTGTCAAGACGACAGTCTCGGTGGTCGGTGTCGTGCGGTAGACTTCGTCGTAGGTCTTGAAGACCGAGTGCTTTGCAACGAGGTCGTGCATGACTTGGTACACATCCTTCGCCTGCTCTACATTACCAGTACGCAGAGCATCGATGTGGCGAGCGAGGCTCTGTACGTTGCCAGTCTCGTAGAGAACGTTCTGGCCGAATTCAGACTGTCGTCCACCAAGATCGAGCTCCTTCTTCATCAGGCTCCACATCTTCATGCACTGGAGGCTGTCGATACCCAGAGCAAAGAAGTCGTCAGAAGCCGACAGCTCAACGCCAAGATTCTCGCGGAATCGCTGTAGAAGATAGGTCTCGAGCTCAGGTAACGGCAGGGCAACTGTGCCGGCCTCGTCGTCCCCGCTTTCAAAGCTGGCGTATGCTCTCTCGATCTCATCCTTGTATTGTGTGTATACCTGTGCACGGATGAATGTGCCCTTATCGGTCTTCGCGTATGTAGCGTCTGCAGGTAGGACAACGACAAGCTCTCTTGGGACTCTTGAAAAGCTTTCGGCACGGGAGTTGGCGTCTTCGACGGCAGGCCAGATTTGTTCGAGGAAGTCGGCATCTGACAGATGTGCAGCAGTATCGGCCTTTACAAGCAACATACCAGGAAGGCTCTTACCATCGCCGAAGACGACAGCCTCCTTCACGAGGCCCTCTTGGCGTAATCTACCCTCGATGGGGATCGGCAGAACCTTCTCACCATTGACCAGTGTCAGCCGGTCGTCAAGTCTCGATACGAACCTCCAGAAGTCGGGGTTTTCTGGGTGTTGCATGAAGAGATCTCTTGTACGGAAGGACCGAGGTGGGTCATCTGAGTTGATCGTGTTCTTGGACTTGAGGCCATCGAGTGCGACACACTCGAAGATGCCGGGGGCAATCTCGTCCATCAGCACGTACTGCTTTACCTCGGGGAGGATGCGAAGATAGTTCCAAGCATGGTCTCCGGCAGGGCGCACAGACGTCGACAGTCGCCCTGTCTCGGTAGCGCCGTAGTTGGCTACCAGATTAACACCGTGCTTGACCAGCATGTCTCCAAGGTCGTCGGGACACGCACTACCACCGTACATGACCAGATCAATATCTGCAAGTGCTTTGATGCCTTCCTCTGACTCGCCAAGTAGCTTCAGAACATACGGCACACAGAACAGTAGGTCAGGCTTGACCGCTTTTAGTGTTGCTGTGATGTTCTGCTTGGTCAAAGGGAAGGCATAGTTGAAGTAGTACATCGGTTTCCCCGAGTAGATGGATCGAAACGTCTCGTAGAAGCCGAAGCTGTGGAACAAAGGCTGTGTCATCAAGGCCTTCCTGTCCAAGTTTGTCGAAAACGCTGCGATGCAGCTGCGGTTTGTGAGGTAGATGGGCTTGGGCAGACCAGTAGAGCCCGAAGAGTGGATGATGACAATGTTCTTTGTGGACTCCTTGGACGGATCATACGCACGCTGAAAGATAGGCACCTCCACGCCATAGTATTCCTCATGCTTCAACAGCTCCAGCACGGCAGTACCGCGCTCGCTCTTGACTTCTTCCAGCACTGGATGGAAGTGAGAGGTGGTCAGGAGTGTGTTGCACTCGGCTAGATCAAGCAAGCGAATGAGAGCTGGGGCAGCCAGACGGGTCGATAATAACAGGCTGGCATAGCCAAGTCTGCTCAACCCCAGTAGCGTGATGATGAATGGCAGGCCAGAGTGGGCGAGTATGGCAACGACAGGGGCCTTGTCTAAGGATGAATCCTGATACGACGTTATGGCTAGCTCGGTCTGGGCAATCCTTGTACTCACCACTTTCTTAAGCCCCCTCCGTTGGAGGACCTCTGCGGCCGCATCTGCATATTTGTTCACCGCAAAGGCTGAATGTTCCTCGTAATCGGTAACACCTGATTTCGGGTAGCCAATGAGAGGCGAATCGCGCAATTCTGAAGCGCGTCGACGAATCAGCTCATCGATGGTCAGGATCGGTTCTTGTGCTGCGATGAGTGTTCTCTTCGGCAGTTCCTCGGTGGTTGTGTATGTGCTTGACATCTTGCCTTGTCGAAATCCCAAGGAACTCTCGGCAGGCTCAGAAGATATAGAGTCTAGCATTGTGAACCGTGGCTTGGTCTTATGCGCGTGGCTTGCACAGAACGTGGGGTAGACAACGGAGAAGGTATCCTCTATGGGGCACTAAAATTGCCGAACGGTGTCGGAACCGTTTTCCACAGCCGCATGGGTTTTCCGGAGGCTCCAGATTTACCACCAATCCCAACCTCTGAAAACGATATGGATAAGGCATCCGAGCGATGCTTGCTTGATAAGTGAACAATCAAAGCTCAGCTGATCTGGGCACCGAGCGTGCCGCCGAGTTAAGTGCAGCTTTACACGCAAGATTCCACTTTGATCTCTGCCCCGCCGACGCGAAGGATGATCAACACGCCCATCCTGCATCCCGCTAGCGCATGGCCGCAGACGGCTCGCTCCCCACGGGGTTGCAATACCCCGCTTGTGAAAGACTGCTAAGCAACGCAGTATCAAGCTTGGCAAGGCCGTATAAAGACACTTCAGATAGCGAGACCTCCGTAGAACACAGCGCCTTGAGCACTGAAGTCGTTTCTTTTGACTTTGATTTTCCCTCCTAAGTCATCATGACCGACCAGACTAAGCCCAAGATCTCTGCAGAGCACATCGATACTATCTCTGTAAACGATCACCCAGTCAAGCCTCAGCATGAAGAGCTCGACAAGTTTGGTGCCGCATTGGTGAAGTCGCCGGCTGAAGTGGCTCTCGTGAAGAAGCTGGATCTTTACATGATGGTGAGTAGCCTCAGAGACGAAGCAATCGCACACTGACCGAAACAGCCTATTCTTTGGCTTATGTACTTCCTCAACTTCCTCGACCGCAATGCCATCGTCAATGGCAAGATCGACAAAATGGACGTAGACCTTGGGCTTACAGGTGTTCAATACAACACTTGCGTCTCCATCTTCTTCGTTGGGTAAGTTGCTTAGCCTACGCATGGAAGAATCTTTTCTGATATCTGCAGTTACCTTGTCGGCCAAGTTCCATCCAATATGCTTCTGAACAGAATCAAGCCCTCCTGGTACATGTCTGGCTGGATGCTGGCTTGGGCCATCGTGTCAACGCTCATGGCCGTTGTCAAGGACTACAAGGGCATGCTCGCCTGTCGCTTCGTGCTCGGTATCACAGAGGCGCCGTTCTACCCCGGAGGAGTGTACTTGATTTCGATGTTCTACACCCGAAAGGAGAGCGCTACCCGCATGTCCATCTTCTACACTGGCAACCTGCTCGCTAGCAGCTTCTCTGGCCTGATAGCAGCCGGAGTCTTCGCCGGTATGGAGGGCAAGTCCGGCCTCGAGGGCTGGCGCTGGCTTTTTATCATCCAGGGTTTGATCACTGGTGAGTCCGCTAGAATTCTGTGGAAGAACATCACTGACATGTCTGCAAGTCGGCGTTGCTGTCTTGGCCTTCTTTATGCTGCCCAACGCGCCCCTCCAGACCCGATGGCTTACACAAGAGGAGCGCGAGTTGGCCCACAGCCGTATCTCTTTCGATACCACAGAGAAGAAGGATAAACAGAGTGTCTGGAAGGGACTGCGCGAGGCCTGCACTGACTACCGTATGTGGGTCTTTGCACTCATGCAGAACGTAAGCCGGCCAAACAACATGGATGATGAACAGCCTCTGATTTGGTTTCTAGCTTCACTTGTCCGCAAACGGCTTCAAGAATTTCCTGCCTAGTGTTGTTCAGGTACGTTCTCGGCGGTCAACTCCGTTGAACACACATTAATCTTGGCAGACTCTCGGCTTCAACCGCACCATCACCCTCGTACTCACGTGTCCGCCATACCTGCTGTCCGCATTCATCTCCGTGGCTGTGTCCTGGTCATCCGGAAGATTCAATGAGCGCACTTGGCACATCACAATCTCGAAGGCTGTTGCTATTGTCGGATTCATGATCGGAACCCTCACTCTCAATGTTGGCGCCCGGTACTTCGCCATGGTTCTCTTTGTCGGTGCCACTTATGGCGTAAACAACATCAACCTGTCCTGGACTGCTGCAACTCTCGGTCAGACCGACGAGAAAAAGGCTGTTGCCATTGCTATTGCAAACACTCTAGGCAATCTGTCCTTCGTATACACACCGTACCTGTGGCCAGACAGCAGCAAGCCCCGCTTCTCTATGGCTATGTGGGCTAGTGTTGGCTTTTCCGCAGGAGTCATTGTATGTGCATGGGTGCTTAGGTTCATTTTGATGAGGAACAACCGCAAGATTCGTGCTCAGAACAACGAGGCTATCAACTTCTACGCTTACTAGATAGTGAGCCGGTTTGGAGGAAAGAGTGGATACGGTGAGCGAGGCAAGTCGGAGGGTTTCGGCGACCACGCAGCCGTCTCACCCGGTACGAATTTGATGAATGCAATTATTGACAACTTGATGTGAAAGTCTTACCTTCCAATGCTGAAGTGAGGAATCGTGTGGTGACACAGCATTGGGAAGCGACGATAGTGAACGTGAAAGCGCCACCTCGCTTGCACCTGACATTGCTGACCTTACACAAACAACAATCACCAGCATCGCGAGCCCTACCATTGTAATCATCTTTCGAAATACAGATCGCATCCATGTAAGAAGTAACACAACGGTTACAGGATCACTATTTGCCACAATGGGTCATGTGGCAAGCGGTGACAACGCCCGGGACGAAATGTTTTTTCAGCGGGAGGAGTTCGTTGAGTTGGAGTTCATGGTGATACCTACAACTCCAAATAACACACCGGAAGTAGCCATGACAGATACGAGCGAGACAAACTCCCCGCATGAAGATGACGCGTCGGAGGGGGTGCCGACCTCTCACAACCATCACGAACCGGCTCGCCACAGCACAGAGAAGGACGAAGACCCTGGATACAATAATGACAACTACGTTTCAGAGACAGAGACCACCACAGACAATGAAGACCCATACGCTTCGTTCGACCCCGTCATCACTCTCCTCATCCCAATCACAAACCCCTCTGCGTTCCCCATTCAACGCCTGCAAGCAGTCCAATCCCAACGACAGCCCAGCACCCACATAACCAACATGTGGTGCCACAAAATGCCCTCAGGTCCTATCATCCAAGTGACTGCCGACATCCAGGACGGCTCCATCAACCACCTCCTCATCCGGGACGCGCGATGGATCAGCGCGCTCGGCCTCGCTGCGCCAGACTACGATACCATCTCTTTCGATGCGACGAAATTGCATTTGGACGAGACTTTCACGATTAAGATACCCTCTGGGAAGCGGACGAAGGGGCTGAACGAGTGGATTATGGGGGAATTGGTAGTGGCAAGGCATGCATACCTGCACTGGCTCGATGAGCGGGCGAGCGCGGATCCGAAGCATGCACCGTTTGCGGCTGAAGCAAAGGCCATTGCTAGGAAAACGGGGAGGAGGTGGCCGGATATCATGCGGGAGATTGAGCGGGTGTGGGAGTTGGAGCAGGGAGGTGAGGGGAGGGAGTATAGGGAGAACAGGATGAAGTATCTGGGAGAGGACCCAACGTACCCGCCAGGAGCTGAAGAGCAGAGAGTGGTGAGGAGTATGTTTGTCTAGACGGCTGAAGCGTTTGGCCAAGCTGAGTGGTTTTAAACATGATCAATTCAACACATCTACCTCCGCCATTCCACAACCCATCTACCTCTTCTCCAACCAAATCAACTTGCTTTGGTAAATCCCTCGATCCCACCCCGCATTTATCCCTGCGTTGGCATACGTCGCCCCACTATACGTGCCATTATCCAGATCATTGAAGTATCTCGCCTTAGGATCCAGCCCCTGGAGCCTCAACGGCGGCGGCGCCGGCTTGGTCGTATACTGCTGCTGAAACGCAAACACGACAGCCTGCGTTCCATCCTCGCTCACAAACTGAACCGCGGGCCAATTACTGTCCTGCGGGCCGACAAGGCGGTAGAAAGCGCCAGAGATGACAATCGGATTGACGCGGTGCGCCTCAGCCATGATGGAGGGCAGCTGTGCGACTTCGTCCTCGGTCAGCTCGTGCGGATTCAACTCCAGCCCGAAGGAGCCGCACATCATGGCCACGCGGCCGCGGTAGGTGAAGCTTGTGTCGCGACCGGTGACGCCGTTGGGGGACTTTGAGATGTGGCAGCCCATTGCTGAGGGCGGGTAGATCAGGCTGGTGCCCAGCTGGATTTGGAGACGGTCGGCAGCGTCGGTGTTGTCGGACGTCCAGTGTTGCGGCCAGTAGTGCAGGAGGCCTGGGCTTTGTTAGTGGGGGGGGGGGGGGGGGGGGGGGGGGGGGGGGGGGGGGGGGGGGGGGGGGGGGGGGGGGGGGGGGGGGGGGGGGGGGGGGGGGGGGGGGGGGGGGGACGGGGATCAGAGGACGTACCGGCGTCGAAGCGGCCGCCGCCTGAGGCACAGCCTTCCCAGAGGACGTTGGGGTATTTGGTTGTCAGCGTGTCGATGACGTGGTATAGACCGAGGATGTACTTGTATGAGTCTGATGGCCGGGCAAGCTCATGCATACCTAGGACAGTCAGTGACATGTTTTCGAGCGCAGTCATGGTACCAACCTCGATTGTTGTCCCATTTCACGTAGCTGACAGAGCCGGCGTCGAGGATTCCGGAGACAGTATCGATGATAAAGTTTTGCACCTCTGGAAGGCCCACGTTGAGGACCATTTGGTTTCGAGTGAGTGTCCTTTCGTGCTTCCCGGCGTGTAACACCCAGTCTGGGTGTTCTTTGTACAAAGTGGAGTTCAGGTTGACCATCTCTGGCTACCCATTGTTAGCTTCGAAAGGTAGGAGAACTCTACGCGCTTCTTACCTCCACCCAAATACCAAACTTCAACGGCGTGTTGGTGCTCGCGTTGGTGCTCGCGTTCGCAACGTCGATGCGAACGACATCATCAATGTATGGGCCGAGACCGTCGGGGAATTTGGCTGGGTTAGGGGTCCAGTCTCCAAGGCCAAGAGAGTCATTGTTCCTGGGGTAGTCAACACCAAACCAGCCGTCGTCGTTCACAAATAGCTCAATTCCAATATCTGCTGCCTGTCCGGCGAGGTCAACCAGAGCCGTATCGTTGATGTTGAAGGAGAGACCCTCCCAAGAGTTAAGCAGAATGGGCCGAGTCTCGTGAGTCGCCTGGTGACGAGACAGGTGGTTCCTGTAGAGATCATGGTAAGCCCTTGACACTCCGCCGATGCCGGAGGAGCTATAGACAGCGACTGCTTCCGGAGCTTGGAAGCTCTCCCCAGGAGCCACTCGAATGCTAGTGTGCAGCGGGTTGAGCCCGAGCAGAGCCCTTACGTATCCGTTCGATGTCCTCTCGATAGTTGCCTCGAAGGAGCCCGTCCAGACAAGGTTGAAACCCCAAGCTTCACCGCTGTGCTCGGTCGTGGATGGAGATGTAAGCACATAGAAGGGGTTGTGAGTGTGCCCAGCGTAGCCCTCGGTGGACCGGAAGCTCGTCTCGCCGTAGTCTACCTTGCGCCTAACAGTGTTCATCTCGTGATACCAGTCGCCGTGGGGCTCGATTACTTCAAAGTCCAGATTAGGGAAGTCGAAAGAGAAACTTGCTGCTCTCTCGATGACGATATCGCCGGTCCCGTTGTTCGTGATCTTGAAGCTCCTGGCGATGGCGTTGTACTTTGGGAAGATGCTGTACGAAAGCACAGCCCCGACATCAGAGACGTTGTCATAGAGCCGGACCTGGATCGTCGTCACATCCGAGTCGTTTCCGTAGGTTGCAGGGAATCCAGGAATTGAAGGTTTGCCGGGTATTATTTCGTGGCTCTGATAGAGGAACGCGGACACTGTATCGCCATCCGAGTGCTCGATGTGGATCGCCGGCAGGCGGATGTCGCTGCGACCAATATCTGGGAACTCGCGTCGGTCATTGGCCCTGTTGTCGTGCCAGCCCCACGGGAGGATGTATGCAGGCGGGACGAAATCTGTGACCGGGGCTCCAAAGTGGTCGGAGATCAGGTCGCCGTTTTGAGTGTCGACATGGAAAAGGTATGAAACGTCGTCGCCGGTTAATGTAAAGTTCCCTCCATTCGCGGTGATCGCTGGCTAATGTCAGCTTCCCTTGGGTGAATGATGGAATAGCAGCTTAAGATACCATCTTGTGCGGCAATCACACCAGCCAGAAAGGCAGTTGTGATTATTTGCTTCGCAGCAAGCATCTTGTCTAGTTCTCGCCGTGGTGCGATGCATCGTCAATTGGCAGGTACCTCCATTTTGTAGTCAGGGTCGCTACCACTAATTGTGGTGCAAGGCCCATAATTTCGCCGATGATGTGAGGGGTAGCTACTTGGTAGCGGGGAAAGCATGGGGTCATACAACGACGCGTGCATGTGTAACCTTCCCGGATGGTTTAATTCCTGGCTAAATGGGCGGATGAATTTCTTGGAAGGGCTAGAGTAACGTCTATGTATATGTAGACATGGCTCGGCACGTTTCGTGACCTTACCAAATTCGTTCGGAGGTTCAACACCATGTCCGTTGTGCCGTCGTGCAAGTACAACCCCACGACTCAACTTCCTGGCTGCGCGACTTGATCGTTGAAATTCGTCGCTGTGACGCTTCTGACCGTCTCAAGGCAGCACTGTCTGGTTCAGCTCACACATCGTGTTATGAACACTAGCATTGACAAATGTATCACAACTGGAAGTCGCTACCGTGTCCGTGCGCGTGATGCGCGGATTCGCGTGATGCGCCGAACCACCAAAATAGCTCACTCAAAAATGAGGCTATAGAGCCACACACAATAGTTATTATTGCGAGATATTTTGTTGGAGTACTCTATAGACCTATGCGACAATATTCTCTTATACATTCTACTTATATAGAGTTGCTGTTCGGCCGCTGCGGGTAGTGTAGGTGCGGGCAGGCGGAGGAGGCGTCGCAGGTATAGGATGGCTACGAGCACCTACCGCACGACGCGCAGGCTTCTTTTTTACTATAGAAGCTTTTGAAGCTGTCTTATTGCCTCTTCGGGACAATTGTATAGCTTCCTGGGCGTCGTGAGCTTGCTTCTGACGTTCTTTTTCAGCCTTGCGTTTGGCTACTTCTTCTGCCTTCTTGGCTTTGACACAGTCTTTCTCTTCCTTCTCCCTTGCCCGCTGCTCACGTTTCTCCTGAGCTACTCGCTCCTTGTATAGCTTATTGACGTGCCTGATTTCAGCCATCTCTACTTTTCTAGCCTCTTCTGCCTTAGCTTCTTGTTGTTTTGCTTGCTCATACTGGCGTGCTTTATCAATCCTACGAGGAGAGTAAAACACTGCTCCACCGTGATACTCCTCAGGTTCCTGGAAGTTAAGAGGTTTGCTCTTCTTCTTGTGCTTCTTCTGAGTCTTAAGAACCTCTTTTAGGCCTGCTATCTCATGGTGGAGTAGCTGGTTTTGGACTGAGATGTGGTGGAGGGAGCGGCTGATCTTCCTCAGCTCCTTACTGCTCTCATCCTTGGCCACCTTGCGCAGTAGGGTCTCAATTTTGAGCCAATCTTTGCCAGAATAAGTTGAAGAAGAGCTTCCGCTAGCATCAGAAGCCTGAGGAGAAGGCTCAGCAAAGCGGTGAAGGATGACGTTGGGTTGGAGGGGCTTGGTTGGTTGGTTGGTTGGTATTCATTTTACGTCTAGTTGATGAGGAATAAGTCCACCATCTCGCCTCCCGAAGGGCATATACGACGTGCTAAGCTATGGAATTACAGTGCTGACACACTACCTTAGAAAGCATTTCTTGCCTGCGCAGGTATTGCTACCATTTTAGAGCTACAGCTCCCCTTCCAGTTGGGGAGACTGGGCGATATATGTACATTAGGGTGATTTCCTTGCGTTTTAAGGCATTTATGTGCCAAGGTGAGAGAAGGAGAGAGAGAGAGAGTGAGTAAGTGTGTGTGTGTAG